>VYXC01009489.1:874899-929725 GCA_013397175.1 Platysteira castanea
GATGGACAGAGGAACACTCTGGGCTGCCACATCTCCCCCTCCTGTTTGAACCAAAAACACCTTCTTAACAGTCCTGCACAGGGAGATCTGTGGCAGAGAGAGCCAGGATTATCCTGGGACCTGGCTCTGTGTGTGGGCACTGTGCTCAGGCACCAGAGCTGGCATTGCACAGGCCATGGGAACCCAACTGACTTCAGTTCAACTCAAACTCTAGATGGATAAATTCCATTTGTTCGAAATAAATGATTTTTGCCCCTCGCAAAAGAATTTTAAGTGCTTTTCCCACCCCCAAACTTCCTAGAGAAAGGCAAAATAATATTAATGCCTAAAACATGGAGGTTTCTTCTCCTCGCTGGAGGCTTCTGCCTCTGTTTCATCAGCAAATACAGCCAGGTGAACGAGGTTGAAAAGTCTGCACTATTTCTGTTGCCACTTAGAAAAAAAGTGTTTTCAAAAGCTGGAATAATGAGTAGGAAATGAATATATGGGAAAAGGAACCACAGTGATCCCAAAAGGTAATTTAATTGCACTCTCAGGGCAAATTGAGTAAAATGAAAGCACCCGAAGTCAGAGAAGGAGGGAAGCAAAGACACAGCAATTTTTCTGCTCTTTCTCTGAGGAGTGGGGTAATCCTGTCCTCTGTTGCTACAGCTCCTGGAACTACATTCAATCTATGCCCCTACCCTAAAAAAATAGTCAAATTTTAACAATTGGTTCAATCTGCTGACATCTGCATCACACCTACTCGTTTGCCAATCACCTGCTAACCACATATATTGAAAAGTGTCATTGCAGAAAGCAGAACAATTTACCTTGTCTTGTTCATGCCTGTAATTTGGAAAGGCTTGAAAAAGAAAAATCACACCTTTGTAAAGGTTTCAGGGCTCTATTTTTATTTCGGATCAATAATTTTTCTATTTTAGACATACTCGAACACACCAGGCTCATTAGCATGACTAAAGGCCTCGGGAAGAGATTGAAGGGCTGCCTTTGCCCCAAGAGCTGCTTGAGAGAGAGGTTTTAGGTTTTTTAACTGTGCTCTGGCAAATACCAGTCCCCTGCAGAGGATGTTAGGAGTTAAGCAAGGCTTAGAACAAAACATGAGTGGTTCTTCTGTGGCTTTTGCATTCAGGAAAGGGCAAAGAAAATACAGCTGTGTGCATCTGGACTGGGAGGCTGCTGTGAAAGGCTGGAGGGCTCTCTCCACGCCAGGGGAAGGAGGCAGAGGGATCTCAGCCTGGTCTGAGCAGGTGCAGTCCTTGGGGTGTGTGTCCATCTCTGGAAGTGTTCCAAGCCCTGCAGCAGCATCACATCTCTTTTAGTGGGTTCCTGTCTTTGCCAGCCCCAAACTTTCACCTGCCACAGCTTAAATGGCTTTAAAAACACTCGCCAGATGATTTGCCTCTATTGCACGTTGTGTTTTATGGCCCTGAAAAGCTGAGTGGTGCTCAGGGAGAGTCCTGCCCGTTAGCCCTGCTATCCCTGCTGGCACTAATCCCTGTCCTGCTGCAGGTGGAGGATAACAGGAGGTACAGGCTGCACCAGCTCACGGTGCAGGAGAGAGTGGCCACGTCTCCCTACTCCAACACACGCAGCGTGTTCCTGAGGAGGAGCCTGCAGCAAGGCCGCTACGCCCTCATCCCAACCACCTACATCCCAGGGGTCCCCGCAAAGTTCATCCTCAGGCTCTACACGGATGTGCCCTCAAAACTCAGGTGGGTGGCACTCACAGCCCACGGGCTGCAGCTCCATGGAAGGGTTGTCCTCCAACACCTCCAACTCACAGGCTCATGTAGCTCCAGAACTGGGCCCTGGAGGCATCAGGGGCAGCTCTGAGAATCTCCAGGTTTGTGCATGGTCGGGAAATGTTTAGTTAAGGACCTCTTGGACAATTCATTTCGGGTCTTCTGGCTTTTTTAGTTTGGCTCTTGTAGTGGCCTCCAGTTCTAGGTCAGGACACCGAGCACTGGTGCCTGTGGTTGCAGCTGATACTTGTTGTTTCTGGGACCATCTCCTCTGAAACCAGTGGTTGCTGCAAGAGAAGAACGAGTGCTTCATGAAATCAGGCCCACTGCATTTTTTTCTTGATTTGATAGTATTTTCCATTATTCAAAGGGTTCTTTTTTCACCACTTTTGCTTCCATGCAAAAAATAACACAAATCTGTTTCACTTTGCTTTGCTCTATTTTTATTTTTTACATCTGTCATTTCTTCACCACAGAATTCAAAAATGGCAGATGAGGAAAAACTACAAATCTCATGTTCTAAAAATGCCAGATTTCCACAACCACTGATTGTTTGCTCGACATTCTTTGCTTCAGTTGCTTTTTCCATGATTTTTCAGGGAGCTGAAGGCAGATAGGCCTAAAATGACGTGTTGGAGTCTTCTTTGTGGCTACCCACGCAGAGTCACCCAAATCAAAGTCCACTCTGCAGAGGGTTTGCAGAAGCAAGACAGATCAGGAGGTAAGTGGAAAGAGAGTCTGGAAGAGTGGAATTGGCTTTTCAGTCCTCTAAAGATGATTTGGGTTGATATGTAAGCAGTCAGAAATTATCCAAGCAGGGGATTTATGGGATTTGTTTTTCCATCATGCTGTAAAACCTGCTCCAGTGGAGAGATCAGATGAACATGGGGATGCACAACAGCAAGTTATGGGCAGGTCCATAACTGGCCAGGATGGGCAGGAGTAGCCAGACCCTCCTGAGGAGCTAACTGGGGGGATTTGTAAGGTTCTTCTGTCAGGGTTGTGTATTTTCTAAACGCTTCGTTCTGGAGCTTCTGAGGACTGAGACTGGCATTACATGTCTGTGGCAAAGCGCCCTGAAAACATTGGGATGTCTCTAGACCCTGACACTGAGGGTATGAAGGTGCAGAAGGTAAGGGCAGCCTGAACAGAGATACCTTTTTTGTATCACTGGAGCTGAGGGATTTGGGACTGGAGTGCACTGTTCTTCACAAAAGCCCACGCTGTCATCTCAGAGTTGTGCTTAGCACCAATTTCTGAGTAACTGCATAAGCAAAACTGGAGGAGAATGAGAATTGCATAGCTCAGTGCTGCTTGTCATCAGAGCCCTGTTCCTGGCCAGAGGAAGTTTATTTAATCTTTATTTTAAATGTTTATTGGAAAACTCCTTGGTGCTGTCTTTGATCCATTGCCCTATCTGGATTAAATAATGGATGGGTTGCTGTTGTCAGGAATAGTGGATGACTCTAGCGGCCCAGACTCAGTCCTGGGTGCTCCTTGTGGAAGTTCCTCTCTCCAAGTCAGTGTGTTCTGAAGTGGATCCAGCTGTCTGGGAGCCAAGCACAGTGGCAGGTCTGCAGGATGATGAGGGAGCTCTTTGTTCTTGGGGATTTTTTGTCTCTTATTCCCAAGCCTGTTTTAAAAATTGCTACTGTCTGTCAGGCCTTTTTCCCGAGTTTCTCTTTGAGAACAAATCACCTTTTGCACCTTTAGATCTTCCTAGTGACATTCCATGTTGGATTTGCGTATTTGTCTCTCACCACTTATGTTCTGAGCTGAGTGCTGAGGTCCATGGTGTGCGACCGCTCTGGGAACAGGGAATCTTTAGTGGAAGCTGCCTTGGGAGCAGCCTGAGAAGCAGAAGGAAGGAGAAGCAGAGATTCACCTGCAAGAGGCAAACCAGGCTGCTGTGACTGCCAGGGCAGTGCCTGTGTCTCAGCACTGTGCCTGCTGTTTGTCCCCTGCCCTTTGCCAGTGGCCGAGGGTGTCAGAGCTCTCCGGGTGCTGGTGTGAGCAGTAGAGAGGAGTGGGAATGCACCTGGGAACAGTGCCCCAAGAATGTTTTCCAGAAAGCCTTTTGCTTTGGTGCAATGCTGAAGGATGCGGGTGTTAGATCCTCGGTGCAGTTCTCAAAAACCCCAAAAGTAAGCCTTAGGCTTCTGCTCACAGATTTCTTTAAGCCTCAGAAATGCCGCTGCTGTTCGGGTGTTTCTGGCTTTTGCAGATTCACACGTTTTCCTTTGCACTGTTCTTTTGTACAACTTCCCAAAGCAGCAGCGTGGCTGGGACTGAGGTAAGGGAGCTGCTGTGGGCTTCAGGGCAGAGCTGGAGCCCTTGGTGTGCCCCGGAGCTGAACCCAGCCCTCCTTCCACTGCCAGGTCCGTTTCCTGAGCAGCAGCTCCAGTTTCATTCCCTGCTCCCAGCTCCCATTGCTCTTCCACTCTAGGAGACCTTTCTGTTTCTCCTTTGTCCTGTAAATAAACCAGACACAGAACTGGGCCATCCGTAGCTGAGAACATCTGATCCCCCATGGGCTCTCCCATTTCTTCCTTGTGTTCTGGAATTGGAGCCAGTCGTCCTAAAACAACTGACCCACCCAGCACTGCCATCAGGGGGCCGTGCAGGAACATTTTGTGTCCTTCTTCTACCTACCTCTGTTTCTCGTGGTCTTGCTGAGAATTTGAATGTTTCCTTCAAATATTATCTCTCCTCTTAGCGAGTCCCCTCATTAACAGCTCCCTCATCCATCCAGCAGCTGTGCCTGTCACCTCTTTAAGCTCTGTGTCCTTTGCCCACCCCTCCTTATGCTATTTTTCTCTTAATTACTGTTAACGATCCGGTGTTGCTCTGCTCTTTGCCCTCGGGCAAAGTTGGTAACACCTTTGGGGCGACAGGCAAGACCCCGTTTTTATCCAGATCCATTTTCCAGATTGCTTTGCAAAGAGGACAGTTTTTCCACCCGCGATGAGGCGGCTGGTGCCACTGCGTGCCCCAGAGCTGGATTCACACCTTCAGTGGCACGGAAGGCAATTGCCCATCAGCAAAGCCAATATCCTGGTGCCTGCCCTGGGGCTGGGAGGGGTTGTCAGCGCTGGCCGGGTGGAACCACGGAGCAGCGTATGGAAAAATCCCTGTCTTGTACTTGGGAGTGGCTGCATCTGGTTTGGATGCAGCTGTTCTGTGGTTTGTTCCTGTGAGATGCTGGTA
Source organism: Platysteira castanea (assembly GCA_013397175.1). Classification (NCBI taxonomy): domain Eukaryota; kingdom Metazoa; phylum Chordata; class Aves; order Passeriformes; genus Platysteira; species Platysteira castanea. The sequence goes on from VYXC01009489.1 coordinate 879,852, forward strand.
CCTGATCTTGCAAGTGAGGGATGTGTTTGAGGGAAATCATCTGGGTAGGGATTATTAAGAAGCTGGAGTTGCCTAAAATTTTGCTTCCTTCTGGCTGTGGTGGCATTGTTGAGTAGAGGGTAAAAAAATATGTGTTAGAAACTATCATGAGCCTGACTTACAGATACTCTGGGTGTAATTAAAATCTGTATCTAAGAAGTGGCAAGGTGTGGAAAAAACAGATATTCTGTCATTAACAACAGAAATGGACAGAGATAGTTGTGCTGAAATACAAAACATGGTATTGCCTTTGTTTAATTAAAAGTTAATTAGAAAGTGGAATGGCCCTGAAGACAGGTGTTTCCAAATCGGTTCTTGCTTGTTATTGGAAAGGAAAGAAAATATCAACTTTAATAAGAAATAAACATGTTCAATGTAAAACCAACAAAGAATTCCTAAAATGTTGCACAGTTGCAGTGGGTCGGGTATGAGGTTTAGATGGGATATTAGGGAGAAATTGTTCCCTGTGAGGCCCTGGCACAGGGTGCCCAGAGAATCTGTGGCTGCCCCTGGATCCCTGGCAGTGTCCAAGACCAGGTTGGATGGGGCTTGGAGCAGCCTGGGACAGTGGAAGGTGTCCCTGCCCATGGCAGGGGTGGCACTGGATGGGCTTTAAGGTCGCTCCCAACCCAACCCATCCCATGATTCTGCGTTTTCAGTGGACAGGGAGCAGTGGCTGTGACGTGCCCTGGTGCCCTGCCCTGTGCTCAGTAGCAGCAGTGCTGCCAGGCCCAGGAGGGGATGGTCTCTGCTGGGTTTCTGGGCAGGTCTCAGCTGCCATCCTGTGTCCCCAGAGCTGTGCTGCTGATTGTGTTCCAGGAGCAGATCCCTATGTGCTCATCAAGTGTGAGAACCAAAGCAGGCGCTCCCCGGTGCAGCACAACACCACCAGCCCCGTCTTCAACACCCAGGTGATCTTCTACAGGAAGGACATCGACAGTCCTGTCACCATCCAGGTGAGACAGCCCCGCAGGACAGCTGCTGAGGGCAGGGAGGGCAGCACAGCAGCACCCCTGGGCTTCGCTGGGCCAAGTTTTCCTTTGTGTGACTGACACTCAGGAGAGAAGAGTGAGAACCTCCCCTTGCTGGGCTCTGCCCGGAGCTGTGCTGCTGCTTCTCCTCCATAAACACCAGCTGATGGCACTTAGGGATCAAAAGGCGTATTTCATTCCAAAGCCCATTTCATTCCAAGGCTTTGAAAGAATTTGCAGAATTCCCTTTTGCCCCATGTGGTACCTGATGGAACAGAGACAGAGAAAAGCCCAGTTGTTGTCCAGAGTCAGTGTTTGAAACAAAACCAATGCTAAGGCTATTATTAAGAAGTTTTTTACCCTGAATTCTAGTCCTGTGAGAGCTAGACCTCACTGTTTACCTCAGCACTAGCTGGAGAAATGGAGCTTGGTGTGGAGATGATGCAACCCAGGAAAACTTTGTCCTCAGTCTAGGCTGTGGGCCAGGCTCTATCACTGCCAGAGGAGGAGCACTGAGGAGGTGAGGAGGTGAGCACAGGCAGGCAGAGCAGCACAGAGGGACTATTATAGGTTGGGTTTTACTGCTGATGGGCTAAAAAAGGTCATTTTTATTCCTCTCCTAGGCAGGCTGTGACCTAGAAAGCAAAAAGCTGCATTTCGCTCCTTATTTGCATAGTCTATGTAAATGAGCATGCAAATCCAGACTCTCCCTCACACTCTCTAGACAATTAGCTAAATTTAGATGCACACTCCCTCCTCGCTGCTTTTCCAAGGGGTTAATGGGGGTGACCCTGCTCGAGCGCAGCCCTTTCGGGCAGAGTGCACCAGCAGCGCTGCCTCACCCGGTTTTCTTTGTGTCCCCTGGTCCCCAGGTCTGGAACAGCAACCTCCTGAGTGACCAGTTCCTGGGGCAGGCGGTGCTGGCCGCCTCCCCCGGTGACCCCCGCGAGCAGCAGACGCTGCGGCTGCGGGGCAGAGGCGGCGGGGAAGCCGCCGAGGTGCCGGGTCACATCACCGTCAAGGTTCTCTCCAGCGATGACCTCGCCGAGCTCTGAGCGCCGCGGCCCCGCGGAGCCAGACGGAGCTGTCACCTCGCAGCAGCCGCGCCGGGGGCTCGGGAGCACGGGGGACACATCAGCATAATCGCTTTAAAAGGGAGGAAAAAAAAGCCGTCCAACTCTCCGTATTATCGTTGGTAATAGGGGGAGAGGCTTTGGGAGAGGGGGAAATGCATATTTATACGTATCTATGCTCGTGCTACTGCACATGCAGCAGGAGAGGGGCCAAAAGGAATGCTGGCAGGTAAGTTCATTAGGATGCGAGCATCTTCCCAGCAGCACCGCTGAGGATGCAGGCAGGGATGGCTGCAGCTCTGTCGGGCACCCACCAGCAGCTTGGGGGAGCAGCAAGAACAAGGTGGATTCCCATCAGTCAGTCCTTATTCACTGCCAGGCTGGATGTGGGAGGGGGATTTCCCCCCCTCAGAGGGATATAAATTTCTTGATGAAATTTCTGTTCCTTGGTGAAAATGTCACTACTCGAGGAGTTCAGTCATAGCTCGTGGCCTTAAGACCAGTCTTGCCAGGACAACATTAAAATAGGGGGGCAGATCTTGTAGTGCCTGTTTGAACACCACAGCAAATAGGAGCTTTGTCCATCTAAAGGCTCTCAGATTGACTTTCTGATTCTTCTCTTCCCCCCCTCGAGCTGGTGACTCACAGTTTGGTATCTCTGTCCAAGGGCACAAAGGGCACCTCACAATTCAGCTGTGGCTTTGCCCAGAGCACAGATTCTGTAATGGGAGCCTGCTTGCTTTGCTTAATCCACATAGTGCTAAAAATGGAATAACAGCCCTCTTGTTTTGGTAGATGTAGCACCAGCCTGAAAGAGGAGAAAATTAGCTCATGACAAGTGTGGGTTTGTAAAAGCAAGGTGCTGTGCCCCGGCAGGTGTCAGGTTTTTGCAGTCATTTATTGCTGGTATGGCTGATGTTTGATGAAGTTTCACTCGGGTACCATGGAGGATAAACCATATTTCACATTTCCTTCACAGCAGGGGTCTGGTGCCAGCTCTCACCTTCCCCTGCAGCCCATGGCAGGGTTCCCTCAGCAGCTGTCTGGGCAGTGACCCTGGCAGGGCACGGTGCTCTCTGTGCCAGACACTCGGAAATGGATTTTACACAGCTGCAGATTCTGGTTGGTAAAGTGAAGAACACCGACTGTTCTGCCCTTTTTACAGCCAGGAAATTTGGATTTCTGTGTGCCTCATGGCCACTTCAGCCACACTGTGCGATTTTTATAATTTATGAAATGGCCCTCGATAAAGTTAATGTTTTCACAAAAGGTTTTGAAGTCTCCCCGGGGCTCCAAAAGGATCAGTGCTGTGGTAGGAAAAAGCTTTCTCTGACATGCCAGAGATGGACTGTGGGGCTGTGAATGATGCTGCAGTGCCATCAGCTTTGCTGCCTGTACCAAGGACCTCAGTGCAGCTCTTTCCAGACAGCTTGGGCTCGGGCCATTTGGCACAGCAGAGCCTTGTCAGGGGTGTGAACTACAAGCCCCACAGGCAAGTGACATTCTCTGTAAGCTCATGGCTTCGGGGCTGCTCACTCTTAGAGATGTTTGTAAACTGAGATTTATCTTTTTAAAAAGCATAAACTGTCTTATACAGACCCAGAGCTTGGACGAGGGGGAACTGCAGATGTCAGGGCTGCCCTAGTCCTGCACTGAGACCTGTTTGCTTTGCTTTTCCTCACACGCTGTTCCAGGCTGTGGGAGACGCTTCCTGCAGCGTTCCCTATGGGATGGGTGCCATTCCCAGGGCCTGGCTTGGCCTGGATCAGTGTTTAGCCTGGAAAAGTTCCCCTCTGAGATAGCACTGGAGGTTTGTGCCTCCCTGCCCCACGATTCGGCTGAGAAAGCTCCTGAGCCACTGAGGGCACAAAGCCACCTCAGCTCCAAGGTGGAGGGGGTCCCTTGGCTCTCTCCTGGAGCCCCCAAGCCCAGCACCACCACCCCGTTCCAGCCTCTATAAAGGGCTGTCCCCAGTGTCCGTGGGACAGAGGGAGCGTGACCAGCAGTTCTGGGGCACGTACAGCCTGGCAAAGGGGGAAGTCAGGGTGGGGAGCACAGACATGGTGATTTTTAGGCCTTGATCATTAAGCCAGCTCCAGATATTTCCCCAGTTTGCCCCGGTGGCATGGGGACAGGCACTGCTGGCCAGTGCTGCCTGGAGGGACTGGCAGTGCTGGGAGCTGCACGAGGCTCAGTCGTGCTGGGGCCAAGCAGGGTGTCTGGAACTCTGCTTTTATTATTTTGGGGAAGTATTTGGTTGTCCCATCAGGAGGAGCTGATCCAGCCTGGGAACACAACTGGCTCTGCTGGTTTACAGATGCTTCTGTCTTCCCAGGTGAACCCCAGGTGAAGCAAGGCAAGGGCAGGCTGACAGGGGCTTGTGCTGCTGCCTGCTCCTAACGTTGTTAGTTAAAACCGTAATTTTTTTAACAATTAATATCAATGTGTGGGAAAATATGTTGGGGTTGGGTTTTTGGGAGGGGGAGAGGGCTGCATTTATGTATACACTCGAGCCACCATCGGCCCCTCAAAAATGAAAACAGGTGGAAGTGGGTGTAAAATGTTTCACTGCAACCTTTTGTAACTTTTCAATACGAAGTGACCTAAATAAAATTGTACCCAAAAATTACAATTTTAGCCATTTCTGCGCCGGCGGCGGCCGCGAGAGGGCGCTCGGTGTCCACTCACACAGGTGTGACCACGGCCAGGTACCAACACCTGAGCGCGGCCGGGTGCAGCACAGCGGGATAAAAACGAGGTGTAATTTATAAAGGATACCACGCATTATCCTATACACGCTGTTATACCTCTCCATACACTGTGTAACAGTTACGGAAGGGCCTCTGAGTGTATATAAAATATATATATTTAATATATATATATGCACGCACCCACTATATAAATATACATAATAAATATAATAAATAATAACAGAATAAATAATAAACATTATAATTATTATGTTGTATTAATTTATTATATTTATTATATTGTTTTATTATTTATCATATTAAATAAATAATAAACATTATAATAAATAATAAACATAATAAATATACATAATAAATATATTATATATTTTTATATATAAGGGACTACAGTGCAGGAGAGTTATGGGGGGTTGTGCACATGGGACCATACAAAGTACAAAGCACATGTATGTCCACAGCTCTGTAACACACTATGCATATAATTATAATCCTATAAAAATATACCATATATATTATAATATATAGGCTAGCTATATCTATACATATAATAATTATGCAGCATATTACGTGTCTATGTACATTTGCACACCCCCTATTTAACAGTCTATGTTATATACATCTCTTTCTCTGTAATCTCTCTATATATTTTATATCTTTTGTGTCACCGTGTTCTGCCAGGTGGAGGGAGGACAGGGAATTCTCCAAACACTCCACAGTCCCAGCTGGCTGCCCGTATCCAACAGGATGTTTTGGCTGCCCTGCTCCTCACCCGTTTTTGGCTGGAAATGCAGTTGCACTTTCTTCCTCATCCAGAAGTACCACGACTGGGCAAAACCCAGCCCGTGGGCTGCATTCCAGAGGCACTGTGGTCTGGAGTTCATGGATGAAGGAGACCCTTCCCCATTTCCAAACCATACCCAAACCCCCTTAAATGGGACTTTCCATCTTTAAGACACAACCAACAATTCAGAAGTGAATGTAACCATCGGGTGAGAAGGGAGCAAATCCCCTAAAGGACTGAAAATTTTATTCCTGGTTTTTCTCTGGTCTGGTACTGCTGCCATGAGGTATTTCCATAGCTTCATGGGTTTTCCTGGCTGTACGGATCATTTCAGGCAGGATGGAAAGACTCACGGCTGTTTTTAAAAATGGATGCTGCCCACAGGGGAAAAAAAAAAAAAAGGAACCATTATTTTCCAAACCCGGTTTCTCACAAGATGAAGCAGGATTCTTCTGGCTACCAGAAATACACATAAATAGGACTGAGGGGACCATCTACACCTCAGTCTTAATATTCAGGACCTTGCTATCAGAGCCAAACATGGCCCAGGAATCCCATTAATCAATTTATCAAGATGTCCTCAGCTTGCTGGGATTTTTGCTCCTCCAGTGCTCTGGGAATACCACTTGCTGTCTCTGGGCTTTTTTCCTTTCAGGAAACTTGAAGGACTCACTTAGGTTTCTTTTTTCTAAAGGCAGGGTCTACTTTAGTTGTCAGAAAAGATGAGCGTAAGCTGTTCCTCAGGGAACTCTAGCACCTCCAAGGAATGTTGATCCCAGTAGGATTTAGGCCTGTGCTGTTCTGAAGAACACTGAGGTGCAGGTTTTCAGCAGCAAGACAAGAACAGCCAAATCTCTGACTGCTTGGCTGGGACTGGGTTCCTCCTCCACCACCACCATTTCGGGGTTCTGTACCCAGCACAATTCTACTGCAGTTCTCTTGCCACCAGCTAAAACTGAATGCACTCCCAAAGTACAACACAGAAATCATCAGAGGGTGGATGGAACACATTTCCTCTGAGGAAAGGCCAAGAGAACTGGGAGGGTTCAGCCTGGAGAGGAGAAGGTGCTGGGGAGACCTTATTGCAGCCTTTCAAAACTTCAAGGGGACCCATTTTTGGTAGGGCCTGTTGCAAAGGGGAAAAGGGTAATAGTTTTAAACTGAAAGAGGAGAGATTCAGGTTAGATCTAAGGAAGAAACTGTTTATGCTGGGGGTGGTGAAACACTGGCACAGGTTGCCCAGAGAGGCAGTGGATGCCCCATCCCTGAAAACACCCAAAGGCAGGTCAGACAGGGCCCTGAGCAACCTCACTGAGTTGAAGATGTCCCCACTCCTGGCAGGGAGGTTGGACCAGATGGCATTTAAAGGTCCCTTCCAAGCCAAATTCTTCTATGATTCTACTTTGAAAAGCACTGAGATTGGGGATTAACAGGAGAGGAGGGCACCTGGTGCCTCTGAGCTGAGCTGAGGAGAATTTCCCCTGCAGCCTTTGGCCCTTTACCTCCAGGAGCTCCCTGGCTGTCCAGCGGATGTTGGGGTCAGTGTCCAGGCAGGAGTGCAGGAAGGCGTGGAACAGAACTGACATCTTGCTGGGCATCCTCAGGGGAGGGTACCTGTTCTGGGCTATCAGGCGCTGGGCCTGGGGACAGAGGGAACACGGGACAGCCACTGACCATCTCTGGGGGAACAGCTCTGCTGCAGGCCCCTCCTGGCTTTCTGATAGCTCCTGAGGCTTCTCAAGGGGCCCTGATCGACACCGGAGGGTAAGGAAGCAGGGAATTTTCAGCCTCCAGAGCAGTGATGATAATGAGCTGGAGAATAGCTCAGCTGGTCAGAGCGTGGTGCTGACAACATCAATCCCCAGACGAGCCTTTCACTTTAGAATTGGACTTGGTGATCCCTGTGGGTCCCTCCCAGCTCAGAATATTCTGGAATCTGGGAATAATTCTCCTCATCTGTGTTTGCTGCCTTATACAAGGCAAAGGGAATCCCAAAATGGTCTTCCAAGAAAAGTCAGGAAACTTTTTCGAAGAGTGAGAGACTGAAATCATCAGAATTCTTGTCCTCCTCTGGACTTAATTGTGCAGCATTTAACTTGGTTTCAGCTAATGGTCATGAGGTTTTATCCTGGCATACATTCCTCCACTATTCCTTGCTCATTTGGTATAAGAACTGATCATCTCATTTTAAGGAATTAGGATCAAAACCTGAGGACTTCAAAATATATTTACTACAAATAGCTTTGCTAAAATATACTTTCAGAAATTTATTGCGTAACAGATAATTATGGCATTACTAGAACCAGTTACCCTCCCTGAAAGGCACTGGTCAGAGTTTGAAACTACTTCAGGGCCTGCAGATACACTTGTAATGCTTTGCCTAGTAATTTCCCAGTTGGAGAAACTTGCTGCTGTTATTCAGAGCTCCAGCTCAGAGAGAGATCAAACAGAGCAGGAGGAATTCAAGCAGTGCTGGAGGCCAAAATGGCACATTTTTGCACTGGCACATCTGACTTCTCCTCTGATGAGATGTTCTGCAGGGACATTTCTAGAAGTGGGCCTTGGTGGAGCTAGTTCAGGCTGATTTGAGTGGGATTTTGGCTCACGGGAGACAAAACTTGGCACAGATTGGAAAGACAGTGGTGTCTGACAGTGTTTGTGCCTTACCTCGGCAGGGCTTTCTTGAAAGTACGGAGGTTCTCCCTCCAGCATTTCAATGGCCACGATCCCAAGTGCCCAGATGTCCACTTGGGTGTCATATTCCTTTCTTTTCACAATTTCTGGCGCTACCCAGTACGGGCAGCCGAGCATTGTGCACCGCATGCTCCGCTCCGGGGTCAGCTGAGCACACAGGCCAAAATCAGCTGAGGAGGAAAACAAAAATACCATCAAAACCAGCTGGAACTGTGAAACCAAGCACAAGAATTCCCCAGTCTAAGTCTGAGAACATGGGGATGCTGTGCCTGAACAAGGATACCTACTCAGTTTCACAGATCCGTCCATCCCGAGAAGAATATTATCACTTTTGACATCTCTGTGGATCACGTTCTTTGAATGAAGGAAATTCAGGGCTTTGAGGCACTGAGACAAAATGCCCATGAGGGTAAAAATCAGTTAACCTCATTTCATCACACAAGAAAAGGAAATGTCTCTAAAAGATTGAATTTCTAGGTGAAACACCAATTGTTGGTATAGGCTGTCCGTTCCAAACCCAGCCAGAATGGCTGCAGTGGCTGAGCTCTCTCCATCCAGGTGACAAAGGAGGGTTTGTCAAAAAGGAAAACACCTCTCCCTTCACTATGATCACTTTTGTGTGGGAGGCTGCATGACAAAGGTTTTATGTTGGCCTCAACAGCAGACTTGGAAGCAGCCCATCAGTCACTTTTCAGAACGAAACACCATTTGGGGTGCAATGCTCTCCCTTTAAGCTGAGGCCTGTGAGAAATGAGTCTCTATTTTAATCTGCTGTTAGTTTAAAATTCTGCCACCAGCATGATTGCTTCTACAGGCAAAGAATGCAGAGCAGACATGCTCCAGTTTAAAGAGGCAAAGTTTAGAATCTTAAATAAAATAAAGTTAAATTTTCTCACCTGTCTCAACAACAGTGTATGAGTGTAATAAGAGCACAAAAAATGCAGTTGTACTGGCAGGCAGCTCACTTAGATGCCCTTTTATTTTACATATCATAACAGCAGCACTGAAACAAAGCTCTGAACATGAAGCCACTCCTGTCCCACCCTGTCCAACCACTGGAAGCACAAGCAGGGTCCCTTACCTCCCTGCTGATAGCAGCTATGATTCCTTCCTCTATAAAGACTCGGACAAGAACACTGGTTAAAGTGCCTCCATCCACATATTCCATCACAAGCCACAGGTCTTCATCAACCAGGTAGCTGAGAGAAGAAAACAAAGGCACAGAGATGAATGTGCACAGCTAAATTACCTTGTGGAAAAGAGTGCAGGGGAGTTGTGTTTCCAGGTTGCTTGTATATGGAGGCAGAATAAAATGGAGAGACATTCCCTGCAGGTTACAAAGTACTTGGAATCTGTGCAGTCTAAATGAGAAAGGCAAATCCATGAAAAAGGAGACGCCTTGGAGGGTTGAGCAAGAGAAAAAGGCAGTTTAGTAACAGCAGAGATCAGTCTGGAACCAGGACACTCGCCATCAACTGATTCATTATCTTATCAGTTCCACCATTCACTCCAGGAACAAGGCAACACAGCTCCCAGAATTATCCATGGCAGGAGGCTGTGCACCACTGAGGACAGATGTTGGCCAAATATTTGGAAAACATTGCATAAAATACAGGTCAAAAACAGGAAAAACTATGCAAAAACTGGCAAATTATGTGGTTCTGCAAATGAGAATTTAGTCTTCCTGGCTTCCACAGCAACAGAAAATGGTGGGAACAGGCCAAGGGAGATAATTTCTATGATGGTTTATCAGCACTTATTGTTAAGGCATAGGAAATATGATCAACTTGAAAAAATCAAACCCCAAAACAACATGGAGGTAATGAACTGACAGGCTGTTGTTTTAGTAAGATATGGCACATCCAGGTTTTTGAAAAGAGGTCTCCAACTCTGTAAGAGTAATGAACACCCAGTGCCGTCTCCTCCCATCCACTGGAGATGAATAGAGAAATAAGAAAGAGCTCCATGTTCTGCCAGTGCCCAAAGGGGTTTTTTAACCTTTGGCTTGCGGTGTGTGAAGGAACATTCCCATGGTCACACCAGAACCTCTCACCTGTCTATATAATTGACAATATTGGGATGCCTGCTTTCCTTCATGATCTGGATCTCACTGACAGTGAGTTCCTTTCTGCTCCGTTTGCAGAGAGGCATCTTCTTCAAGGCCACCTAAAATGGAATTGGAGACCACGGACTTGAGAAGTTCTGCTGCAGGGGACCACAAGGAACATGGAGAGAGTGTTTTGGGAATGATGGGGCTGGGCTGTGCCCAACTGCCCCGTGAGCTTGTGATCAGACAGCAGAGCCCAGGAAGGGACAGGAAACACCTGATTTTTCCACTTGCTTGAGTGCCAGTTAGAGGACACTTGACAGAGACATTTTGCCATGTAAACTGGAAAAACGGTGCCTGAACTATCAACCACAGATCTCTGACAACACCCTGCACCCACATTCTTCCCCAATGGCCTCAGTTTATCACCTCTGTTATTATCCATGCAGGTTTTGCAAGCAGGATTTTGTGACTGTTAAAATCTATCAAAAGAGCTGGGAATCCTTTAGCAATTCTGTTGGGTTTGGCCATTATTTCAACAGCTGCTGCTGGTCTTGGTTGCATAACAAAGCAAACACATGCATACAAGTTGGATAAAATCCCACTCTAAAAGATCATAACAGTTAAACAGAAAAAAAATACAATCCCAGAACTTTCTGACTTCTTGAACTTTGATTTTGCTACTCCAAAGAGCATTCCTTAACACAGTTTAGATTTGCTATTATTTTCTGAAGAAATAACCCATTCTCTGGTATTTTAAGCCTTTAATTATGTCCTTCTCTGGAAAGACATATCACTGCCCCTCTTGAGTTCTTTCTGGTACTGAGTAGGAACAAAGTCTGTCCAAAATGTGTTTTGCAGGCTGACGCTGGTCTGTGAGGAGCAGCCTGTGCAGGAAAGCTCAGCTGGCCACCCAAAGCTCCAGCAGAGCTCCCAGCAGAGGGGAAACCCTCACGAGCTGCACAGTGTGCTGGGGGTGTTGGCACTCACCACTTCTCCTGTGGTTGGGTCAATGGCTCTGTAAACAGTCCCAAAACCCCTGGAAAGAGAACAGCAGAGAAGAGAGGAAAAGCAGTTCAGGTGCTGGGAGTGAAAGCCAGCCCAGACAGGAGATCTCTGCTGCCTGGAGTGTTTTAAAACACCTCAGCTCATCTATTCCTCAAAGAGCTGCACAGCAGCCCAGCAGCCCTCTGCCTTACAAGGTGCCCAGGAGAAAACTGAGGCTCAGCTTGAAGAAAAAGAGCTGGTGCACAGATCTTCAAAGCCTAAGGACAGGGGAAGGGTGTGCCTACAAAAACTGGAAAATAATATATTCAATCATTTTTCCATTTTGCTTTGTTATGTTGGGGGTTTTTTCCCTCTTTTTGTATCTATGTGTGTACTTTTTTCCCCAAGGAATGAATGCTGCAGACTACACAGGGTAGGGTTTTGTGTGACAGTGTGAGAGTTTATTATTTCATCTCTGGTTTCAGTTGCTAAACTATGTGGTTATAATCTGGATTACTGAATATTTTTTTAAGCAAAATTTTTGAAATAAATGTTATTGAGAACTTTTATCTGACAGCTATGAGGTGGTAAGGTGCTCTTTTAAGCAAAAAGGTTTGAGGGATGGGAGATCTTTCAGGTGCTGCAGGTGAGACACTGCCAGCAGCGAGTTTTCTTTGACAACACCTTCTGACCACAGTTATAAATTCTGATCTGTACTGAGAGATGGGAGGATCTAAACCTCAGTGGCTGATCATGTTTGGAGCTTGCCTGGCTTCACACTTGATACTACAGCAGCAAAATGCCTGGCCCATGGCTTTGTAGAAGTAACTGGGATTGGACTTACCCTCGGCCAACTTCAACAAATTCAGTGTATCTCGTCCTAGGGTCCCCCTCGGTCACAACGCCCCCTGAGAGAAACGAAATGCAAAATGCTCACTTCAAACAGAGACACCACCTTCCAGCAGATCTGAAATGCAGCCCCACTGTCTGGCTGTGAGCCCTTTGTGGGCAACAACAGAAGCAGCTCCAAAGCATAAATGGCTCCATGTTTTTTGATTTTCTACAGCCCTTTAAAGAGTTACCTCGACAGGAAACAAAGCACATGGAGAAACATTCACAGGAGACACAAATCAGAAAAGAACAGGTACCAAAGCAAGAGTTTGTTTTCTACAAACATTTAGGAGAGCTGGAACAACAGAGCCTTTATTTTCATGGGAATAAATACTTTGTGTGATTCGACAAAAGGTTTCAGACTTCTGAAGGTTAAATGCACCTTGAGTTCTGGGATTAATTTTTAAGAACAGGTGCAAAGTGTTTCCAGGAGAGGAGGGAATCTTCCCAAATTTCAGCAGTTTACCAAAATATTGTCTTTATGATTTTAAAGAACAGCATCTCATGTTATAATCAATAATGGTGGGGCTTTAAGATCCAGGACCCTCATAATGGATTACCAGGCTGAGTTCTGAAAATAACCTTGCCTGTGCCATTTGAAGAACCACACTGCTTGTCTTCAGTCTAACAGATTGCTGTGAAGTATTTTTGCTCTGATGACTTACCAGGAGACTAAAGAGAATTTAGGAACCCAAATATTCTGCTTGATTTGGCCATCAGCACTCAGGAGTTCAGGAGTTCATTCACCAGGTCAGAGCCTTCTGCTGAACCAGAAGCAATCTCTGCTTTTGCCTTTGGCGCAGATGGAAGCGCAGGGAAACTGAACCCAGTCAGAGCTGCCCTCAAGAACACCCAGAGAGAACTCCTGCTTCCCCTGTCCCTTTGGCACAGCTGAAGCTGAGGGACACACACCACACACTGCTCTCTGCCAGACAAGAGGCACACCCCACGTACTCAGTCGCTCCAGCACTTCCTCTGTGAGCTGCGATTTCTTCCTCGGCTGCACCCTGGGTTCGTTCAGAGCGCTTGTGCTGAGGGTGTCACGCAGGAGAAATGTGTCTGCTTCAGCTCCTGCATCTCCCAGCAGAGAGCTCGTGTGGATCTGTGATGAGAGATTAGTTTACGTCAGGAAGGGAGCTTGCAGGGATCCCCTGAGCTCTTATTTCAAATGCAACCCCTCAGGAAGATGCTGTCAGCCACAGCCAGTGCTCTTATACCTTTTTGCTGACCACATCACAAACTGAATGAACAAAAACAAAAGGCTGGTTTTACACAAGTTCATGGCCAGTTTCATGTTCAATTTTCATGGATTTTCTCAAATAGCCTGTGCAGAGGGGCAGGTACATCCAGGAGACAGTTTCTCCTGTATCTTGCAAGGGAAACTGATGACTAAAAGGGGAAGTTCAAAACCAGTTTTCCAGGTGCCAGTGGCTGGGGTGAAGCACCGTGGGATGGCAGGACCCCAGCCCTCAGCATCTCCAGCTGCGAATGGCAGCTGCTGTCTGACCAGAAACTTGCTGCTCTGAATTGCACCAATGGTAACCAAAGCTGGCACTTACCGATGCCGTTCCTTCTGCTTCTGCAGCCGCAGGTTCCTTGTCCACCTCCTCCTCCTTATCCTCTTCTCCAGGAAGGGAAGGAGCCGGCAGAGGTTCTGGTGGTGGTATTGTGGCCTGGGGACAGTCAGTAACACGAGTGAGAGTCTCTATTCTGCCACTTGGGAGGTTTCATAGCTACACACAACTTTCAGCTGCTTTGACATCAGAAACTGATCTAGACATGCACGTGCCCCTACAGCCTCAGTTCCCTGTTACACGTGTCACAGTACAATTTAAATATCTATAAATTACGGGGTGTTAAAACAGCCCCAGCTGCTGCTCTGCAAAGGCAGAGCATTACATCAAGGTGCCCCAAATTTGCTGTGTTTACCAACTGCTTTAAAGCTGAGGCCTCTTAGAGAACCGAAGCAAATCAAAGGCACCATTCTACACCTTCAAGCTCTATTTAAAATGCCATCCCTTGGCTCCAGCAGAAATCCCAGTGAGGGACATCCCACAGCACACAGGGAGACCTGAGCTGGTAACTTGGGGACATCCTGACTGTCTCACCACTGCCTGTGTCTGCTGGAACACCACAGCATTGGCCAAGGTGTCCCTATCCCCTGGCAGAGCTGTTGGGAAGGCTTACTCTGCTCTGGTGAGCCTCAAGCTTCCTCTGGAAAGTGTGTTTTACTAAAGACAAGGAAAGTGGCACCAAGTGAAAATCTGAAGTGTGACTGTTCAAAGGATTTTATTATTCACACACTCTGCTATGTACTCACAAACCCAACATGAAGCTGCTTAGCACGTGAAAATCAAGGCCAAAGCCCTGTTCAGTCATTTGCTATTTAATGCACTAATATCAACCCTAATAGATTTGATCAATATTAACGTGGATGTGATTCTGAGATCTGAGACTGCTATTACAACCCAACATTATTAGCATGGATAGTTATTTAAAACTTCCTTTCAATGGTTCCAGTGAGTTACATTATCAATTATAACCTTATTTATATTCAGCTATATATCCAGGTGTACTAAAGATAAATCAGGAAACTTGATCAAAACAGGATTCTAAGTTGTTAAAACTAAATTAAACTGGGCTAATTAGACAGTATTGAAAGTTGCTGTCAATTAGATATTCCACCATGGCTAAAATCAGCAATCCTCTGTCTGCAAAACCAGACTTTGATCTGTTTAAAAGCTTTGAACAGAAAATGAGGAAACAGCCAGGGATCCCTTTGCTGCTGCTGCAAAGCCAGACGTGGACATTTTTTCAGGCTGGCATGCTGTTGGAGCAGGCAAAGCTCACAGTTCTTAAACTCTAGGAATGTCAAAGGTTCCTTTCCCACTCACCAAAGGATGGGCTGCCCTGAATCCATCTCTGTATAACTGGGTGATCTGATCTGCAGGGGGCAAGAGAAGATGAACCAGATGCTGTTAGAAAACTGCCTCTTGTGGGGAATCCCCCATGGAACAAGTCAGCCCAAAGAGGAGAGCATTTTTCTTTCACAACATCCTTCCAGGAACAACAGTTCTTTTCCACAGTAAGCAACAGAACAGGACAAAATACCAGACTAATCTTTTTCTATGGTTTTCTATCTATTTTTTTGTGCTTTTTCACCAGTAGATAAAATAAATATAAACTCAGTCAAGAAAATGTAAATTGTTCTTTAATAGTCAATGATTCTGCTCTGACCAAGAGCTAAAGCAGTTTTTCTTTTTTTTGGATTTTTTCTTTTTTCTGTTAATAAATTGCATATGTTGGTTCTCTTTAGCTTGCTGAAAATATTTCCCTAGAAAAGCTTTCCCAAAATCCCCCTTAGTCACAGGAGTTCTATCCTGCACAGCACAGGAACAGCTCCTGGGTTCAGGAGTTACACTGTTGGGAAGTTACCTTTCCTCACAAAGGTCATGGCTATTTTAGCACACATCGTCGTTAGTCAAATCCTTTAATTGTGGGAAAGAAAAGATGTTTTCCCTCAGTTCTGAAGATAATTGCACATTTTTTAGAAGCACATCTGAGAAGCTCTTCCAGTCTGAATTTTGGAAGTTGGCTGAAGCAACAAGTGAGGGAATTACAGACTCCCCAGACTGTCCTGTGTAGAGAATGGAACCCCCTTAGAGTTCCCCACATTCCAAATGCTGCCCACATTGAGACACCTCTTTCAGCAGAAGCTGTTGACAGGAGCTCTACCAAACTAATGGCATCTTACTGGCATTTTTGTTCGAAAATCAAGTCAGTTCCTAAAGAAGAGCATAAAGAACACAGCAATCCCAGAGCCAGATATGCTCCACCTAGGGAAATGCACTACTTACTCCCTGGATGAGCTGTTACCAGCCAGGGTTTATCTGGATAAAAATACACTGTAGATGTGGCAGACAGAAAATCACATGCTGCAGTACAGATTTGCTGGATCATTTCTGCAGAGCTGTGCTACAGCTAGCAGACCAGCATAACCCAAAAGTCAGAAAAAACTTCCTGCTGGTTTGCAGGCAGCCCACTGAGAACTCCTGCAGAAGGATCCTCCTGGAATGACAGCAGAAGGGAGGCATTGAGTTCGGGATTGCAGGAATGGCAGCGTCCTGTTGGCACTGTGGGGACTTGCCAACCTTTCACTGACACCCCAATGGGGCCCTGACATCACAGTGGCAGCTGTTGTAGGTTCACACTCTGTGGAATGGTTCCAGGCTGGTTCTTGACCAGCTGGATGTTGAATTTTGCTCTCATTTTGGAGCCTGACATCCCTTTAAGGCAGTGAGATGTCAACTTTCCTCTCAATGTAAAGCTCGTATTTCTGCATGAAGCTCATCTGGAAATCAGCTCTGCACTTCCACAGAGTAATGCTTTAAGGCTTAGCTCGTTCCTGGTGATTCTTTGACTCCATAACAAAACTCTTTTCTATTGGTAGACAAAACAGTGCCTTTAGGAGCTTTGCACTGGACTTTTGATGCTCAATAACAAACATCCCACCAGGAAACACTGCAGGTGAAAGACTGCTGGAGCTCTCACAATCCTAACACCGAGGTGCTAAGGATTCTCCTGGTCCAGCTCCTGTAGCTCTGCAGGTTCTCTGCTGTCAACGTACAGAAAGCAGGACTTGGATAACTCCTGATGTCCCTGCAAAAACATATTCCCATGGATTTGTGGGAAACCTGCAGGATTGGCTCCCTCAGTGGACGTACAGCTCTTCAATCCTTCTATCCAATTTCTGTGTGCATAGAAGATGTACTTGGGCTCTGAATAGCTTTTCTCTCTGCAACAATGGAATATCAGGGTCCTTTCAGAGCATAATTTCATCCATTTCTCTCCCTTCCACCCTCTCATGAATTACTAATTTAAAGTGACTTAATATCTATTCTCTATTCCCCTTTGGCTTTGCATATTTTAATTATGCCTCTTCCTAATCCTCATTTTCCCAGAACAGACTTAAATAACCCAAATTACCCCATCAGTATCTGTCTTTGATAGCTCAGTTACTGCAGCTAATTTGTCACTTTTGCCAAATATGCTATTTTTGAGGTTTTTTTATAATACCAAGTGGTCACACACTCTGTTCCACTACCTTTCACCTACAAACCAAAGTGATCTGCTGCATGAAATGCCATCTCCATCAAAATTTGCCTTTTTATTAATGCTAAATCACTTCCTTGAAAATTTTAGTGACATTTTGCAGCAACGCCTTTGTAGCCTTGCCTTGGAGTGCCAATGGCACGTGAGGACAGTGGGGTTGTTGGGAGAAATCCTGCTTGTCTCTGCTGTCTGAGGATTGTTGCAGTTCAAAACAGAATGATGATAAATGCCCTTTGTAAAGTGATTTTTCTGTCAAAACACACAGGCTTTTGTCAAAATGCAGTGTTTATCAAGAGAGGAACATTCACAATGCTATATCTGCACTGAGAGGGCATCTTTTGCCAAGACAGTAAATAACTACTGGTCCCACAGAGCTGCTGCCCACAGCTTCCCAGGAGTGGCTGCAGCCATGTGCTTGTGCAGCATGAGAAAAAGAGCACCAGGGAAGTCAGAAAGCATCTGAAAAGAAAACAAGCTCACACTCACAGTTAATAATGCAGATATTGGCTATCATATTATTTTAGGAGGCATGGAAGATGTGACCTTGGCATTTTTATTAAGCTTTTCCTCTCTCACTTTGAAGCAAACTTTTGAAGGGTGAAATTGCATTTATTTTCAGGAAATAGTGACTTCAGGGGCAGGAGACAGGCAGAGAGTGAGGGGGTGCAGGAGCAGACTGTGCCCCAGCAGCTGTGACAAAGGCAGGCTGCCAGGCACTGGGCACAGTCTCAGTGCCCATCTCATGAGGATCCTCGTGTTTTCCCAGTTGGAAAGGAAGCTCCTTGCAATCCCATCTTTCTCTGCTCCAAGGAGGGCCCAGCCCCAACTCAATGAGTGTCCTCAGCAAGAGCAGGAGTAAGGAATGGCATTTGAACACAAGGCATCAAGTAAAACCAAACTGTCCAGACAAGAAATGCCAGCAATGAAGGTGCACCAGGATTCTGAGCTGCTCTAGGGCTCTGGGACCATACCTCAGTGTAAAATGTGGCACTAAGGTCATCAAAACAAAGAGAGCAAAGCCCAAAAGTGCCACTAGTCTCTGAGGAGTGGGGAGCACTGCCTGGGGATTAACCACAGAAACCACCAGAATTGCTCCAGGCCTGGGTTTCACTTTCCACCTGCCGAGACAGGGAGATTCATCCAGCTTCAAGCATGAAAGAGCACATCATGTTTGCAGTGTGCCTTCCTTCAACAGTGATCTTCTCATCCCTGGCGGTTTTCCTTCTCCATGAGCATCCATCTGTTGGGAAATATATTTGGGAAAGAAATTAATTAGATAATTAGCACTCAGGAACAATTCCTCTTCCAGAATTTCATTTGGTGTTATGTGAGGAGCTCTTTCCTTGCACGTTATCAAGAAATGTACTCAACTGGGCTTTCCCACTGGCAGAGTGATCTGTATGGGGTGGCTTTACTTTGCCCTGCTTGCGCAGCTGTCCAAGGTTTACTTTTATCATCTGCCACGCTCAGCACATCCCTCGCATCCGCACTTGGAACCGTGCTCTTGCTGAGCTGAGAAGGACGGAACGGGATAGCCCAGGCAGTACAACTCCACTGCGAGGGATCCAGCTGGGAGCTCCGATTCCCCCGAGCGCCACCTCAGGAGCTCCCCTCACGCTGCACACCCTGCTCCGGGTACTACTTCCAGTCCCCATCCTTACACACGCAAAAAGGGAGCCCCCAGACCTTCTGGAGCCCGTCCCGCTGCCTGCAGGGAGAGCCCCCCACACGCGGAGCCTCCCCGCTGTCCCCCACCGCCCTCACAGAGCGGGGCCCCGCTCCTCACGCAGAGCGGCCGCTCCCGTGGCACCCCCGCAGCCCTCCCCTGCATCCCCTCACGGCCCCCGCACCGCCCGTCCCCAGCGGCCGCCACAGCCGGGCCGGCAGCCCCGTCCCCGTCACTGAGGGAGCCCCCTCACCCCTTGGCATGGTGTCGCTGCTGCGGTCGTCGCGCAGCTTTCTCCCGCTGAGGTAGAGGATGCCCGAGCTGCCCGCTTCCTCCAGGGCTGAGACGGAGTGGGCGAGGTGCGCGGGGACCTCCAGCCCCGCCCCTCCGGCTCCGGTTCTGGCTCCGGTCCCGCTCCCGGTCCCCTGCCCGGCCGCCATTTTGGCGCGACCCCAACCACCCCCTCAACAACCACCGAGGGGGCGTGGCCTCTGCCCTCTCCTCGGCCGCTCCCACCAATCGGCGGCGGGGGCGGAGCCCGGCCCGAGGAGGGGAGCGGACGGCTGTGAGCCGCGGGCCGCCAGGGGGCGCTGCTGGGCCGGGCCTGAGGGCGCTGAAGGGGAGAGCCCGGGAGCGGAGAAACCGAGATTAGAGGGAGACTGGGATAGGAGAGAGATTGGGACTGGGGAGACTGGGACTGAGCGAGAGACTGAGATGGGGGAGACTGGGAATGGGGAGAGTCCGGGAGTGGGGGGTCCTGGGATCGGGGGATCCTACGGCCAGGCAGAGAGCGGGGTCGGAGGGAGCCCGGAGCCGGAGGGTCCTGGGAGCAGAGGGAGCCCGGGATCGGGGGGATCCCTGGAATGATGGGAGCAGGTTGTCGCAGCCGGGCCGGGAACGGGGGGCTCCCGCAGCCGGGGTTCGCTGGGGTATCAGTGACAGCACAGGGCATCGGGCACTCCCTGGGCCCCGCCTGCGCCAGGTGCAGCAGAGCATCGCCTGTCTGGGGAACAGGAAAAAAAGCAAGCGAAAAATCTTCACGGCAGGACAAAGGGAATAGAGCCTGGAAGGACAGTTTTGTTCTCTTCCGTTTTCCCAAGAAAACAATTTTCAAGTAACTGGTAATAGGACGTACTCACATTTAACAATGAATCGTAAGCTCTTGGTGGTGGAGCACCACTAACGAGCTGTCCTGCTCCCAGTGAGGAGCTGGGAACGATGCTCCTGTGATTCTCGTCAATTAAAAGGCACAAACATCCCCCTTGTGGGCAAAATGCGGACTATCACGAAAGTCATGGGATTTTTGGCAACTGAGCAATTCAGGTGTAGGGTGGAGGTCCTCCATACCCTCAGATACAAATGCGTGCATGGAGAGGCTAAACATTTCCTGGCACATATTCCCACAGCCACCCTGGCTTGGTCCTCAAGAAAAAAACAACTTTACAATCGCATAATGTGGTTTTGGGTCCATTTCTGTGAAAGTGAACAGTCGTATGTTCTGCAATTATGTATTAAAAAACTGTGATATGAGGTTCTTTATTTTTGCTATTTCAAACAAAACAGAAACTACTGAGGAAAATAGAATTATAGAATCAATAATATTGGAAAAGACCTCCAGGATCACCAACCATCAGCACTGCCACGATGATCACCACTAAACCATGCCCTCATCTGCTGTATCCACAGGTTTTTTGAACACTTGCAGGGATGGTGACTTCACCACTTTCCTGGGCAGCCTGTTTCAGGGCTTGACAACTCTTTCCATGAAGAAATGTGTGAGATATTCCTGCTAAGTTTAAAGACAGTGGAAGGAAATCATTCCAAAATTATAGTTATTATTCGAAACAGTTTTTGCTTTGGATAGGAACATTAGATTTTATAAATGGTTCTTAGAAACGCACCTGTCCCATCCTAGCGATTGCAGTTTGATTTTTCCCTCGCTGCAGTTCTGAGTGTGATGTGCTTAATGCAGTCCTAACTTGCCATCTCCTGGCATTTCTGTGAATTACCACAGTTCAATTTCTTTAAGTCAGTAAAGGATTACGTTCATTTCCTTAGGAGAGGGTTCCTGTTTGCCCATCCACCCTCGCAGCCGGGGAAAGCCAGCTGGAGGCTGTTCTGCAGCCTGGAGTCGTAGAGAGGTCACAGATGAACCAGGTGCTGTGTGGCTGCTGAAATTGTGGTGGACCAGAGGAAACGTGACACATACCAGTAGACAAAACAGGGATACCAGACACAGCAGCATCTATTAATTTTTAATTAATTATTTTCACTTAGCAATTGTATAGAATATTCTTTTGCTTTTAGAGTAATGCCATTGTTTTCATGTTGGGAAATGCTGGATTGTCTTTCTTTATCTTTACAGGTGGCAGGAACCTGAAATTGCAGGGAAGAAAAACCCCATGGGATCACCTGCAGTTCTCCTTGTTCCTGCTTAGCATAAAAGTGCAAATTTAAAGCTTCTTAGCAAATATGTGTGGCTCAACAGAATTTTCCTTCCTTGGTAGTATTCCAATTGCTGTTATTGAGATGTAGGGGGCTTCTGCTTTGTTTATTTGTTTTAACAACAATTAAAAATATGCTGCCTTTTTTCAGCTGTTTGCTAACAGGTTTGGGTTTGGTTTTCTTTGTGAGAAAGCAGACAATATGCCAGGGTGAGTTTCTAAACATTTTTTTTCACTTGAAAATACAGATCGAATTTTTTTCAGGTAACGTTTCACTAGCACAGAAAGTTAAGAGCTTGTTGAGCTTCCAGGGGGAATGATTGCTTAAGACAGCTTCTTTCCTGTGGAGGGACCTAAATGGTGATTCATCAGTGCTGAAAGTAATCTGGCTCTTCATTCTTTTATTTCTCATCTTCCTCATCTCCCCTTTCCTCTTCCAAACAAAGTGCTGACCCTCACAGCCTTTGTTTCAAAAGATTAACACGTTCAAACACAATATTAATACTAGTGATAAGTAAATAATTAATTATGTTTGCCTGTCTGCTAGGGTGAAGACTGCCATGTGAATAAGTTGACAGAGCAGAACTCCAGTCAGACTGCTGGAATCAGTGGACAGATCCCTGCTGGATTCTCTGCTCTCCAGATGAGACCTGGGGCACTAATTACACACCACATCACTGATTGCCTTTTCTGCTGCTGCTAATTGTTATTTCTTGGTTAGCTGAATGCTTAATAGAGAAGAAGTAGAACACCATATTGTATTGTATCCCTTCCAATTTTTTTTTTTTTTGTGTGTAATTTCTGTTCTTTTCCCTTTTGGAAAAGGAAGAGCTAGCTGCTGGCAGTGAGTCTTTTTTTTTACTGTTGAACTCTTTAGCTGAATTTAAACACAATTGTTAAGAATTTATAATTTATATTCCAGTCTTATGTTGCAGATATGATATTGGGTTTGTTCTTTTTAAGGTTAAGGGGAGCATTTTGGAATTTCCTGGCTATCAGAGAATTACAGAATCATAGAATATTCTGAGTTGGAAGGGACCCACAAAGAGCATTGATGTCCAGCTCCTGGCTGGTCTTAGAGTTTTCCTGTAACCACAGAATGGGACCACAAGAGGTCAACAGTGACCTATAATGGCGAATACCCCTTCTTTCTATATATGAAATACATTATAAGAAAAACACCTAGTCAAACTAGATTTTCTGGTTATTTTAGAGAAGATTTTCTATTGTTTATGGAAATAATTATAAGATTGTTAAAAAATCTCTTTTTCTAAACACATTTGAAGGGCAATGATCTAGCAGTCGTTCACTGTTTGCTTTTAAACAGAAAGCAAGTTATCAAAAACTAAGTCAATTGTCTAGCAGTGTATGTTTTCCAGAGATCATGATTGTTTTTTGTTCATATAATAATAAAATAGGCCTACATTCACTGTGTGAAATTTGGCACCATGACCATTAATGTGCAAATTTATTTCTATATCTATATACGTATAAAAAATACTTCACTGACACGTTAAAGTATAACATTGACTTCCTTCTTTAAAACTGTGTCTGTTGTGTAGGGCTAAGACTTACCAGCTGATCACCCTCTGACAGCTCTTATTGTAGCTGTGTTGATAGAAAGGAAGTATTTACACATCCCCACATTTACTTTATTGGCACCTAAACTTCAGTCTGGGCAGCTCAAAACTGTATTGTTTCCTCAGAACTCCCTTTTTTATCGTTCGATGTCTCATAATTGCTTTCTTCTTTAACAATGAGATGAAGACCTCAGAATTAGCTGTTCCCCAGGGTGAAAAGGCTGAATGAGGGTAGCACCTCAAGCTTTTAATGGGCACTAGTTCTGTTTCTTGCTCATTCACTGAATCAGAGAATGGTTTGGGAAGGGACATTAAAGCTCTTCCAGTTCCACCTTCCACTATCCCAGATTGCTCCAAGCCCTGTCCAGCCTGACCTTGGACACTTCCACGGGTGGGGCAGCCACAGCTTCTCTGGAAAACATCATAACAGCAAATACAAAATAAGAAAGGTTTTGCAATACTTTCCACCTGAATGACACAAGTATGATATAATAATAATGAATACATTCCTTGATGTAACAAGGAATCGCTGTTGCATATTTGCTCCTTTTGCATCTACAGGTAATACAGCAAGTTCCCCTTAAGTTTTGAAAAGGAAAACATTTTCCTGTACATGCTTTCAGAAGCTTTAAAAACAGAGGATGCCTTGAATAGAGAGAGTTCAATTAAAGGAAGTAATTTCAGAATATAATTGATAATTTTTAAGTAAATGTGGCCTTGTAACAGAATGCAGATGGCAAACCCACTCTCCAGCCGACCCCGGGCTGTGATGGAGAAACAAGCAGGAGGTGCAATACATTCTATTAATTATTTTCACTGCTACAGTTGTTTGCTATATAATACAGGTCAGCAGGGGTTAGCCTCAAGCTTCTCCTAATATATTAGTAAATAAATTTGAACAGATTTTAATTTGCTAATGGAAAGGTCTGAGCCAGTTGCAAATAAGAGTGGAGCTACTTTGTCTTGCTCATTGCTATGCAACATGGCTACTGCCAGCCATTCATACAAAATGTTACATTTCCATAAAGCACAATGTAATTTGTCACAGGGAAAGGGGGAAAAAAACCACAAAAAAATAACAACAATAACAAGAAAACCCCCAACTCTGTAAACTGTATTAAAGATAAGTGTGTATCATGGAGCAATCATCCTTATGGAGCCCTTAGAATGTTGAACACCTGTCCCTGCAGGCTTGCCAAAACATCCAGCATGGAATCTTTGTAGTGCTTATATGTTTCAGGGAGAAATAAAAGTAAGAGATGCTATTTCCAAGGAGTATAAACAAGAGTGAGCCTTTTCCCATGTCTTCTAATGATTTCTCAGCCCTGTTCCAACTCCCTCAGCTTCCAGTGCTGCACATTCACACAACAGTAATACAGCACGAGCTGCATGAACTGCTTGTTTCTCACTCTTCTTTCTGTTCCTAATAACAATCCCTAGGGTGGGGGCGGTTTACCCTTTGTAAATATTTATAAACATTCTCGTTTTACAGATGAAGCAACAGAGGTATCCAGGTCTGTGTCTTGCCGAGATCTAGACTGGAATTGGCATGACAGGCTGTTTCCAAGCCTAGGAGCACTGCTTGGTTTTCCTGCCTCCTTTTTTACACTGCTTAGGGCAGGACTGCTGCCAGCAGAGATCATGAACATCTTTCAGCAGTGCCAGCTGATCCCCAGGTACAGCCAGTGAACTGCTGCCAGGTGTTTTAGCCCAGCAGTGCCACCCCATTGCTTCCTTTAGCTGATTGTGCACCCGTCTTGAGCCCCAACATTCCTTAAATTAGACCATGAAGCTTCCCTCATGTGCATCAATAGTTTAATTACTTTAACATCTCCCTCTCTGGTAAATTTAAAACTTAGGTTGCCCAATTCACTCTTTCCATGTTAACGAGATAAACAATAAGTATAAATGCTGGGGTGATTAGAAAAACTGCTATCACTGATGGATTCTTCAAACAGACTTCAGTGGGGAGAAAGGGAGGATTGATACAAACAAGCATTTGAGGGTTCATGCAAAGAGGGTTCACAACTTAAAATGTGTCTTTAAACTGTATTTGCCTTATCTGCACACAGAACGTTTCTCACCATCAGCGCTTGTCTCTGCGTTTAAAATCTCTCTTGGTTTTCAGTTGTGCTTTTTTGTGGGGTAGGGTTCTGTGCTCGGGTTTGGTTTAATGACCTCCTGGTTTTAAATATTCTACCTGTTTGTGTTTCTCAGATGCATGAGGTGACAGGAAAGGCTGTTAATGTTTAAACCTTTGTCATTTTCACCTCTTCGTCTCTCTTTTGTGATGAAAGAAGTGGCACTCGATTTTAAAACGGACACAAATTAAGAAGCATCTAAGGATTAGTCCCTTAATTACAATAATCCTTAAAGGATTATTCAGAGATTGGCCCTTACTAAAGTTTTAAACTTAGCCATGCATTTTAAATCGGGAGCAGACTGATCTCTGGCCCAGCAACAAAAGAGAGGGTTCAGCCTTGAGAATGTTTGCATAAATATATTTAGGTCGAGAATTTAGTCTACAATACAACTACTGATGCAGGTCCTGTTTGTTACTGCTCAGCTGCTTGCCCAGTGAATCTCACGGCATTTTACTGCTTTTCAGTAATTCAGTGTCCTATTCCTGCAAAAAACCAACCAGAAAGGGGAGCTCCCTGACCGATGTGAGTGTTCAGGTCAATTCCTGTCTACCATCCCTCAGCCTTGAGTGGGAGAAGTGGCAAAAATCCCCAGCTTTTTTCTGGTCATGTGGATTCCTACATCCAAGTGTTTCAGCTGCTTCTTTCTGTAAACCAAAAGTTTAAAAATCTCGAAAACATTCTAAATTGCAGTGATAATTTCACTGGCTGTCCCTGCAGGAAACATTTCTAGAACATTCATACGGAATGTACTCAATTAATTTAGATTCCAGAAGCTCAGCTCACTATGAATCTTTTCATATTTTGGCCTGAAATTGTAAACTACTCTAATTTGACTGTTTCAGGGAGAGGGAGAGGGAGGAAGGGAAGGAAAGAAGGAAGGGCAGAAGGTAAATTATCTTCCACTTTTTTCCTAAATTGTTGTCTATCCCTCAGTGTTTACCTTGACTCCTTCCAGAAGCAGCCAGAGCTACTGCCAAGTGGCTGAGAGGATAAACCAAATGAAGAATGTTTATACCTAATTCCACCCATTTTGGCCCAATGAATGAATAGCAAAATAATTATTAGCAGTATTTAGTTCCCCTGCATCTTTGTCCTAAACACCTTTATTCTCATCTTCATCTTCTAGTTTGTCCAAATCTCATCCTAGTCATTCCTTGTTTACCAGTTCATTTATTTTGTTACATTTCATAGGAAATCTTTTTCCCACGTTAAGAGATAAAATCATTATGTCAAGGTGGGGCTCAAGGGGAACATTTCTCCTATAAGCAAGGGCTGAAAGAGTTGGGGTTCTCCAGCCTGGAGAGGAGAAGGCTCTGGGGGGACCTTTAATAAGTCCTTTAATAAGTATTCCTTTAATGAGTACTTTAATAAGAAAGATGGAGACAGACTTGAGGGTTGGCCCTGTTGCAACAGAATAAAGGGTAACAGTTTTAACCTAAAATAGGATAGATTTAGTCTGGATCTAAGAAATAAAATTTTTGTGATGAGGGTGGTGAAACACTGGCACAAGTGGCCCAGAGAGATGGCGGCTGCCCCATCCCTGGAAATATTCAAGGTCAGGCTGGACGGGGCTCTGAGCAGCCTGATGGAGTTGAAGATGTCCCTGCTCATGGCAGGGGGCTTGGACCAGATGGACTTTAAACGTCCCTTCCAACCCAACCCATTCCGTGGTTCTATGAAAACAGCTCAGTCTGCATTGTCCTTCACAAAATGCTGTTCCCAGACAAAATGAGGGGACAGATAATAACAGTAAATAGCCCCAAGTATTGAAACTAATTTTCCTATTCAGATTTGTGTTCTGCTAGGATTCTCTCCATACGCTGCCCTGTGTTACACCGGAGAATTTTCCTGCACTTGTGTTCACCCAGGAATGTCTTTGCCTCCAAAAGAAATTACACTGTGCCTTTGTAGCTGCTGCATACAGCTACTGCTATTATAGAGCAGCTTAAGCTGGGGGCTGTGTATCTAAAATTTTAATAACTTCATTGTACAGGAGCAGTTCGTATCTTAGAGGACTTCCTATTTCCATTTCTCTGCAGCATTTATGGGCAAACCAGTGCAGAGAAAGCCACCTTAAAGTTCCTAAAGTGTCTTTGTCATAGCTCAGCTCAGTAAAACAGTCCTGTGGAAATTAAAGACCAACAGATATTGAGGGGAGAAAAATTAATTTCAAAACTATGTGAAGTACTATAAATTATGGTGTTAAGAAATGATCCTGAGAGCTATATCTCCCATGGAAACAAATCATTGTATGACCAGAAGTTTTTAATCACTGAGCTTGTTAAATTCTAAACACTGTGCCTCTGCTCTCGTTCTGCTGCAATCTTGATTTGTTCCCTTCTGCCTTGATTTTCTCCTTTGAAAGCTCAAAAGAAGAGGTTAGAAACCAAGGATAGCAATAAAAATTAAACCACACAATATCTACACAGCCAAAACTCAAGAATTTAGGCTTTTAACTGTGTTAATATTTTATTGCATCTTAGACAGTGGCTGAATATTTTGAGAATAGAAATGATTCATTTGAATGTGTCTAATGGCAAATGCAACACACTGAAAACTTTTTCCTACATAATTCCACAATAAATACTGACTAGAAATAAAGTGATAAACCAGTGAAGTAATTTTGTGAATATGTTAGAATTTACTCATATTTTTGGCTAGTACACAGTGTAATAAAGGATTTTATGCAGGGTGATAAAGGAATTACCTTTACTTATATTGCCTACATCTTAAGAATGAAAGCAGTTGCTTTGGTAATAAGCTTAAAGAAAGTTCTTTTGAAAATTAGTTACACATGTCAGCTCCTTATTTAGGATAAGATTCCAGTCATTGATACTTAAGATTAAGGAAGAATAATCCACACATCCACCAGGAAATCTGCATTCTAGGCAGCATTTCCCGTACACGCTGCAGGAATTTGAGGAAGTATGTGGGAAAGCCAATAAGCTCTCAAAACCAAAACTGATTTTAAATGTCTTTGAAAGCAAAACAATACAATTCCTATGGCTTTTAATGCATTTTTGTATGTGTCTAAAAAATTAGTTGCATTTATCTTTTCCTTATATAACTGAAGAAAAGTACAATCTTAAGGCAACGTCGGGTTGCTCTTAAAAGCAGTTTATGATAATGTCTCTTACTGTGGAAATGTTTTGCTTTCTAAACCCCACACACAGGTATTCAAATCAAGTTAAAATGTATTTACTATGATTATTTTTTGAAAAATAAATTATTACTTGAAACACATTTTTTTCATTTTTTTATATGTTTACCTAAAATATGTTGCTTCATTTTAAGGAAAAGATATTGTGGAGTCAGTATTTAAAACAATTAAAATTGGCAGGTTGTTTATTTTTTATATCAAGCCTTTTTATATAAGAAGTGTTTTTGCATTAAAAATCTATTTATGGGTATAATTTTGAGAGCTCTGCTTCACCACTCAGTTGTTAACAACGGGTTTGGGTTTTGTCTGTCCATCCATTTTCTGCATAAAGGCTTTCAGAAGCAGAGCAGAGCCAGCAGTGCTCTGGTAGCACATCCCACAGTGAACAGTGTGGAACAGCGAGATTTAGGTTTTTGGGATTTGATTTTAGGATTTGCCCAGCTCTCTGCATCTGTTTAGAAGAATATTGGTAACTGCAGCTGATTCTGCCCAACAATCTCCTCTAGATTGGATGGAGATTTGTGTTTAAGGCTCATTCGTGAGCTGTACATCAGCTGTTTGTGGGCACAGGTTGCAATAATTATTATGAACAAGGAGTTCCAATAGAGGCAGAAAGTGTGCTCACATTTCCAGTGTGACATGTGGGAAATCCTGGATCTCTGTAAAAGATGGAAGTGATGGTGGGAAATGGGAATGGTGACTGGGCTCTCAGAGGGGGAGAAGGTGTGGGCTTTTTACACTGATTCTCCTCGTCAATGAAAGTCCAGAAACGAGAACATCTGAGAATTCTGGCACTGTGTGAGGTTTGCCTGAGCTTTGGGAGTAGGGAGTGAACTGAGTGCTTTTCCCTGGCCTTGTCCCCCTCCCCAGGCAACACAGAATCCCTGAACAGCCGGGGTTGGAAGGAACCCCTGGAAATGATCCTGACACCCCCGCACCACGGCAGGGTCACCCAGAGCAGGTGGCACAGGGACACATCCAGGTGGGTTTGGGATGAACCCAGAGATTCCACAACTCCCTGGGCAGCTGTTCCAGTGCTCTGCCACCCTCCATGGAAAGAAGCTCACCCTTGTGCTGAGGTGGAACTCCTTGTGTTTCAGTTTATTACCTTACACCTTGTTCTGCTGCTGGGCACCACTGAAATGAGTCTGGCACCATCCCCTGACACTCCTTGGAGATATTTACATGTATTAATGAGATCCTTCCTCAATCTTCTCTTCCTTAGACTAAATATCTCCCTCAGCACACTTTAGATTTATCTCTGGAGGAACGCAGGCTAAACCCAAGACAGCAGGAAGGGGATAAGATCACAAACTTCCATTTTCCAAACAACTGAAGAAATGTCTGTTATCAGACAACCATTTTGACACATCAGGGGAACAATATTTAATGGTTCTGTTAAGTGCCTGTGTCTTTTCTGGGTATGGCACTGCTTTGGGAAATGGAGAAAAGCTTCATTTCCTGCTTTGCAACACGGCTCCTGACATAACACATCCCCTCCTCATGCCAGTGCTCCTACTTTTTGTTTGTCCCCTGGTCTTCACAACAGAAACTTTCTCCTACTGCTTCATTGTGCAGCATTCATCACAACAGGATTTTGATATTGGCAGGAAAATCTTTTTTAAAATATAATGTAATACTAGTAATAAACAGCAATAATATGGAATACATCACTCCCCAGGACTAGAATAACAGGTTACTACAAATTCACTGCATTCAGTTATGCATGTCCTTTGTAAATTGACAGAATACAAATAACGTTTTCCCTGCACTCCCTGACCTATTTTCTAATCTGCTTCTGCTTTCAGAAAAGACATAATAACTGTCTTATTTTTACTCACCTTTCTGACCTTGATTCATCTGTGCTATTCCTTTTGTCCTCATCAAATCAGCTTTAGCATTGAGAATGACTCTTTAAAGAGAGGACATGTCCTGCATGTGTTGCTTTTTCATTCCAGGCTCTGTGTGTGTGTGTCACCATCACCTTATTTACTATAGCAATTAATTACTTTGTTTTTGTCAGCTGACAGTAGAAATATCCATGTCAGTATTCACAGGATTGATGTCCTTTAATGCCTCTCTTAATTTTCACTCTGGCTGTTAGCTGTCACCAGAGTACTCATCTTTTTGCAGCAAGACCATTTACTCTGATGAACACTTCATTATTTCCCAGCACCACCCTAAAAATTCTGTGTCGGTTTATTCTAAAATTTAACCCATGGTCCAGGAATGCCCATTAAACACTGAGGACATTAGCGGGGGAGGAAATGCCATGAGACGATTCTTAAGATGAGCACCAGTGGTAAGAATTGGACTGGTTTTGTGCAACAGGAAGATGAACATTTTATTTCAGTATTCAAATCCTGAGTTTTAACTTGGGAAGAAATACTGTCATTTTCTTGGCTTTCTGTCCCACCATTTTTTTTATTTTTGGGGGTCTTTAAAAATTCAAATATTTAAAAATTTGTTTCACGAAAATAAACAAAAACCTGGAAAGATACCCCAGTGTGACCTAAGTGCAAAAGACTGAAGAGAAACAAGACTTAATACTTATTCTTGTGGCATATTTTAAAGCAATTTTTATGTGGGTGTCACAGTTTTTAAGGGATTGCTAATTCACATTCATCTTCTGAAACCTCAACTAAGAGAGCAACTGGACCTAGAGCATGATTTTCACTATTTAAATGTTTAGGTACAGGTGTTGTTGCAGATTCAAAACATTGAGGGGTAACAAAGAGATCTACCAGTTTTCAAAGGAGAGTTGATAAAAATTGAAGAAATATCACCAAACACCTGCCCCATCAGATGCAATGCCACGTATCACACTTGGGTGAGGCACTTCAACGCAGGGGACACTTGAAATTATTTCTGTGAGCAAAAATTTGGGGGTTTTGGTGCTGGCTTGCCTCCCTCTGCTCAGTCGTTATTAGACCTGCTGCTGCCCGTGTTATCTTCAAGTGGAAAGTTAAATGGGACTAATGCATAATCCATGAAACCCCTGCACACCATTTCACAAGGTAGGGCCATCAAAAAGTTCATGCTAAGTAGACTGCTCCATTCAACAACAAAGTGACATAAAGCACCCACTATTCATTCAACAGAACACTCAAGACAGGGGGCAAAAGTGCTCCAGAAAAGCAGGTTTTGCTGCAGCAGCTATAGACACATTTTTCATTTCATCTTTCACCCAAACCTTTATCACCAGGGCGAGTACTATTCAGCTGTTACAGGAGATTGGCTCTCTCCTGATAATGTTTTTCCAGCCTGTTTGCTGATGTCAAGAACACTGAGCTGCTGTATCTCTATTGCACCTTTACAGAGGTGAAAAGCAATAAAGGCTTGGAGTCAGCCCTTTCTGATAAAAAAACCCCAAACCAAAACATGCACATTTAAAGAACCTTTTATTTTGAAGTGAGCTGTGCTACATTAGTCAGTGCAGAAGCATCAGCTTAGCTCTTCACTTATTTGAAGTGGGATTTTTATTTGACTTCCCTCTGCTAAATCAAGTAAAGGCAAGAACTTACAAAAGGCTGAGGGTTTCAGGGAGTTTCTGCTTCTAGATTGATAATGGTTATCATCATCAGGGAATAGAAGCTGCATCACAGAATTACAAGAAATTATCTGACGTGTCATTATGTGCATCCAGTACTTAGGTCCTGTGTGTGGTTCTGGCAAAACCAGTATTGCACCCTCTGCCCTCAAATGATCCAGAAAACAAGCAGAAGTCAGCTTTGGTCTTTTGGAGGGTTTTATTCAACAGCAGACCCTTCCCACCGCTCCATTTCTCAAATGGACACGGATCCCCCTTCTCTGTGGCAGAGAGAAATGGGGACTGTGCCAACACTCTTTCTCCAGGTTTGTACCAGCCTTAGCACGAGTTGCTTTGCTGAAATCGTTATTGCCTTTCTCTGCTTCTGCCCTGAGCCTTCCACGTTCTATTAAAACAGGACAACAGCCATGAAAGGATTCCCATTTCAAAAGCAGAAGTCAAGAATGAGGGTTCTGGAAAAGGAGTCATCAAAGCAGCTGGATGGACACCATATTTTAAAAAACCCTATTTTTCCCATTTTCTCCCTTAAAAAAAAAATAGTTGGGTGAGACCCAGCGCAATCCTTGAGCTGCCTTTCCTGTCCCTGTTCCCTCAGCCCCGGCCCTGGGTCAGCAGCGCTGGAAAATCCCCTCCCTCGGCAGAGGCTGCGCCGCGCCCCGTGCGAGAAAAGCTGGCGGTGCCCGCTCGGCTCCTAATGGACAGGTGTTCGCGGCACAAAACCCTCCCTCACAATCGGCCCTAATTAGCACCTTCATCAGCAGCCTCCCCAGAGCGCCCGGAGAATGAGCAGGCTGCAGAGACAGCCCCCAGCCCGGCTCATCGCTGGAGGTGAGCCCCGCAGGTCAAGGTTGAGGGGCAGCCCGAGGAAGCTTTGCCTGGGCTCTGCCTGCTCCATGAATAGAGGACTTCAGTCCCCGGGATTGTCAATCTGGCACCTTTCAAAAGCACTAAATTCACTTAATTAACAGCCAGGGGGAAAAAAAAAAATAGCCTTCCCTAGCAACTCTTGCATCAAATGGCACTTATGTTACCTTATATTCTGTGCACCTAACCCTATTAGCATGGCATTGTGTGCTCCTCTTGGAGTGCCTTTATGGACACACCAATCTTAACATCCACACTAATGTAATACTGGGAGATTGAGCAGCATTTTCAATTAAACTGACATTACCAAGGAGAATTTATGGCTTTTAAAAAATTTATTTTCTGTTTTCTGTTGTACACCCTTAATATCACAGAAGAGCGTTTTCCCCCGTGTTAATATTCCTTTCTTTTTCCGTGCAATTAAATCACTTTCTCCATTGAATTTCGTGCTTTCCTTGGTCATTTTGTCCTTTTCCTTCTTCTTTTTTCTTCCTTTTTTCTTTTTTCTGTTGGCACACGGCAACACTTTGCATTGCTGTGTTCTCACGAGGGATCAGTTTATTGTCTGCTGGGTCTACAACACAGCACAAAAACATATGCCTCATTTTCCTTCCAAAGAGATGCAGGATATTCTAATTTCTACAATAACATAATATGGAGACAGTAATTACCTATTTTTGCCCTGTTATGAGTGCGATTATTCATAGTTGTGTAATTCTTAGGGCTACAGTCACGGAGGAGCCTGCACTTCACAAATTTAACAGTAGATAAGTGGAGTTTTCCTCGTATAAAACTCAGATTTCTCAGAAACCTCTTCATAGAGCCTTTTAATACTGTTGTAAGTACCTGTATTTGTTCCAGCAGACAGTGTTTTCCAATGATAATATGTTTTCTCTTCAGGTTGGAGTAGGCGATTATGCTCTAAATTAGCTCTCAGTGAATAACCAAGTTATCCTTGGCAACTTTGACTTCTTTTGGTGCTAAAACATCCTTTTTTGGTCCTAAAACATCTCCTCTTTTCTTCTCTTTCCTAGAGCTCTCTCTGTTCTGTGTCTCTTTCTGTAGGTGAAAATCTGGAAAGGACATTCTCAGCTCTAAAAGTTTTAGGTGAAAACTACTCTGAATATAGAAAGTATTATCAGATGGTGCTTTCTGAGCAATGGCAGCTGTGCGAGGTTTTTCCCTCAAGAAAACAAAGTGATCTTCCAGACATCTGATGAATTATCGTAAAGATGACAGGGCAATATTTTCTTGGTGGAACTCTTGCTGTTATGGCCAAAAAGCAATCCATATTTTGCATTACCCTTATAAATAAGGCTTTAAGGCAATCAGGTGTTGTTCAGAGTGGCCACGACCTCACAGTAGCTAACACCCATCAGATAAAAACACAATCAATATAAAATACATTGATTTTACTTATAATAAACCTAAGTATGGCAGCACTGACCCTCAGTGAGTCAGCCTGGGGACTGACTGGACCTAATCAGCTCCTGATCTTTTTCTCTTTTATTAACTGTCTTTATCTTCCCCACTCGCAGAAAGTCTCTGTTACATCAATTATTCTGGTATAAAATTTCAGTGAATTCTTAAATAATGAAGAATGCCGTCAAACTATTGGAATATATTGCTGCTACAATGCACTTCCTTCTCTGGGATTTTAACACCAGAGAGGCCATAATACAAGGTACAAAATTCTGTTGTAAATTACGTTGTGAAATACTTTCTAAGTGAATTTTAATCAGTGAATCATTCCTGGTCCAGGATCACAAGGCTGCTTTTAGCTGGTGTTTTGTCACTATTGCTCAGTAAATGGCCACCAAGGGTTCTTTCTGAAATCTGGCTTGGCTACCCACTTCTGCAGCAATATATCAGCAATATGTCTTCTGCCACAAGGAACATGGAGAGGGGGTTTTCTGGAAGCCTTTGTGTTTGATAATCCATCAGTGCCTCGGGAAAGACCAGTTCCTTGTGCCTGAGCAGCCTCAGTGACCCTGCTGGACCCAGGTTCCCACTCCTGTGGCACCAGTTTTGTCGGGTCTGTTATCCTCCATCACAACATTTACACTTGAGAGGGGATGAGCAGTGAACTCTGAGCAGGTCTCCAGGATTCCCCGGCATCAGGGCACATTTCCAGGGCAGGCAGGAGTCTCCCTGTCCTGCCCAGCACGAGGGAGGCATGCATACCCTGCGGCAGCAGCAGATTTCCTGCTCACACCCTTGCAGGCACAGCAGGACTCCCACCTTACGGCTACAGGCAGGATTTCAGTGGAAAGTAAATCTCTCTCTTCTAAGATCAGGCTTTTTTTTCAGCAAGCCCTTTTTTCCTCATCTCCAGTTTCTCAGAGACTTTTCCTCTCGACCCTCCCTGTTTCTGTTATTCCTTGTCTGTGTTGTATTCAAAGTTGACCTGGTCCAAACCTCCGCTCTTACTTCCAGGTACCTTTGGCACCCCTCTGCTTTCTCCTCTCTTCAGTTCATCCTACCGGATAAAAGCACCACGACTTTAAAAAATAAAATACAGTGTTCGGTCAAAAATGTCACTATGGTAAATTAAAAAATACAGTGATTGTAAACCAGAGCAAAATTCACTGAGCAGCTGATGGAATGTCACCAAAAGTCTCAAAATGTGTAATTAGGCAAAGAACAGAAAAAAGAGAAAAAAAAGAAAAAAGAAAAAAGCACTTTTATGAGATCTATGGAGGAAAATTAGTGAACAAAACCAAGTAAAGTGGGTTATGATGAAATTTTATGTCAAATAGCTGGACTAAAAATGTGTTGGTAGAAAAACTGGGGATTTTCTGGTAGGTGTTTCAAAACACATCACCTGCTGCCTAAGCATCTGTAAAAAACCAAGATGTGCACTGCAACTATGTTAAAGATATTCTGTATCTCTTGTTTTAGGCTATTTTCTAAATTATGTTTCTATGAGACTAACTGAGAGCAGTCTAGACTCAATACCATCAATTATTTTAAGCACTTTAATTTTGGTTAATATTTTCCTTTGTTAATTTTGCATTTAATTTGTTCTTGATGTAATCCTGGGCCTCCAGAAGATAAATAATGTAATAATTAAACAACAACGCACAGATAATTCTTTTATTCTTTACCATGAAACTCATAAGAGTGACATGATTTTAGGAGATGGATCTCTTGGATAAAACTGAGTATTGTGAGAAAACTCTTCTAGGAAGGAGCACTGCAGATTGTTTTAGCTTCTCTTACTGACAAGGACAGGCTTTCCCATTTCTCTGCTGGTGCATTCATTCCACCGCTGCACCTTGGAGTAAACTGGGATAAAATTGGATATGAACATGTTAGATCACATCTGTCCACTGCAGCTGGTGGAAAAGGGGCTCCTGATTTGCCTCCAGGAGAAGGATTAGCAGAACTCGACTCGTGCACATGGCTTTCAAATGTGATTTTCTTCTTCGTTATGGCAGTGAATGCAGTAACTGAGTTTGGCAACTTTGGAAATTACTAGAACTTTTCTTTAAAGCAGGAAAGTCTAAGAGCAGCCAATAAAAGATTTTGGGAAGGGTCTGATCACCTGAAATTGCATACAACATTGGTACTGTAGATGCCCAAGAAATGAGATTTTTATGCCTGCTGTGGGCTTCTCCTGGGTTGAAATTGGATGCATTCTTTGATAAATGGGCCCCCAAAAAAGAAACATGTACACAGTTGTGATAAACCAGCTTATTTTTAAGTCATATTTGTGAATCTGAATCCACAACTGAAAACAAGGCCATGCTGTGGGAATGAAGATGAATATTTGGCACAAAGTCAGAAATGGGTTTCTGAAAATAAGAGATTGTTAAAGTTATGGTGAACATGCACAAATTGCAAAATATCAGCAAGTCTTCTCTGCTGCAAACTGATCTAAAGCAGCTTTCCTGTTTCCCCAGCAACCTTGAGCAATGCCAGCTTGTTTCTTTGGAAGTAAATTAAATGTGACTTTCAAGTAGTTCATTATTTTGGTGGCCACAATGCCTTTTGGAAGCAAGGACTTCTGATAAATCATATTAGGATTTGCCGCACTTCTGAAGGGAGGCAGATAAAGGATTTCTGCAGAAATAGTTTTCAAATCTAGTACTTTTTTTTTTTTTTTTTTAAGAAATAACAAAAATGGTGTTTACATTGATACAGGAAAAAAAAGAATAAATCGTATTTGCTGTGTGTAAAGAAAGGTTAAATATCATTAGGTGCTGCAGGTAGATGTGCACAGCCCTCAGACACAGCTCCACCTCAGCTGTGGGGCTGAAACCTCTGGAGATGCTGGAACAGAATATCCACACTCAGCCCAGCCCATCCAGTGCTCAGGACTTGGTATCCCAAGAAATCTTCCAGCCTCTTCCACGACCCAGCCTGTGTGTGTGCATCCCACGTGTGACACCTTCAGAGGCTCTGGAGGATGCACAAAAATGGGTTGTGCAAGGTTTTTGTGCTGGCTCTTGGCTTGCTTTTGGTGGCAGTGCCTGAGGAAAAACACCTTGGAAATAGGAGGTGTGTGGGTGGAATTACCCCTCCCTGGTGCCTCTACAACAGGCAGGAACTTCCCTCGCAGAGGAAAAGACAAAAACCTTTCAGTTCAGTGACTACACATTTTTTAACCTGGGTGATGTGCCCATAAAGGACACAATAAAGGAAACTCTCACACTTGCTAGGTTCAGCAGAAAGAGGGAAAAGGAGAAGCTTTATTTACATTTTTCATACTTTATAGGGTTCTCAACTCCACAAGGGATTGGAGGACATGTCACTTCCTCCTCAATCCCACTGGAGAAAAAGGATGCTCATCAAACTTTCTCTTATCACAAAAGGAACGAAAAACAGAGAAGACATTTAAATAAACGTTGGCCATTATTTACATGAAACTGTGTGAAAATCTGACTCCAAATATGTAAATTATCAGAAGGCTAAGAAAAACCAGGGTGACAGGGTTTCAGCCCTGTGCTGTGGGAATCTGTTGCTTTGCCTGTCCCTCCTGAGTTACCTCATGGCTTCCCACCAGTTTGTACCTGCTTGAACTCGAATCCTTTCACGATGTCACGATGGTGACTGAAGTTGTTGTGGTTGAGGTCTGGTAGGAGTTCAGCAGAACTTCAGGTCAAC
Source organism: Platysteira castanea (assembly GCA_013397175.1). Lineage (NCBI taxonomy): Eukaryota > Metazoa > Chordata > Aves > Passeriformes > Platysteira > Platysteira castanea. Next base: position 917,675 of record VYXC01009489.1, read on the forward strand.
CAGTTCAGATTTAGTTCTATGTTGGGATGAAACTCACCCATCTTCAGTACTTTCCAGGCTGAGAGAAAAGTGTTCAGCTTTGCTGCTTTATTTAGTGGAATAAAATTAGAAAAGAAAAGAAAGCGTTTTTGGGAGGTCGGTTTTTGGTTGTTTGGTTGGTTTGGGGTTTTTCCCCCTCCAAATATATGGATTTGCTGGAAAGAATTTATGGGAAATATTTTTTTAAATGAAAACAAAAATCTGTCATGGAAAAAGAAGGTTTTTTTTTTACCAGCAGAAGTCTGCGTAATAGAAAACCCATTTTTCACTTAAAAGCAGTGTCAAGGAAGTGAGATTATTGTCAAAGCAGTGTGGATCATGACTGGTCCTGGCTGAGCTGATCACGTTACACAAGTTATTTCAGTGCATAATATTGCTGCTATTCAAAAGGCCTTTGAATGGAAAGAACCACAGCAGAGAATGGAGCAGCCACCAACCATGACATGGAATACTGCATCTCCCACCACCGCAGCTCAGCACTTTTTGGAAAAGTTTACTGGGCTGGAGTCTTGCTCTGTGTGGTCAGGAGTGCTGCTTTAGTAAGAATCACAATCATCAGTTTATTTTCCAAAATGTGATTTGTCTAAGAAGACATCAATTTGTAAAAAGAGAAAGTGAGAGTTCCTCTCATGTTAATTTAGTTAAGTAATTTCACAGTTATCAACATGACATTTTCTTTTCATAATAACTTACTTTTTCTTCTTGAGAAATAAATATTTTATAATACTTAGAAATGCTAACCAAAACAAAATATAAATAGCACATCTCAAAATCATCAGAACATTTGACTGACAAGCTGCGTATTTTTCAGGTTATTGACATGGGAATACTTCCAAATGGCAGTGTTTCCATCTCATTTGAGAAGAAAACATTGAAATAAACTGAAAAATGAGAGCAATGACATTCCCCTCTTGAAAACCCTGACCTCGAGATTCTCTGGTTCTGTGATAAAGGGCAGCCCTTCAGGTGTGGAGAGAATTCTTCTCCCAAAGAAAGCTGCTGCTGTGCACCTGGTCCTCCACAAGAACCTGAGCTTTGCCCTGGTTTGGGGCTGTGATTCCGGGTGAAGCTGAGTCTCACCCTGACACGTGGCAGCTGCAGTGGTCGTGGAATCATGAAACCATCTGGGTTGGAGGCGACCTTAAAGATCATCCAGAAAATGCCTGGTGGACAGGACCACCTCCCACCAGAAGGACTTGATGCCAAAAACTCTCCCCTGGTAAAACTCAGCCCTGTCCCCAAAAGCCAGCCATGGGTTTGTCCTCCTGTCACCCTCACCCAGAACCCCCAAGTCTGGCTCGGCATCCCGAGTGTGAATATTTCTTCCGTGATGTTCTCGTAAGTGATTGCTTGTGGCATCTTATATCCTTATCTCGGCTGGTGCAGCCCCCTCATGAATATTCTGCCAGTAAGGAGGACTTTTCTCTATCATTGCCCATTAACAAGGAGGATAATCACTCATCCAGTTATCGGGAAGTCAGGGAAGGCCCCTCCTTGAGCCCTCAGTGCAGAGAATCGTGGCACACCAAGGGAGGTTCAATGTGCCTGACTTTATCATCATTACTTTTTTTCCCCCTGCGTAATTACTGTATTATGATAAAGTTGACCTGAGTTAAAGAAATGGGGTATAAGTGTGTTAGGGCTGAAAGACCATATGAGTGACTCTTTTACCTTTTTTTAGTCATGGGACAAAGTGCCTTTTTGGGCTGATAAGTGCAGACCACCATTCTGCCACCAAACCCCAAGGGAGGTCACCACTGTGCACAAAAATGATGTTTTATTACACAATTGCTCTGAAGAGAAGTTGCTCCAAGGGAAATGCAAAAAGGGGAGGGGAAGGTGTGATAGTGCATCATTACTAACAGCAAAAGCACTGAATTTCAGGTTCAGGCTGAGAAGTTTTAACCTCTAGAGAATTTGAACTGTTTAATAACATTAAGGAACTTTTCCTGCCCTTTCTCAGCTGCTCCATCACAATTTAGGCAAGTTTTGGAAAGCCAGCGTACTAAATGCATTCATATACACGATTAGAACTCAATATTTTTGGAAAAGTGACTGACCCTGCACGATTGGTGTAAATGTAACACAAAACTGGCTCAGTTACTCCTCTTCTGGCTCTTCTGGGTCCTGCCAACACTGCAGCAGGGCCAGGGAAACCAGCTTGCTTCCACTTAGGATTCAAACACAAAATCAAGTTTTCTTTAAATTCCATTGCTCATCTCAAAAAAACCCCAAACAAAACCAAAACCCTAAAAACAACAACAACAACAAACAAACAAAACCAAACCAAAAACCCCAAGAAGCAAACAAAACCCCCCACATTAACTTCACCCCCCAATAATAATCAGTTGCACAAACATCATTATTGCTGTAGCTTTTCTTGCTGGAAATTTGAGAGGGAAAATCCAAAAAATGAGAAACATACCGTTTCTGACACAAGGCAATATCCTTTAGCCAAAGCGGGAAATACTTCTTGCTCCGGAACCTGCAGATTTCAGTTGTTCACTCTGGGGCCTTTCCAAGTTACCCTATTTTGTATCTGCATGAAAAGTTTCGGTCTTGTGCCTGTTTTCCAATTTTATTTACTTGCAAGTGATTATTTGGGTAGAAACTCATGTTTTGAAATACAAAATTTGATCTCACCGTGCAGTATTTCCCTTTTTCCCAGGCTTTAAGAAACTATCACAGGATTTTATTTCTTATTTGCCTCTTAAAACTAACATTTTTCAGTTCATTTCAGGAAATAATAGGCTGCTGATTTCGTGAGTCACCTGATGCAGTTGTCCAGTGCTCAGTGTTGCTGTCTTTAAGAGCATTCTCCAGGGCACAGAGGTGACACCTAATTACTGATACACAGCTCCTGCCAGCAGCAATTTTCAGCGTGTAAAATCTGTTCATAATTGAGGGAGAGAAATATGCAAGGTATTGTGAAAGTCATACTCGACTAGGAAAGCTTTCAGGAGCAGCAGAGTGAAAAAAAAATTGGATATAATTCCTGGTAAATATGATATTGTGTCTTAAGGAGCAATGGGATATGGGAACTCAGGTGCACTGATATCAGAAACAACACGAATAAAGTCTGAGGAAATGACAGTGTGTGACAAACAAAAGACAGAGACAGCCTGAAGTTGCCCAAGTTGACTTCAAGGTCCTTTCCAACCCTAACTATTCTATAATTCTGTGATTTTATGACTGCTTAATTCATAGTAACATGGTTCATAGTAACATAATATCCACAGTACTTGACTCCACCTCTAGATGTAGAGAAGCCTCATCTGGGAGAAATTATGTTATTTACATGTTATCAGAAATAAACAGAAAATACAGCAGAAACAAGAAAGGGAAATATCAATTATGTAACTACGAAGTGGTTAAATTGCAGACTGGAAAACAAACACGCTCAACCACCCAAATCCATTGAATGCCACAATGAACAACCACTTTCCCAACCAATATTACTGTAACAGCAGCAAAAAAAATCCAGATGTTCTCTTGGCCCTAGAGGTTTTACAAGACCTCTACCACAGCACTGTCATCAAACAAGTGGAACACAAGACCTGCATTAGTTTCCTTCCAGATTGCCCCTTTGCTGCCTTTTTTCTTTTTGTAAATTCAACCTTCAGGATTGAACTCATCTCCCACCAAGGGGTGCAGGCTCCTCCCTGCCATCGAGAAGGGTGCAGGGCAGTGCTCACAGCAAAACTTCTCTCAGTGCGTCTTTTGGCAGTGTTTGGAATTCGTCTCACAGACTCTTTTTGGGGTTTGGAAATGAATTTTTTGAATTCCCTTCTCTTTTATGGATTTTCTGCTGCATATCCAGGGCAGCCACACATGAACGTCTATTAAATTGGGCGAGCTGGGCAAGGACACAAAATTATATGTGGCTAATTAACTCTGCCTTAGGTGTTAATACTGAGACTGTTGATGTGCTTCCTAGGAAGATGGGCTGGGAAGCATCATGAAAAAATGGATCAAAGGCCTTTTGTGTGCTGGGAGCTGTTTAGGAGCTCTCCTTCCTCACGAATTACAGTCAAATATGTTCTTGTCACACGTTGAAAACTCCACACAACTTCACACAGTCAAGCAAAATTCTGATGCTAAGACAGTCCCAGACATTTGGGCAGCTGGAAAAGTTTAGAAATCCTTATTCCTGCAGTTTAAAACCTCATAATAATCTCTGGAAAAGAAGAAAAGAATATAAAGATGGCAGTAATGTTCAGCCTGATGATTTCTTGAGGATCTCTCTAATTATTTCCATGAGCCCTTTCTGCAGCTCCAACCCCTGCATTGCTGAAGTACATTTTAGCTTGGTTTGGAGCATTTATGTAAATAATCCCAGTTAGGGGTGGGGTTTTGGCCTTGGTTTGGTTTTTAATGCTTTTGTGCTTCTGACGGGGACCTTTTGTCTCTGACTTTTCAACCTGCAAGCTGAGGAATACATCCAGCATTGTCCTGCTCTTCATGCCTCAGCACACAAATTCACCCTCCGGAGCAGGCATTAACTTTGGGGACAGCTCCACTTTTTAAAGTCACCCCTCAGTGGGACTGTGCCCATAAGTATTCCATGGAAGCAAGACAATCTGATGGAGTGGTCTTCAAATTCTACTTTTGAAATGCTAAAAGTTAAGAAATATAATTAAACTGCAACTGCATTAACATTTATATAAAATATAAACCAAATGCTTATCCCGATTCACCAAACAAATTGCAGTTTGAACATTATTAAAAAAAAAAAAAAAAAGAAATCCCAGCTACTTATCAACAGCACCATTTGAAATTATTGCCAGTACTACAACTCTAAATGCATAAGATGCCTTAAATACAAACCCTGAACATTTACATACTGATTCCATGAGCAAAGCAAAAGGTATTTGCCAGTAACAGTACAGGACTCAGCATTTTTATTGTCTGAGTAATCCTGGTTCGCTCTGATATGAAAATTCAATTATTTTAGAACTGGTCGTCTCATTAAATTTTGACAAGGAGCACAAGCTCAGTACCAGCTCCAGCTCTAAGAGGCTGTGGGAGCCTGACAGCTCCACGGTGAATTTTAAAATGTAGTATTTTTACAGGACAAGATTATCTGACAATTTTATATTAAAAAAGAAAAAAATTAATCAAATACATTGTAATATCCAACACTGCTAACTTGGCCTTTCTGTAGATATTTTTATGAAAATTTATTGTAAAAAAAAGGAGCCCACTGTTTATTGCATCTTTTCCCCCAAGCCCACCTCCATGTCTTATGCTCCACAATTGTGCTAGGAAAAAAAAAGTGTGTCTTTATGTGAGCAGCAAGTATTTAGCCACTCATTGTTAGCATGTTTTCCTTTCCTCAGTGGAAAGGAATTTGCAATCATTTTTATAAATATTATTTCCAGCAGAGGCAAATCTTTTATTTCACCCCCATCTTTACCATCAGTGCTCTCAAGGGATGTTTAGACAAGAGGGGTTTTTGTCAGAAAACGTCAGTTTATTGAAACAAAAACTTTTCTTTGGGATTATAGCACTTTGGAAAGACTTTCACTGGAAAAGGCTTCTCAAGTTTAAGGTGACATTCCACGAACAAGGAACTGTTGGAATATTTTGATTTACAGCCTGACCCCCTTGTAGCACTGACCTTCCCCCACCTGGACCATCACAACCTGACCATGAAGCTGTTGCTGCTTGTGCCATAAATTCCCTTATCCAACCCTGCTGAGGGTGTGAAACACTTCAGAATCCACACGAATGAGGCAGCTGTGGATGGACAACGTGGAAAGAACCCAGCTGAGGACGAGATTTGGGAGAGTAAAGGAGCTACATGGCCTCCTGCCATGCTTGGATCGTTCTCTTGAGCTTTAGCAGACCTAGGTGTGTTCTAGATCCTGTGGAAAGAATATTTAATTAATTTGCGACCTAGAACAGTTCCAATAAAAAATAGGAGGGTATTCCATCTCTTAAACTGCTCTGTGCTTGTGGCAGAAAAGGTGGGACAGACTAGGGAAACAAAGCCTCGTGTTAGATCTTCTACACCACAGCTAAGTGCTTCTGCCATGGGATTCCCAGTTCTGGGATTAGGGGGAGGAGGAGGAAAACTGAAGTTTGTTCCACCCCAACCTAGAATGTGAAATCTGGGGCAGAGCTGGAAATGCTTTGTAGAACACAGAACATTATTTCCCTGTTCAGGTCTCAAGTAATTTATTGCAGCTGTTGAGCAGTTAGGAAGCAGCGAGTGTACAGAAAGTGATTTGCTTCAAATTTGAAAAGCCCCTGCAAGCAAACATTGATTTATTAAGCTTATTCATAATCATTGCTCAAATTTTACTTGAAGACGTTCACGGAATTTTCAGACTGATGTTTCATCAAGCAAATAATTTTTTTTTATTTTGTGTGTTACATAATTTCTAACACTTTGTTCTTACTGCTGTAAAAGAATTTAGAGAATCTGTATGCTTATCACTGCAATATTTACTGCAAATTTAAGATAATTATAAGGAAAGAAATCATTACACAGTAACAACGATTAGACTCGATTACCTTAAAGGTCTTTTCCAACCTAAACATTTCTATGATTCTACTGCAAGGTCAACACAAATATTCCATTTAAGATCTACCCCAGGATTTCTTGAGAACAGACTAAATGCTTAAGCCTAAATGTCACCTGTGGACCAGCAAAAGAGGATTTGTGTTAAATGTGTAAATATCAGAGTGACAGAGGCATCCTCCCCGTGACAGTCTCTAAGGGGAAGTTATTCCAGGGGCCCTCGTGTGGGAAATAGGAGACATGTTGGACTAGCCCACGTATTTCTTAGGGCCAGGGACATTTGAAATACTTCCTAGAAAAAAAAAAAAAAGCAGTTTGACTTTTTTTTCTCCATATTTTAATTAACTTCCGTGAAGGTCACACGTATCTCTATCTCTGCAATGCACAGTGTGTCAGTCATTTTAAAAATCTGGATATTTAGCATTATCTTGCCATTATAGCCCAACTTTTTTTTTTTTTTAAATCCAGAATTCCACTTCAGTGATCAAATTAAAGAGATGACAAGCTCCCTATCCTTACAAGCTAAGCATTTTATGTTTTATACTCAGATATACTCCGTGTGATATAAGATGAGACTTCATAATGGGATTCAGTGGTTTGAGTGCTAAATTATAGCAGGCTTATATCACAGAACATTATAACAATGAGAGGAGAATTCATATCATGGCTTTAGGAAGAGAGGAAAATTAAGACTTTGCAATTAAAGTAGTAACCTAAAACTTTAAAATAATTTAAGCAGCTTCTGAATACACGTAATGTTCTGTACTTATCTGGAAGCAGGATTGGCAGCTGCTTGAAAGGATCCAAGTGAAATGTGGACAAGGTGTATGTTATGTCCCCAGAACACAGATCTGTCATTTTCTGCATTGTTCACGGATACATTGGTATTGAATATCTCTTTCCCACAAATTCACAGGCTCCACGCAAGGCTGGAGAGAAAACCAGTGTAATGTTATCGTTAAATTGATGTTGCATACAACTTTATGAAGGTCCTGACAACTGCAGTTTGTGAATTTGCCAGGGGCAGCCTAATAAGTGATTTTCAGAGACGAACACTGAGCTATGTAGTAAAATAATCCTTCCCTTCAGAAGGACAGAACTGCAATTTTCTTGTAGACATAATTTACAGAATTATTACTGACAATTTTAGAATTCCACTGGGTGAAACACTGGGGGCTTGAGAACAGAATTTCTTATCCTTTTAAGAAGAGGCGAATTTTAAACAGACAGTGTGTCTATAGCATCTGTGTAATAACACAGGAGGAACCTGACCCAGAAAACCAGTGTTGGATTCCTTTCCTCATTTAAATTTCTGCCTCCTTGAAAGCTGAGGTGCTCTGTGATTCACAGCTTTGGATAAGATGTAAAAAGAGCTCAGGTTCATATTCTGATTTCTTCTCACGTAGCTTTGGAGTCAGTCAATAATGCATTTAGAACCAGGTTTTTCCTATGAGCACTGCTGCATAAAAAGATCTTGCCACAGCTATTTAGGAGATTTCCTGCCCTGATGAAACCCAGAAGTTTATGTAATTGTTTAGATTGCAAATCATGGTGAAAATTATTCCATTTAAGTGTCAAGGAGGAAGAAAGGCATAAAAAGGCATTGAAGATTACACTGATATTTGGTGTTTAGATTTCTTGTGGAATGTTGTTTTATGATCTCATAGGAACAAGAGAAAAAGGAATGATGTTCAATATAGATGACATGTCTTTAGTTGGTTTAGACCCAGTCCTCTGGCACGTGAAAATGTCCACCAACATCAATGAACTAATTGAAAATCCATGCAATTAATTGCAATGAAAGAGCTGGAGGTATCATTGTGTGACTTAGACTCGCAGGCCAGCTCAAAGCAAAGCCCTGTGCTTGTTTGAGTTCTTCCTGATGTGAATGGAGGCACCAAACTTGCTTTTTTTTAGCTTGGAAAATATCCTCCACAATGGGCTGGATAACTTACAGGGCTTGACTGTCTGGTAAGAGTCAGCATTACAAACATCAGTGCAGTTCTATCTGTTCTGTGTGAATTCCTGCATCCCAGGATGTGGATGAGCTGCTGTGAGACACTTCCAGCCGCAGGGATGTAAGGACCAGCAGTTTTCCTTCCAGCTCTCCTGGCTTGAATAATTTGACCACTTCTGTTCACACCTTCTGTTCACAAGGTCAGAGGAAATCTGGTTTGTGGCGAGGCCTCAGAATGGACCCTGGACCAATGTGGCTTAAATTCGATCTATTTCCACTCTGCTGTCTGAGGGTGACTTCAAGCCTGAGTCAAGATTGGCAAATACAACTGAAATGAGGAATGCCATCCAGGACTGTCCTAGAGGGGCCTCTGAACATGGAAATGGAAATGGAAATGGAAATGGAAATGGAAATGGAAATGGAAATGGAAATGGTGGCAGCCACTGTGCTCTGTGGCAGTGCAAAGGATTCCTCAGCTGGTTTCAATCCTTGTCTTTAGGTGAAACATTTTTAGGGGGACCCTAAAAGGAGGAGGATGGAATCAAGGCCACCTTTCCCTGCTCAGAATTCCTTCGCTGGCACTCTGCTTGGAGTCATCTGCTGATCAATTCTCGCGTTCATCACATCAGTGGCAAATCTGGTTTTGGCAAAAATATCTGTGCTCGGTGCCAAGTTTTGGGCACACGTGGACTTCCAGGTATTCACTGGAACAAGCAGCCCACACAGAGCATAGACAAACCAAGCAATGCCAGTCTTCAAGGAAGGCTGAATAATGTGGGTGATGTCTAAATTCTGATAGGACTGAAAACAAGGGTGGAGAACACACTACAAAATGTAGTTTCATTCCACATTCTAAATTCAGCAGCGGAATTAGTGGATAATACAGCGGAGTTAAAAAAGAAAAAAATCCTCCCATCTTCAATTACTCTACAAGAAAACATCATGGACTGCTTGGTCTGGCTTGAAATAACCTGTTCTCCTATGAAAAAGTTAAAAATTAAAAAATTGGAGAAAGCAGCACTGAATATACCCTGCATGGGTGGAGCAGCATATACTGAAAACCAAGGCAGAGCTGGAGAAATAACACAGTTCTGAGCGAGAGCAAAGCAGAAAGTTTTGCTGCCATGTCAGGATTATCAAGAAATAAAATTGTTTAAGCTCATCCTCTGCTGAGGTAACCGTACTGCACTTAGTATGGTTCACCAAGGTGTTTCAGGTGTGCCAGTAGAAAAAAATGAGATGTGTTTGTGCTGATGCAGTTTCTCTGGGCTGGACAAGGTGGGGTTTTCCCCTGTTGGCACTGAAATCTTAGCCAAGACAAACCCAGTACAAACAGTTGTTAAAATAAGGCATTTTCTGCCATGTGCCAGATCTCTGAAATGTTATGAACTCCTTCAAAGGCTGATACAGAGGTCTGATATCTTTTAACTGGGGAAATGGGGAGTTCAGACACAGCAACAGGAAATGTAAATACTGGATTTTTCACAGTTTAAAAAAGTATTTCACAGGAATCCTTTTTCTGATGCAAGGACTGAAATGTATGATCTCCTCGGCCCGGGCAGAGGGTCTGACAATTACTGGGGGGATCTTTCAGTGATTTTGCAAAGCCCCTAATTTACATTTGTTGGTGGTGAATGTGAACCACAAAAACATTTGTCTCTCTCACTGCCAGTATTTCAAACTGCACCTAGACTTAAATAGATGAAATTTTAAAAAATACGGTTCATATTTTATTCTCCCTTCAAAACTGGTGGAATTTCAGCACAGTAAAGATCAGTTAATTGACGCATCCAGGGCAAAAATGAGAATCACGTATTTATTGTCCATTTTTAATGTTTTTTTCTTCCCTTTCTGAACCCAGACTCCAGGCCAGCCTCCTATCCAAGTTTTCCTTCATGCCTTATTGTCTATTCTGTTCAGCTATTTAAAAAATGTTGAATATCAACAATGGCTTTCAGTAGTGTATTGTCAACTTTTGTATGAAGCAATCTTGGTTGAATGAGAAGATCCCAGAGCTTATAGTTCTATCTACTGTGCTGCACTGGGCTTCTGCTTGAATGTGTGTGACTGATAACAGGACAAATTTCTACCTTCGTTATTGCATTTCAGCTACATAATTCATTTGCCAAAATCTTTTAGGAAATATCTTTGTAACACATTGCACAAGACATCAGGTAAGTGCTTGTAACGTAGAAATAAGTACAGATCCAGCGATTGCCTCGTCAAATTCTGTTTGTTAATTGTAGGGCTGCCTCTGCCAGGCTGTTTTGCAGACTTTCAGGGTTCCGTGGGGAGCTGTGTGCTGTGGCACACCTCTAGCAGGACATCTTTGCTCACACAAAGAAATTCGTACTGGATCTGCACTGCTGCTGAAGTCTAAAGGCAATATTTAGAAATATCTTGGGTGGAGGGATGTTGAAAATGTCTGCACAGCTTGTGGATTTTTCAAGTAACAGATTTTGCCAATGTTATTGTCAATGTTCGAGCTTGTTTCTGTCTAGAATTTGTGGTACTAACGCTGTTTAAAGCTTTTTTATTTTTTAAACTGGTTCTTAGCCTCCACAGTCTGATATATTTTTATTTTGCATAGATAATAACTGTAATCTAATTATATAAACTCAGTCACCAATGCATCTTTGAATGGAAGCTGATTTTCTGGGCACCCTTTTCAGGAAATCCAAGGATTCCCCAGCAGTGCTCAGTTTATTCATTCATTTCAGTTAACAGGTGCCTGAACAGGTGAAACACAGGTGGCTGTTTTCCTTTCATTCTCCACCTCTTTCGTCAACAGTTAATGTCACTTCGGAAAGAATTCATTTGAGAGGTCGTTTTTCTAAATTATTTGATTGCTACAGTGCCATAAAGGGATGCTGCTGCACGGGGCTTGGTCCAGTTGAGTAAATGAAGCAGAATTTCCTTTGCAGCTTGTGTTTTGCTTAGGTGAGAAGAGCAGGATCCAGCTCATCATCTTGTATATAAAAATTAATTAACGCCTTCACAATGTATTATATTTAATAGTATTTACTCAGATTTTTTTAGGTTTTCACACAGTAAGAAAAGGTAAAAACAAATTCCCAAAGGCAGCAAATACCAGTAAGGGCTCCACCAGTTCTGCCTCTGACTGCTTATGAACAAGTTGATGCTACTGAGTGTGAGAAAAGACCTCGAATATCTGACTGCAGGGACCGTGTGCTGCAGCAGGGCTGGAGTGACATCCCAAACCACCCAAAACCTGCTGGGGAGGTCCCTGCCTGGTGGAATTTGTAGGTGTTGAGCAGGCTCCTGTTCGACACCCTGTGATCAGTTTCCCATTAATTCTTCTGCTCGTCCCTTTGTCCCAGAGCCTGGACTCCTTTTGGGGCTGGCTCTGCTTTGTCTGTGCCCTGTCTGCAGGCAGACAATGACCATCCCCTACCTTGCACCCTGTGTTTGTGTTTATTTCGTGTGCCTCATCAGAAATAGCAGCATGGGACGCATCGTTTTAAATTGCAGCAGATGCTGCTCCTTATTTAGAGGTCTTTACTCAATT
>VYXC01009490.1:17329-28110 GCA_013397175.1 Platysteira castanea
GCTGTGGCTGCCCCTGGATCCCTGGCAGTGCCCAAGGCCAGGCTGGACAGGGCTTGGAGCCACCTGGGACAGTGGAAGGTGTCCCTGCCATGGCAGGGAATGAGATGCGCTTTAATGCCCCTTCCACCCCAAACCATTCCATGATTCTCAACTTTCCCGGAGCACCCTCGGGCACTGCTGGGGCCGGTTCCCTGCTGCTCCGGGGATGTGGCAGCGCCTGGTGCCTGTTCCCGGCAGGACCGAGGTGCCACCACCGGGCTGTGCCAGCGCCGGGTCCCCTTGGCGAGGCCGAGGAACCTCAGCTTTCCCCAGGCTGGGAGCCGTGCCAGGCTGGCGCTGCGCTGCCCTTTCCCGAGCGAAAGAACCTCTCCCAAGGAGCCGCTGTCAGTCAGAACGAACCCCCCAGCGCCGTTTTACAGGAACCCCCTGGAAACCGCGGCGTGATCCCATTATTTCGGGGGGTTTGGGAATCGCACGGAACTTCTGAGCCGCGGGGATGTGAGAGGAGCGAGCGCCGCAGACACGCCGGTGACACGGCAGGGCTGAGGCTCTTCCATCATGGATGAATTCCAAAGGAGTCCACCAGATCTCTCCTGGAAGCTCTGCAGGAGCCTCTGGATGGCTGCTAAACGCTGTGTGCCTCACCAGCCCTACCCCGTGGCCTTGCCTCTGGCACACAGGATTTTTTTTTCCATCATTTTTTTTGTTATTTCAAAGGCTTTCCATGCCCTAACTTCCTGTGAAGTCACCTCGCTCGGGGAGGTGGGGATTTCCCCCTGAATCCTTGAATTACAACTAATCGGTGACAAATCGGGGTGGGTGCTGGGCAGGATGAGTAAGCTGAGGGCTGAGTGGGACTGCTGCCATGCAGGGATGCTTTTCCCCAAAGCCCGAACGCCGGAGCCTTGAGGAACCGACGGCTAACAGCTCTAATTACAGTCATTTGTGCAGGAACTCAGCCTGGAAAAAAAGGGAGTAAAAAAAACCACCCCAAAACCACCCCCCACACCTCATTTTTGTGGTTTGGGAGCTGATTTCTCCTGCATTATCTGCTCAGCTCTGCTGGCACTGCTGGAAACTCTTGGCCTCCAGGCATGAGCTTAACCAGGTGAGCTGTCACCCAAGGAATTCTGCCCCTGCCGGGATTTTCCTCCTCCGTGCTCCCATCCCCTCCTACAAGCTCAGAGGCCCTGGAAGGGGTTCAGGCTGCCTCACGCCCTGACTTGTCCTCTGGAGAGCCTCGTGCCGTGCAGATCCCGGGCTGTGATGAGCCTGGATGGACACCCAGATTTGGGCATGGATGAGCCAGGACATCTCCCGTCGGTGGGGCTGAGCTCCGGGTCTCTTCCCTCCCAGCAGCTGCAGTTTTCCCCTCTGCAGATGTGACTTCTCCAGGGTTTGTGGCCCTGGGGAGATTTCCCTCAACTCCCCAGCTCTCCTGGAGGCACCTTTGCTCCAGGATTCGCCTTCCCCTGGCTCCCAGGGAGGAGGAGGAGGAGATGTCCCAGCTCTGCTCCTTCCGCTTCCCACCTGGATCAAAGGCAAGGAGCTGCTGGCAGCAGCTGGGAAGGGACATTTCCCCTCCTGGCTGGCTGGGAAGGGGGGTTTGATGTCCCCATGTCACCTCCCGTCCCTCCCTGGCCCTGTCTGCAGCACCCAGAGTGTCCCACGAGCTGCGCGGGCCCAAACCTTCAAGGCTGAACCAGAATGAAGTGAAAATTCCTCTTTTTATTGTTGTTTTCCCTGCCCTTTGACGTTTCCCTGCGGTTCAGTGTTTATAACAAACCCCTGCCTTGCTCTGCCGGGAGCCCGAGTGTTTGTAAACATGGGGATGATGGAGAGAAGGCAGCCAGGAGGAGAATAGGGGGAAGATGGACTGGATTGCTCTGGCTGCGAGCAGGATATCCCAGGAGAAGGGAAATTCCAGCAGGGAACTGGGATGGGATGTGGAGGTGTTTCCTAGGCCGGCTGCTGTTCCCAGCAATCCAGCGAGATGTTTTATTTAAATAATTTCACTGAGATTGATTGATTAAGGTGATGAACATCGAGTTCTTTCTGCTGGCAGGACCTGTGTTTTTTTGGGGTTTTTGGTGCCCCAAGGGAAGGCAGGGCAGGGGTTGATGCCTTCTNTAGGACAGCCCGAGTGTCCTTGAACAGCTCAGAGAGGCTTTGTTGTGTCTGTCTGGCCTGGGAGAGCAGCTCACGAGCTACAAGAAACTTCAGAGTCACACACTGGGCAGTACAGGATTTGAAAAATATAGAAATTAAACCCTAAGGCATCAGGGTCACCATGGGGGGACAGAAGTGACCCCTTGGGGGTCGGTCTGGCCCCATCCTCACTGCTCCCCGGGGCTGGGCTCCTTTCCATCAGCTCCTTCCCTGCTCCATCCCTCCTCCCTGGCCCCTCCTGAGCATCCCGACCCGAATTCAGGGATTTCTGCTGATCCCAGCCCTTGTGAGCCCATGCTGGCTGTGCTGAGGCCTTGCTGAGGGCCATGGATCGTGCTGGAGGCACAGGAGAAGGAAATTCCCACTCCTCAGGAAGCCCTGCCGTGGTTTTAGGAGGCTTTCCCAGCCAGGAGGGTCTGAGCTGGAATGCAAGGAGGGGTTGGGAATGCTGCAGCTGGGCTAAATAAAAGATTTCAGTGATGAGGGACCTTCAGTCCCATCTGTAGGGGCAGAGATCTGCCCTGAGTTGCTGGGAAAGCTGGAAAAGGGAATATTAATGCCACGGGAAGGGATGGCACAGACGGGATGTGAGGGCCAGGGGGGCACAGACAGACAGGGAGGCAATGCCCGAGAAACTCCTGCCTGGAAATCTGGCAAGGATTTGGCAACTTCTGCTTGGCCCTGGGAGAACCACAGGCCCAGCAGGGTGGGATGGCCGTGGATGTGTCCATCCTGGATATTCCATGTCCACGGGCAGGTTCTTGGGGTGAGGGCTGGCCAAAATGCCCCCCAGCTCCCTGATGCCCTCTGGGATGATCCCATGGGCCAGGTGAGCAGAGGATGTCTAGAAATGGAGAATATTCCCTTCTTTCTCCCAAAAAAGGATGGGTTTGGAGCTGGATGAGGTCCCTCCGAGCCTGGTGGGCTGCATCAGATGATTCCTGAGTTTTCTGGGCTCCACTAAGAGGAGAAACACCTTTCCTGGAGGCACCTGGTGCTCGGGAGCTTCACACGGAGATGCTCGGCTCAACCTCCTCCCCCAGCTGCAGGAAGCCACCCCCTCCCATTTTTTCATTTTCCCTCCTTTCCCCAACTCCTGGCTGCATCCCGAGTGGCCCCAAATGTGCCATGGGGTGATTTATGGCCCTGAGGTGCCGGGGAAGCGGCGAGGCCCCGCTCGCCGTGCCTCTAATGGCTCGAATCAAATCCAAATCAGCCTTAATGGCTTTAATATTCCTCCCGTCGCCTCTCCGAGGATGGGAATTGCAATCAAGGGGATGGATTGGCCGGGAGGAAGAGCTGCAGATCCTGGAGTCGATTAAAGCAGCGCTGGCAGGAGGGGAAGTGGCTGGGGCAGAGACTCGGCCAGGCAGGGAGGGAATTGCCGAAGGAATTTTGCTGCCCACGAGGCTTAGTGCTGCTAAAAGCTCATCCCTGCAGCTTCCAGGACTTCTGCAGGAGCCTTTTGGGTGGGGAGGGATGTGCTGGAGTCTTTCATCCCCGGAATGTTCCCACTGGGATGTGCTGGAGTCTTTGCATCCCTGGAATGTTCCCGCCCGGCTGGGACACAGATTGATGCTGGCTATCCTAACAGTGAATCCAAGGGATCCCACACCTCTCCAGAGGCTCAGACTCCTGAATTTCCAGCCCATCAGGAAGTTAAATTCGTGTCCTTCTGACTGCTTTGGTCCTCCAGGCTGTCCCAAGCCTCTGGAGGTGGGCACGGTGCTCCTGCTGCCCTCGGAGCTGCTCCATCCGTGCCCAGCTGCCCCTGGAGCACCTGGGGAGCGACCCTGGAAGGCAGCAAAGAGCACCCAGAGTCCTGAATCACCTGGGCAGGGTGGAAAAGTTTCAGCTCTGCCTTTGAGAGCGGCTGGAAGCCTCCTGGGAGTGTTCAGGAAGCGTGGAAGCAGCACTTGGGGACGTGGTTTAAGGGTGGGCACGGTGGTGGTGGATCAGTTTTGGGGTTTGATGGTCTTAGAGGGCTCTTCCAACCTTAATGATTCCACAAAAAGACTCTAACCCAGGATATTCCAGAAGCTGTGGGATGGAATTTAGCACGGACCATGCCAATACCTCTCTCTCCTGCTCGTGTCTCTCTGAAAATTTAAAACTAACTCAAAGCATGGGCTAAAATCTTGAAATAATTTAATAACTGGCTGTGGGCAGGGATCTGATTTCCGTGGATCAGAGCAGCCAGAATGGAAGGAGAAATGCGTGGAGCAGCTTGGAGAGAGGAGTGGAGCCAGCAGGTGCTGGTTGAAGCCACGTGGGAGTGTTGGTGCAGCAGGGATTTTGGGAATGCTGGCCAGGATCAAGCCCAGACCTTTGGTGTAAAGCCCTGATCCACCTTGGAGCGCTGGCCCAAACATTTGGGAGCAAACATTGGCTTGGGGGTCGTCCTTAGGCTGGGTCTCACTTAAACTCAGCACTAACTTCTTGCTGGAGCTGGCCTGAAGGCAGCTCCTTGCTCCCCGGGAATGAGGTGTTGTTCAGGATACTCCAGAAGCTGGAATTTAGCATGGACCATGCCAATACCTCCTTCTCCTGCCCGTGTCTCTCTGAAAATGTAAAACTAACTCAAAGCATGGGCTAAAATTCTGGAATAATTTAATAATTGGCTGTGGGCAGGGATCTGATTTCCATGGATCAGAGCTTGGAGGTCACCTGTGGGTTGGCTCTCACTTAAACTCAGCACTAACTTCTTGCTGGAGCTGGCCTGAAGGCAGCTCCTTGCTCCCCGGGAATGTGGTGTTATCCGGGATGGTGGGAGCAGGGATAACACCCACCAGGAATTTTTCCAGCCAGGAGCTGTCAGTGTGGGAACTTCTGCTTTCCAAAACCCGGCTTGAGGCCTGCAGGAAATTGCACTTCTGTGGTTCTCAGGCAGATCTTGCCCACCCGGTCCCATCTGTAGGAGAAAGTTAAAGAAGGATGTTCTGGACTTCAGGCTGCTCTTAAAATGCTGTTTTATTGCACAGTCAAAGTTACAGCTGGCCAGGGTAAGGGCACACAGGGCTTTGCCTTACAGCTGCTAAGCTCAGCATTAGGCTTGGCCTAAAGCCTGAAGCCCCTTTCTGTTTGGTTTAACAGTTATACTTTTCTTTTTGCTGAGTAACTTCATACATGATAATCAAATCATCACTACACACAACTTCTATCATTACCATGCAATAGTCATTACTATTTAGTCAGGAAGGTAGGTTCCAGATGTTACTTCTCAGTTTTCTTGAAGTGGTAATTTCCTAGATTTTTGTTCTGTTTGCTAGACCATATCTTGNAATCTCTGCTCTAGCAAAACTCCACATCCAAGCTGGCTTTCATCTCTATGCCATTCTCAATTTCCATATTCAGAGATCCTTCTGCCAGACTTGCTTATCTTTGAAACTTTCCTCTTCAACCATTATCTTCCCCACCCCCATCCCTGCTGGATCCAAGCCCCGAGCTCCTCACCTGGAAAAGGGAAACTCGGGATCAGTTTGGTTCTCCAGGGTGCTTAATTTGTTGTGGAAAAGCCTGGAAAAATCCTGGCCAAACACAGCTTTGCTCTGGTGTGCTGGGAGTGCCAGATCCTTGCCCACAGCCAATTATTAAATTATTTCAAGATTTTAGCCCGTGCTTTGAGTTAGTTTTACATTTTCAGAGAGACACGGGCAGGAGAAGGAGGTATTGGCATGGTCCGTGCTAAATTCCATCCCACAGCTTCTGGAATATCCTGGGTTAGAGCCTTTTTGTGGAATCATTAAGGTTGGAAGAGCCCTCTAAGACCATCAAACCCCAAAACTGATCCACCACCACCGTGCCCACCCTTAAACCACGTCCCCAAGTGCTGCTTCCACGCTTCCTGAACACTCCCAGGAGGCTTCCAGCCGCTCTCAAAGGCAGAGCTGAAACTTTTCCACCCTGCCCAGGTGATTCAGGACTCTGGGTGCTCTTTGCTGCCTTCCAGGGTCGCTCCCCAGGTGCCATCACTCCTGGGAGCTCCAGGAATGACCCATCCCAGCAGCAGAGCCCTGGACTTTGGTCGATTCCCACCCAGCTCAAAGGTTGGGAGATTCCTGATCCTGCCCACGGGAGCAGGGCCATTCCTTGGGAAAACATCCCCAGGGATTTTCAAGCTGCTTGGTGGTGATTCCGTAGATTGGAGGGATTCATAAATCCTTTGCTGCTTCCCAAACTGGGCCAGGCAAAGCTCCCAGGATTTATAATCCTGAGGGAAAACTCGATTCCCATCGCTGCTGCTGAGCTGGTCCTTAAAGGGAGTGCCAACCACAAGAACAGCCCATGGATTCTGTCTGGAGGGAGGATTCTCCTTTATCCCAGGATGTGAATTCCTCCAGGTGATGGATCCCACCCGGCTGGTGAGTGAGGGCTTCCCGTGGGATGTGGGAAAGCTGGAAAAGTTGGATTTTTCTAGCATTAATTGTGGTGCAGGCAGCAGCAAATCTGCCTTTAATGGGATCACAGCCACGATCCGGCCCCATAAAAGCAGTGAGTTTATTAAAAATGAGGATTTCTGGTGTCTGGGAATCACCAGGAGGAAATCCAAAGGGTTTTTAAGGGAAGGAGCAAGCCTTTATGCTGGGAAAATTTGGGATATCTCAGAGCACCGTGGGGTTTTTGTAAAGAGGGAGATTCTGAAACCTTGAAGCCCTCCCCTAATCCTTCAAATTCCCACTTGAACCCGAGTGTCTCAGGCTGGAATAGCAGCAGGCAGCAGGAATTTTGATTTCCCAGGATAATAATTATGTACTCAGGCAAATATTCCTGGCTTATTAAGTGGGATAAATGCCAGGCAGGGGGGGTTTAATTCTCACAACTGCCCTGGGCTGTGCAAAACCTGTGATTTTTCCTAGGGATGGAGGTGCTCTGCCTGTGGGATGGGGTGTGGGGAACACCTGGAGCTGTGGAAATTCCAGGTGCAGGCGGAGAGAGGATTCTTAGGCAGAAAATGTTTAAAAACCAGAGGAAAAGGGGTTTATTCAGTGAAACCAAACCACGTTGAAGATCTGCTGAGGAGCGCTGCAAAACCTGACTCCGAAATTCCAGGGGCCTCAGGGATGTTCTGGATATTCTAAATTATTTAAATGTTGTTTAAATATTTAAATAGCTGTTTAAATATTGTGAATAATGCTCCAAATACTCCCCAGACCCTCACAGATCGTGTTTGTGTGAGCAGCAGGATTGCCGTGGCAGCGATAAGAGCAGCAGGAATTGTGATTTATTTCCTTCTTCCTCTCTGGATTTAAGGTGGTTTGGATTTAACTGGTTGGAAAATCAGGTGCAGCACTGGATTATTTTCTGAAGTTTCTGGAGAAACTGGGAATAAACTGCTCAAAACATCATTTTTCCTACTCCTAACAGCAAAAAATCAGGAAGATGAATATCAGTGACATAAATTTGGGGCCCCATCTCCTCAGGATGTGGAGCAGCCCAAAGGAGCTTGAAGGGAGCTCAAGTTTAGTGGGAAAAATGGGCTTGGAAATGGAAAAATGGGGAAAACCTTTTGTAAGGACCCATAAAAATCCCAGTGCTGATCCCCCAGAGTTGGGTGTAATCCCCAGAGGGAGGAAATGGGATTTCCCAGTGGCTCGCTGCAGGTGTTAATTTTATTTGATAAAAGTTTGACATAATCCCATCGTGTGCTCAGCTGGGCGTTTCCCAAGGCTGGACACCGTGATCCCGAAATTCCTCTGGAATTCTGGGCACAGTCACACTGCTGAGGGGGGTGAGGAAAAGCAGAGCTCGGTGTATTTGGGCTCTTGGATCCCAAATAATTCAGCTTTTTCGTGAGCTTTCCTTTGGTTAGAACCCAAAAGATTTCAAAACCTCCCTTCCAGCTCTCGCCCTGAAATCAATCCTGCTCCAGCAGAGCATCCATGGATTCCCTGGAAAATGATTTTCCCCTCTTCCAGTTGTGTTTTCACACAAGGTGCTCCATAATCCCTCTTTCCCTGGAGGTTTTCCAGCTTTTCCAAACCCTCGGATCATTTTGGGGCACCTCATCTTTCCCTGTGGAGCCGTTTGGGGTCAGGGAAATGGGAAATTTTATTGATAGTTCCCATCTGGGAGTGCAGCTCCGTGATCTATAGATCTCCCTTAATGAGCAAATCCCACCCAGGGCCCTTCATTCCTGCTGCTTCCTCTGGAAATCCGGCAGGAAATGGGATTTCCAAGGAAGGAGAAGTGCCAGGCTGAGATTTAATCCCCTCCCTGGTAGAGGAAACGTTCAGAAAGAAAAGAGAACTCTATTAAAGGGCTGAGTTCTTCCTGCACACAAAAGCTGCTGGTGTGTGCGGCCCCTGGGGGATCCAAATGCTTTTAAAGCGTTATTAAAAATTGAATCCAAACTTTTTATTCCGTGTAATTCCTAGATTGGATTTATTAAAGAGGGATTTGGGGAAATAGCAGCGTTCTGAACCAGGGGCATCCTCTCCTCTGGCTCCGTGGCCCGGGAGGTGTTTGATGATCAACTTTTCTGAGCAGTTAAGGAAAAAAATAATTGCAGGAATCGTTTTTCCACCTGGAATTCTCTCTGTTTTGCATTAATGTGTAATACCCAGGCTCTCTGCATTTTTCCTGGCACATCCCAGCTGACTTTTCCTTTCTCCTGCTGCCTCCTCCTCTCTTATTGCTTCCTTTAAAAGCACAAAGGCAACTTCCAGCTGGGAATGCAAAGATCCAGGAGGTTTTTTCCTGGGAGAAGGAATTCCAGCTTGAGACGTCCCCAGGCTGACCCGGGAGCTGTCGGGAGCAGCAGGGAAAATTCCTGCTGGAAAAACACCTCCAGGACCTTTTCCAAGGGCCTGTTTTGGGGAAGGGTGGATGGAGTAGGTGAAAATCAGGGTGACCACAGCCAAGGCCTCCCAGGGAGGAATTTCCTCCTCCCCAATCCCTCTCTTGTGCTGTGGCTTCATCCCNTGCAGGAATCGTTTTTCCATCTGGAATTCTCTCTGTTTTGCATTAATGTGTAATACCCAGGCTCTCTGCATTTTTCCTGGCACATCCCAGCTGACTTTTCCTTTCTCCTGCTGCCTCCTCCTCTCTTATTGCTTCCTTTAAAAACACAAAGGCAACTTCCAGCTGGGAATGCAAAGATCCAGGAGGTTTTTTCCTGGGAGAAGGAATTCCAGCTTGAGACGTCCCCAGGCTGACCCGGGAGCTGTCGGGAGCAGCAGGGAAAATTCCTGCTGGAAAAACACCTCCAGGACCTTTTCCAAGGGCCTGTTTTGGGGAAGGGTGGATGGAGTAGGTGAAAATCAGGGTGACCACAGCCAAGGCCTCCCAGGGAGGAATTTCCTCCTCCCCAATCCCTCTCTTGTGCTGTGGCTTCATCCCGGGAGAAATCCCTGCTCCTCCTCCTCATCCCAGCCATTCCCACCAGCAGGAACTCCAGGGCTCAACCCACGGCCTCCATCTGAGGGTGCAAATGTTGGGGAGAACAAAAGTTTGACAGGAAAGTTTCCTAGAAATGTAAGTCTGGCAGAAAGGTCTCTGAATGGAGACGCTGAGGAAGAAATAGAAATGAAAGCAAGTTTTGATGTGGAGTAAAAAAGGTTTTGCTGAACCAGTGGTGCTGGGTGGCTGAGAACTCAAAGGTTGCTGATGAGTTGGGAGGAGATTTTGTGGCTGGAACAAAGGATTTGTTTGACTACAATCAAAACCATGTTTTTGACCAAGTAAATAAGTCTCAAGAAGAATATCAGTAAATAAAGAGCATGTTTTTACCAGGCAAAAAGATACCACAGGCAAACAAGACATGATGATGTGGAAGGCAGAATAAAGGTCTAAGGATTTTCCACTGTTAGAAAACAGAAAAACAAGTCAAGCTTAAACTACAACCACTAACTCATGTGATTGGAGAGTTACTGACATAACATGGAAATGTTAAAACTTAGGAGAAGTTATAGGCAAATGTAGAGATGTTGTGGATGGTACTGATTGGTTATTATGAATTAAGATACTCAACAAAAAGAAAAATATATAATGGCTGTTAAACAGAACAGGAAGGGGCTTCAGGCTTTAGGCCAAGCTTAATGCTGAGCTTAGCAGCTGTAAGGCAAAGCTTGTGTGCCCTTCCCCTGGCCTGCTGTCGCTTTGAAGATGCAATAAAACAGCATTTTCAGAGCAGCCTGAAGTCCAGAACATCCTTCTTGAACTATCTCCTATAAAAATGGATAAAACCAACCCCAAATCCAACTCCCCCAACCCTCCCGGGTCTGTAAAACCCAGCCTGGCTCCAGCCTCCCAAGGAACCACCCGGGATTCTCCATCCTGGGCAGAGATTCCCAAAAAAGCAGACTCTGGAGGGGCAGGAAAAGCTGCAGGCTGCCAGAAAAAGAGGAGAAAACACCAAAGGTGGAACAGGAGAGGGGAAAAGAGGGAGAGGGGAGGGAGAGGCAACCTGGCAGCCTCCCTCGGTGGCCAGAAATGGGGGTTTTATCCCATTTTTGGGAATTGTTTTTGGAGCTGGAGGTGACACCCATTGAAGAGGAGTCACCTTTGTGACCCAGGCAGCTCCAGACGAGCTGGGCCTTGCATTAATTTTTAACTTTTTTTTAATTTTTTCTGCACCTGCAGAAAATTTCTGCAGGAATTCTATTTCTGCAATA
>VYXC01009490.1:76174-88087 GCA_013397175.1 Platysteira castanea
TTGATTTATTTATTATATTCCATTCTATTCCATGATTTATGATATTCCCTGATTTATTTATGCTGATATTCCATTCCATTCCCTGATTTATTTATGCTGATATTCCTTGATTTATTTATTATATTCCCTTCTATTCCATGATTTATGATATTCTCTGATTTATTATTATATTCCTTGATTTATTTATTATATTCCCTTCTATTCCATGATTTATGATATCCCCTGATTTATTTATGATTATATTCCATTCCAGTCCCTGATTTATTTATGATGATATTCCCTGATTTATTTATGATGATATTCCATTCCATTCCCTGACTTATTTATGATGATATTCCCTATTTATTCTATTTATTGCCCAATAAAATCAAACTTTTCTCCAAAATCTCGGTGATCTTCTTTTATCCCTTGGGATCCAACACAAATCCCTTGAAATACCTGAGGAACAACTTCCATCCTCCTCCTCTTCCCAGGGCATCAACAACTTCCCAACGCTTCATCCAACAGACAAAAAAATCAAAATTCAGATGGAAATCATGGGAATTTTTCCTGTTTAATCCTTATTTTTTAAAAGTATGTTTTCCTTTCCCAAACATACACAGAGGAAGATGATCCCCAGTATCCCACGGCCTTAAAAAACAAGACAATCCTGGATCTGCTCACTCCTCTCTCCTCCAAATACCATTTTCCCCCATTTTTTTCCAATGCTGTAGCACAGGGATTTGGGCTCTTCCTGTTTTCAGCACCTAAATCATGTTCAGATAAATCAAGTAAAAAAAAGAAGTATAAAAAGTTCCTGATACAAAAAAAAGGAACTACCAACTATAGACCAACTATACAGACAAGAGGGGAGAAGGAATTCCAGGGGGGAATTCCTGGAGTTCCCAGTGGTGTTCCCAGCTTTGGGAATTTTCGGGAACAGAAGCACAGCTTAACAAGGACTGAATGTACAGGATATACAGGATAATTCTATATATACAGTGATTATCCACAGGAATTTGTTGCAAGTTTAGGATAATTTTTCCCTGATCCAGGAGAAATCTGATGCACCTCACGATTCTGGCAGTTCCATGTTTTTTTGGAAGGGGATGAAAGTTTCCAGGGGAATTCTCCTCCCTGTTTTTCCCTGATGGAAATAAAAAACCTTTCCCAGGTGATGAAAAAGAGAAATTGGTTTCTTCCAGTGTTTGTGGCTTTCCCTGTGGGTGAAGCCCGGAATTCCGGGATCCACCTCTCCTGAAAGTCTTGGAAGTGGCTTCAGGCTACACAAAATTCCATTCACGTTTCTCTGGAGGATCCTGAGTGCTGAGTGGTGATGCCCTGAACCTTCCTGGATCCCAGCAGGATCCCACAGGAGTGGAATGGTTGGATTGGGAAGCTCCCTCCTCCTCCTCTTCCTCCTCCTCCTCCTCCTTCATCTGGCTCAGCTCTGAGCCAAGAAACCTGAGGGAATGGAAAAACACACATGGATTATGGGATCTCCAGAAGTTCCTGCAAGACCCAAATGCAGAAAGAATTTGAATTTTAGAATATTCAAGCTGAAAAATCAATGTATTAACCCCTCCCGAGGCAGCACGAGGCTGAGGCACAGGGTCTGTGTGTCTCCAGCTTTTCCAGCCAGGTTGTTTCCAGGGAGAATTAGCCATGGAATTAGATGGGAAAAGCCCTCTAAGAACATCCAGTCCAACCATTCCCCGGGGTGGGGACTGTGCCAGGCCTGGACAGCCCTTTCCATGAAGAAATTTCTCCCAATATCCAGTCAAAACCTCCCCAGGCACAACCTGAGGGGTTTTGTCCCACGTTTCCTTTTGTCCTTAGTTAAGGAATTAAGGAAGAACAAAGTTCTGCTGTTGCAAAAAAAAAAAAAAAAAATCCATTTAATTTTTAAGGACAATTTTTTGGCTGGCTGAGTTCATAAAATTATGGAATGGTTTGGGTTGGATAGGACCTTAAAGGTCATTCAATTCCAACCCCTGCAGTGGGCAGGGATAATCCCCAGCTCCCTGAATAATTTGGATTTGCAGAAGGTGAACTGAACACAAGAACTCCACAGAAAGGAGGGGGAGCTCCCTTGGGAAATCCGTCCCCACATGGGATGGAACCACCAAGTCATGCAGCAGGGAAGGTGTTCATTAACCATTCCTGAAACAGATAAAAGGCCCAAACAGCTCCAGGAAATCCCAGGAACTGGTTTGGACACCCAGGAGCTGGGAGTGCTCCCCACAACCAGGACAAAAATATTCTTCATTTACATCCATTTCTGCAGGGAAGGATAAACCAGCACAAAAAGGCACTGCTGAAGGTGGGAGGGAGACACTTCTGACCTCCACAACGAACCACACCCCGGGGATTGCTAAATTCCCTGCTGGGAATTCCCAAAGTGTGGCAGAGACAGGGATGGAATCCATGACCCCGGAGCTGATACCTTGCAGTGCCTGCAGGACCTCCAATGTCGCTTTCTCCCCGAGGTTCCTCAGCAAAGCCTCTGCAGTTCCACTGCCCTGCTCCCTGTCTCTCCACCTCCTCAGCACCTGGAATTTCTGTATCAGCACGTTCTCCTCCATGGCCCGGATGTCCTCGATGTCCCTCATCTCCATCTGGAGACACTCGATGGCCACCTCCCTCCAGCGCCGGTCCAGGAGCTTGGCGATCGCCAGCAGCTGTTGGTCTGTCAAGCTTTTTGCTCCCAATTCATCTGAAAAACATTGGATTTTCCCCAATATCCAACCCCAACCTTCTCTGCTGCAACTTGAGGCCGTTTCCTGTTGCCCCGGGTTTTGCTAAAGCCTTCTGTTTTTAACCTTGGAGTCAGATTCTTTTTCACACAGTTTCATGTAAATAATAGCCAATGTTTACTTAACGGTATTTTCTGTTTTTCATTCCTTTTGTGATAAGAGAACTTTGATGAGCATCTTTTTTCTCCAGTGGGATTGGAAAGGAAGTGACATGTCCTCCAATCCCTTGTGGAGTTGGGAATTGTATAAGAATGTGACATATGTAAATAAAGTGCCTTTTTCCTCCTTTCTGCTGAACCTAGCAGGTGTGAGAGTGTCCTTTATTGTGTTTCCCCAGACACAGTTTCCCCTTGTCCTGTCCCTGTTTCCTGGGAGCAGATCCCAAATCCCAATCCGGCTGCCTCCTCCTGTCAGGGACTTGTGCAGAGCCACAAGGACTCCCCTGTGATGCCTTAGGTTTTAATTTCTATATTTTTCAAATCCTGTACTGCCCAGTGTGTAACTCTAAAGTTTCTTGTAGCTCGTGAGCTGCTCTCTTAGGCCAGACAGACACAACAAAGCCTCTCTGAGCTTGCTGTTCAAGGACACTCGGGCTGTCCTAGGCCCAAAAGTTTCTGTGGTGGCTGGGATAAGGCACCACATGGGCCTCCTTTCCTCCAGCCTGAGCCCCTTCCCCAGCTCCCTCAGCCTCTCCAGCCCCTTCCCCAACCCCATTCCCTTCCCTGCACACGCTCCAGCCCCTAAATCTCTTTCTGAGGGTCCCAAAACCTCCCCAGGGCTGGAGGAGCCTCAGCAGTGCCAGCACAGGGGACGGGCACCGCCCTGGGCCTGCTGCTGGGAGCTCCATGCCCAGCCACTGCCAACCACCTCCCTCAGCTCCTTTTCCAGCAGGCACCTTCCCAGCTGCTCTCCCCCGAGCCTGCACCACTCCACAGGGAAAAATCTTTCTAAAAAGGAGCCGAATTTCAAGTGCCAGGACGCCCAAACCAGGCTGGGCCCGAGGCCGCGGCGAGGCCCCACCTGCAGGGCTGCCCGTCTTCTGCTTCTTGCTGTGGAGCCCTTCTTCCTCCAGGATGCTGAGGGATGGCTTCCTCTTCTTCACACCTGGGTAGGGATCAGGGGAGCTGTCATTTGTGTCACCTCTCCCCAAAATTGGGGAGGGAAACGAGGAACAAGGAGCCGGGCCCCAAGGGGCCTGCGGAGTCACTCACAGGCCGCGCTCCTCCTCTGCTCGTTCTTGTTCTGGTCGTAGTGGATCCAATCCCCTGGGAAAGGCCACGGGAGACAAACGTGAGGGAGGAATTCCCAAAATTGTCAACAGCGAAGCTGTTGGGTGGATTCCAACCCCTGAGGTTTGACAGAAGGAGGTTTTTTTCCCCTTTTGTCCGACGTGCTGCAGCAGGCCCAAACGGGCAAGGGAGATTGTGTGTTATAATGCTATAATGTTATAATAATATGGAATTTCCTATTATATTACACAATTCCATGTATAATACATGGAATAATGTATTATAACACGGAATAATGTGCAGGGGGGTTGGAACTAAACGGTCTTTAAGGGCCTTTCCAATCAAAACCATTCCATGAGCAGAGGGATGGAGCAGCTCTGCTGGGAGGAAAGGCTGGGAGAGCTGGGGTTGTTCAGCCTGGAGAAGCTTTGGAAAGGAGAAGCTCCTGAAGGAGCTACAGGAAAGATGGAGAGAGAAGGAATGGAGGGACAGGACACAGGGAATGGCTTCCCACTGCCAGAGGGCAGGGATGGATGGGATTTTGGGAAGGAATTCCTGGCTGTGAGGGGCTGGGATGTGATTCCCAGAGCAGCTGTGGCTGCCCCTGGATCCCTGGCAGTGCTCAAGGCCAGGCTGGACGGGGCTTGGAGCACCCTAAGATAGTGGAAGGTGTCCCTGGAGGTGGAACTGGATGATTTTTAAGGTCCCTCCCACCCCAGACCATTCCCTGCCTCCCAAGGACTCACTCTCTCGGAGTTTGGCTTTCCAGACGGTCTCTTCCGAGTCCTGCTCCACCAGGGACATGGTGAAGTCACCAGGCGTCTCCAAATACACTTCAAAATAACTCTTCAGCTTCAAGAGTGACCCGTCAACAAATTCAATCTCCTGCACAACAGAAAGAAGTCAAAAATAAATATTTATCTGAAATAAACGAAAGAGAAGGCACCTGGCTGTTGGGACAGATCCCAGCCTAACTCCAGTCTCCCCAGAGTTTTGCTGCTGACTTCAGCATCAGGATTTCATCCCAAAATTTTTGGGTTTTAAGAGGCAAATGGTTCCTTCTCATGCCACATTTCCAGAGAAGCAGGGCAGGAAGCGAGGGCTGTGTACGGGGCTCACCTCAGGAGTTATTTCAGCTTCTGGCTCACAGATCAATCTGTACTTCTTCCCTTCCTGCAGCTGTTTTTGGCACACAGGGGGCTTGTCAATCTTCACAAATTTCTTATTTGAGTGCTTTACAGCTTTTGAGATATCCTAAAATTGAAAAAATACCATTTCCAGGTTTACAATTTCAAGGTTGCTCGTTCCAGTAAATGAATTAACATTTAAAACCTGTGTTCACGTGGCTCCCTGGGCTGCTCTGGCCCCAGCTTTCCAGAACAGCCGAGACCACAAACTTCCCACAGAGCTGTGGAATAACCACCGCCCTCAAAAAGCATCACCAAACCCCTCCAGCTGCTCTGCCACGGGGCTGAAATGAGATAAGAGAGTTTGCCACCCCCATAAAAGGCAGGTTTTTGTCCCTGTCCTCACCGTAACAGGATAAATTCAAGTCCTGCTCCTGCCAGAGCTCCTCAATGATCCCACAAACCAAATTTCCTTGCTATAAACAATGCAAGTGGCTCGGATAAAGAATGGAAATGGAAAAGCTGGAGAGAGATGAGTTCCAAGGGATGGAGTGACAGAACAAAGAGGGAATGGCTTCAGATTGTTGTCCTGTTTTTTGCTAAGCCGTCTGTTTTAGCCTTGGAGTCAGAGATTTTCACACAGTTTCATGTAAAGAATGGCCAATGTTTATTGAACCATCTTTTCTGTTTTTCATTCCTTTTGTGATAAGAGAACTTTGATGAGCATCCTTTTTCTCCAGTGGGATTGAGGAGGAAGTGCCATGTCCTCCAACCCCTGGTGGAGTTGAGAACCCTATAAAGTATCAGAAATGTAAATAAAGTCTCTCTTTTCTCCCTTTCTGCTGAACTTAGCAGGTGTGAGAGTTTCCTTTATTGTGCCTTTACTGGCACATCAGACTGAGAGAGGAGGTTTGTGTCTGGGAAAACACANAACAGAGGTTTAGATGGGATTTTGGGAAGGAATTATTCCCTGGGAGGGTGGGGAGGGGCTGGGATAGAATTCCCAAAGAAGCTGTGGCTGCCCCTGGATCCCTGGCAGTGCCCAAACCCAGGCTGGACAGGGCTGGGAGCAACCTGGGACAGCAGAAAGTGTCCCTGCCATAGCAGGGGGATGCAAAGAGACAGGATTTCAACCAGGCCATACCTTGATGAAGGAATCATTATTGGTGGCCACGTAGACCCAGAAGGACAGCGAGGGGTGCTCGTCGATGGCTTTGTAGAGGATGACAGCCCCGTAGTACCTGAGGGGCTCCTGGCTGCGGATCAGGGGCCCCACGGGGGACAGCGAGCTCACCACCCACTTCACGTGCGACGCCGAGAACTCGGCCGAGGGCTCCACGGCCGCGCCGCCGCCCTTGATGTGCAGCACCTTGAAGGCCACGCCAGCTCCACCACCTGTGTGGGGACACCCCAAAAGGCTCAGCGCTCTCAGATCATCCCCAGGGGCCATCCCCAAAACCCAAACCCCACGCTCACCCTCCAGGCAGAGGCAGTGCGGGAAGTGGATGGAGCCGAGCGCGCCGGGCGCGTCGCAGCGCACGTCGAACAGGGGTCCGCCCACGATCCATGGCTTCTCCACCAGCTGGGCGTATTTGCTCCAGGAGAGCAGGGAATAGGTGATCCTGGCAGCCCGAGTCACCTCGAAGATCAGCCCCGTGATGCTGCACTGGTAGGAGCCCTCGGCGTCCAGCAGTGCCCTGCAGGGATGGCAGCACTCGGGTAAAAAGGGCAGGAATTGCTCAGGTAAAAAGGGCAGGAATTTCTGGGATGGCAGCACTCAGGTAAAAAGGGCAGGAATTGCTGGGGATAGCAGCACTCAGGGAAAAAGGGCAGGAATTGCTCAGGTAAAAAGGGCAGGAATTTCTGGGATGGCAGCACTCAGGGAAAAAGGGCAGGAATTGCTGGGATGGCAGCACTCAGGAATTGCTGGGATAGCAGCACTCAGGTAAAAAGGGCAGGAATTGCTGGGATGGCAGCACTCAGGTAAAAAGGGCAGGAATTGCTGGGATAGCAGCACTCAGGGAAAAAGGGCAGGAATTGCTGGGATGGCAGCACTCAGGGAAAAAGGGCAGGAATTGCTGGGATAACAGCACTCAGGGAAAAAGGGCAGGAATTGCTGGGATAACAGCACTCAGGGAAAAAGGGCAGGAAGTGCTGGGATGGCAGCACTCAGGTAAAAAGGGCAGGAATTGCTGGGATAGCAGCACTCAGGTAAAAAGGGCAGGAAGTGCTGGGATGGCAGCACTCAAGTTGTCTTGGACCAGGATCTGGAGGCAGCACAGGCCCTAAAGTGTGATTTTTAAGGAGCTGAGTGCACCTTCCAGTATAAATCTTGCAGCGTTTGTGCACCCAATGAACTGTTCTCCCACTTCAAGCAAAGACTGAAGCACCTTGGTGAGAACAATCCAAACTTAAACCCATTAGATTCCAAAAATTCATACAGAAACTGTCCTCCAGCAAGTCTCCTGGGGGTCACTTGCTCCTTCCAGTCCTGGAAACAGATGAAAGAAAAAATTATCTTTAAAAAGGTGAGGAGAGAGTAGGATTACAGTTTGCAAATGATCTCATGCAAAATAAGTGGGTGGTTTTTCCCTCACAAACCCACCTTTTCATTCCTGCAGTGCTCACAGCTCCCTCCTGGTGGGAAAAGAGGAAGAGGAGCTCAGGAACGGCCAAGTCATTAACCAGCCAGGAATAAAAAACCCCTCAGGAGTTCTGTTCCTACCTGAGTCATCGCAGGGAGGTGGAGATTCCTTCTCCTCCTGCTCTTCATCTAGGAAAAAAAAGGAGTTTGGAGTAAACATCTCAGTGTCCAGAGGGTTTCTGCTCCCACATTCACCCTGGACAAGCCCACAGTTTCATCTGCTTAAATTCATCCAACCCTTAGGAGAACATTCCTGAGAGTCCTTGGGGTGAACATCAGGACACAAATTTGCTGACAGCTCCTAATTTGCCCAAACTCCTGGAAATTTTCACTGGTGTTACAAAAAGATTTATCCTGGGATGAGCCTCACGGTGCCAAGGACAAAGCTGGAAACTGGGAACAGCATTCCCAGGGAGCAACACCACATTGTCTGCAGCCTGTTTGTCCCTAAAATGATTTAAGAACACCTGGATTCTCCTGGCTGAGTCCAGCAGCACAGAATTCCAGCAGAGCTGAAGCTCCAGGCCAAAGCTGTGTCCTGAGGGGTGGATTTGGGAGCAGGGGAGTGGCAGAGCTGCCGTGCCCCGAGCCAGGATCAGCTGCTTCCCATCTTCCCTCCCAGGAAAAAGGGATCCTGGAGGCTGTCCCAGAGCTATTTTGGGACTCCAACACCCTCCTGGGCTGGGAGAGCCAGGGAAGGCCTTGCTGCAGCACAGAGCAGCCAGCAGCCTTCCCAAGCCCTGCTCTCCCAGTCCCCGAGCTGCAGCAGGATTGGAACAGCCCCAGGAACACTCCCTGCACGTGGAACCTCGTGGCCTCCACCCCCCACTTCCTAGGGATGCTCTCCAGCAGCTCCTTTTCCCAAAAGACACGGAGGAGATGGCTGGGCCAGCTGCAAATCCTTCCTGCCATCCCACAGCACCCCTCAGGCCTCACTTATCCCAGCTGGCTTCCTCCTGCTGAGCAAGGGATAACAGGGACAACAACCCCACACTCACCCAGCCCTCCTCCATCCCACTCCTCTGCATCCCAGGAGAAAAACCATTGGAATTGTTTCGTTATCAGCGTTACACAAAAGCAGCACGAGCTGCTGGCAGTGCAAACCCACCAACAGCAAAGGCTTCCTTCCATTCTTTCCCTGTCCATCCTGTTTGGCCACTTCTCTTGCCAGCTTTTACGGAAATTTATGGCCTCCTGGTGTTTGGATAACTGCTGTGGTGTAAAAATATCCGTGGGCATGGTGTCTGCAGCAGGCACGGGTGTTGTGGCTGCGAGGTGAAAGCAGCACGAGCTGCTGCCCTTCCATCACTGCCAGGAAATCATCAGCTCCCAAATCTTTTATTGGGAAAGCAATCAGAGCCAGCATTCCCTAAGAATTGTGAGACTACTCCCAGGAGAAGCAGCTGGTTTAAACTGAACAGCAGTTTTAAAAAAGAGATGATAGGTAAATCACAATGTTCTCACCTGGCTCCTCTTCTGAGCTGCTGCTGGAGCTGTCCTCGGAACTGGCCTCTCCTTAAAAACAACACCCGGGTAGGCACAGGTGGGATGTGGGTCCAGGGATCCATGCCCAGGTCGGGATCCATGCCCAGGTTGGGATCCATGCCCAGGTTGGGATCCATCAGGCCAGGCAGCAGGTTAGAAAATGAAACAGAGCAGAAAAAACACTGAGGCAGAGAGAAGCACCAGAGCATCAAATCCCAGCTCCAGGGGAGACTTTGGGCCCTTCTGAAGGGTGTTAAATATTAAATTCTCATGTTTTAAGCAAGCTGGGATTATTTTGGAGCTTCAGCCGTGGCACACCCCAGTTAAATTCTGGTTTTCCACGGCAGGTGGGAGCAGCCTTGGAGGGAGCTGTGTGTCCCACCAGATGTGACTCGTGTGGATGCACCAAACCTGGCTGTCATTAATTATTCCTACAAACTGAAGAGAAACCAGCACTGGAAAGCCAGGGATGTGCTTTGGGATGTGGAGGGGGGAATTTGGGATGCAGGGCTGGCCACACCACCCCAGGAGTGAGGAAACCCCTCAGCCATGGTGCGCTCACCCTCCGGGTGCTCCTCGGCCGATCCCGACCCCTCCGTGCCGTTGGGTGTCACCTCTGCCAGAGAAAAGCAGGGAATAAAAGCTGGAGGAGAAGGATTTAACTCTCCTCTGGCCAAATTTGTACTCAGAGAAAGCGAACAAACAACAAAAGAACCGAGATTTAAAAAACCAGCACCAACAACCGAAATAAACCCACAAACAAAGCGTTCCCACCGAGGCTTTTAAAACCAGTTCTAGACCTCCGGGCATTCCCAAAATCCCTGTACCTTTTTCATCCGAGGAGAGGGACTCTGCTCCGCTGGAAGACAAAAGCAGGCACACGTGAGCAGCTCTGCCAGCCTTTCCCACGCTTCCCCAGGGCAGAGCTCCCCACCAGGCTCTGCTGGACACAATTCCTGGCCCTTTTGGGGACACCAGGCTCTCTGGACACAATTCCCGGCCCTTTTGGGGACACCAGGCTCTGCCAGACACAATTCCCGGCCCTTTTGGGGACACCAAGCTCTGCTGGACACAATTCCCAGCCCTTTTGGGGACACCAGGCTCTGCTGGACACAATTCCCGGCCCTTTTGGGGACACCAGGCTCTGCTGGACACAATTCCTGGCCCTTCTGGGGACACCAGGCTCTGCTGGACACAATTCCCGGCCCTTTTGGGGACACCAGGCTCTGCCGGACACAATTCCCGGCCCTTTTGGGGACACCAAGCTCTGCTGGACACAATTCCCGGCCCTTTTGGGGACACCAGGCTCTGCTGGACACAATTCCCGGCCCTTTTGGGGACACCAGGCTCTGCTGGACACAATTCCTGGCCCTTTTGGGGACACCAGGCTCTGCTGGACACAATTCCCACCGGCACAAGCTCCTGGTGGAGCCCCTTTTGCCAAGCCCTGGGCTCCGTGCCAGGCGCCCGTTGGATTTGGGAGCAATCCAACCAATCTCCAGCCAGGCAGGAAACTCAGATAAACTCTGGCCTTTGGCCGTGGCAGACGACTCCAGCAGATCCATTGGTGGCAAATTCACACCAAGCTCCGGCCTCCATCCACCCCTGGAAAGGGGAAACCTGCTGGTTTTATCACTCCCGGGTAAAAATCCTGTTCGGAAACCTTTTCCTGGAGCTCCACCACATCTGTGGGGCAGATCCAGCACAGAAAAGCTGCCCTGAGGAAGGGAATGGCCCTGGGAGCAGGCTCCATAACCAGCAGGTGGCATCCAGCTCCCCTGCACTGTGGTGGCTCCAGGGAATATTCCAGAAGCTCTGCCCTGCCGAGGGGCAGCTGGAGCTGCAGGCAGGGAAAAAGCACCCAGCCCTTTTTTTTTGGAGGTGGGTGAGGGTCACAGGGCCATC
Organism: Platysteira castanea; assembly: GCA_013397175.1. Classification (NCBI taxonomy): domain Eukaryota; kingdom Metazoa; phylum Chordata; class Aves; order Passeriformes; genus Platysteira; species Platysteira castanea. Next base: position 87,300 of record VYXC01009490.1, read on the forward strand.
CCAGGGATGCTGAGGCCAAGATGTGGGGGTTGCTCAGCTCAGGAGGCTGAATTTGGCCATCCCGGATGCTCCTGGAATGCCTCCGGAATGAGCGGGCATCACCTCGGGGGTCAGAGCCTCGGGGCCACACGGAGGCACTCAGCCACAAAATCGAAAAATAAAGAAATAGATGGGAATGGCAGAGGCAGGAAAATCAATCCCTAAGGAGTCAGGATTCCTGAGGAGGTCAGGGAATTGATGCCAGCTAGGGGGGAGGGTGCTGGCAAAGCACGGCAAAATGGCTGGAAAGCACTGGGCTGGAAAAGTTTCTGGGTCAAGGGCACGAAGAAGCAGGAACGGGTTTCCCCTTGCAAGAAATTACACAACAGTTTGCTCTTCCAAACTGTATCTTGGAAAAAAAAAAAAAAAAGAAAAAAAAAGATTATTTATGTGGAGGATTTGGCTGCAGCCTGGATGCTCTCCGGGCCCGGCGCCCGAGCCGAGCGATGTTTGTGCAACCCTTCCACCCTTCCACCAAGTGCTGGCTTGCTAAACCGGGATCGCTTCACTCCGCGCTGCCTCCTGACCCCTCGCAGCTGCAGCTCCCTCCTCCTCCCGCGCTGGCACCAAACAAAACCAGCGACAAGAATCGCACCCGCGCAAAGCCGCGCTCATTAACCGCGCTCATTAATTGCGGCGGGGAGCGGGCGCTGCCAGCCCGGCGCGGCCGGCGGCTCGCGGAGCGCGATAAGGCGGGGGAGATAAGCACGAGCCCCGCTGCCCGGGCTTGCGGCAGTGCCGGGGGGCAC
>VYXC01009490.1:88758-100284 GCA_013397175.1 Platysteira castanea
GTCAGGATTTGCCTCCTGCTGGCAGAGCTGCTCAGGGGGTGAAAAAAAAAAGATAAAAAGTTAAAATAAAAGAAAGGAAAAAAACCTGCAGCACATGCAGTCATTTATATACATATATTTTTTTTTGTTTGTTTTTTTAAACAAGAAGGGAATAAAAGCCTCTCACCCAGAAGCATTTTGGTAGTAAATGGTTCCCGGAGCATCTCAGCACCACAAGAAATCCCGGAGCCCCAGCAGTGGCGGTCCCCACCTGCCCCAGCCCTGCAGGGCAGCTCAGTGTCCCTGCAAACCTGGGTGGGGGAAATTCCAGAGCTCCGGACAGGGAACTCGGTGGTCTCGGCTGTTCTGGAAAGCTGGGGCCAGAGCAGCCCAGGGAGCCACGGGAACACAGGTTTTAAATGTTAATTCATTTACTGGAACAAGTAACCTTGAAATTGTAGCCCTGAAATGGTATTTTTTCAATTTTAGGATATCTCAAAAGCTGTAAAGCACTCAAATAAGAAATTTGTGAAGATTGACAAGCCTGCCGTGTGCCAAAAATTGCTGCAGGAAGGGAAGAAGTACAGATTGATCTGTGAGCCAGAAGCTGAAATAACTCCTGAGGTGAGTCCCTTCTCACCCCTTCCGACGCTTCCCCTGCCTCCAGCTCCTCCCGGGCTGGGAACATCCAAAGTCACCAAAGGTGGAAAGAGGCAGGGTCAGATATTTGGTTTAAGGGTATTTCTCTCACTCCGAGAGCTGCTCCAGTCCCAATCCACATCTCAGCATCCACCCCTGCCCCTGTGCTGACCCCGGAGCAGCCCTGGGGTGCAGGTGGGCTCTGGGGTGACCCTTTTTGTGTGTCTGCCCAGGGAGAAACAGAAATAAGCTCTATAAACAAACCTAAGGACATGAGCAAACACAGAGTGCTGCTCCAGGTGCCTTTCAAGTGCTCAGCTCCCAGCTCCTGGAAATATTCTGGATTGGAAGATGCTCCTTGCTCCCAGCTGCAGCCCCTTGGGGCCCCGGGCTCCCAAAGAGCTCTGGAAAATCCCTATTTCCAGGAAAATCCATGTGGAATGAGCTGGGCTGCAAAGGGGGTGTGTAAAACATGGAAACCTGACCCAGTGAACCGACTTTTAATGGGACACCCTGGAAAAGTGACCTAAGGAGTCGATTTGGGCAGAGATGGAAGTGCTGGAGAAGGAAATCCCCTGTAAACAACACCCTGGCGTCCTCCAGGCCCCGGCAAATCCAGCCTGGAACAAACTGCAGGAAGTGGGAAAGGTTCCTGGCACAGCGACAGTTGAGTGTGCAAATAATGGCCCACAAAGGAGGGTAAATAAGGGCAGGAAAGCAAAACAGGAGAGAAAGGAGACGGGGAAGGTGGAGGGATGCAGAGGGGGTTGTGTCTCCCAGCTCCATCCCTCGGGTGCTGCTCAGAGCTTCCAGAGCGTGCCTGAGCCATCATTTTTGGCTTTTGCAGACGTCCCCACGCTGAGGATGATGCAATAAATGTCCTGAGGATTGCCACAGCACCGAGGAGCCACAAAATTCCCCCGGGGCCTGTTGCTGGCAGAGCTGCAGCAGCTCAGCCCAAACCTCTCCAGTTTAGAGTTTTCCTCTGAAGGAAACCCGGCAAAAACCAGCCCAGTTTGACATCAACAACCCTTCCCCAGCTTCACCGGAGTCACGAGGTGCTGAAGGGAGGCTGCACTCAGCTTCTCAAAGCATAAATCAGTTTTTCCAGGCCAGGGACAGATTTAAGTCACAGTGTTGGTGGCACTGGATAAACCAGGCCTTTCTGGGAAAGGGAAACTGGAGCTGCTGGTGGCACCCCGGGACAGGTCCTGGAAGGCAGCTCCGGGGGAATTCCTGCTGCTCCGGGGGGAGCTCCCAGCCCTGAGGAGGGGCTGGGAGGCAGAGGCTGAGGTGCCTCCAGGTGCCAGATGTTTGCCACCTAAAAATCAGGCTCTGCAGGCACCCGGAGCAGTTTCAGCCTCCTACAGCCCCTCTGTTTTAGCAGGTCCATCCCCCGAGCACCACATCCATCCCAGGTTTAAAAACGGGGATAAATCATAGAAATGCAGAGTTTGAACCAAATACGTGGGGGGTAGCAGGGGTATCTGAGGAGATGAGAAGAGAGACATCTCTTCTTCCTGCCCTGGAAGATTTGATCTGGGTTTTCAGAAGGTTTTTCAGCACAGAAGTTGATAATGACACTTTTCCTCCTCCTCATTTTCCTGCTTCTTCTTCTTCTTCCTCTTTCTTCTTCCTCTTCTTCTTTTTCTTCTTCTCCTTCTTTTCCTTCTTCATCTTCCTCTTCTCCTCTTCCTTCTTCCTTTGATCTTCTTTTCCTCCTTCATCTTTTCCTCCTCCTTCTTCTTCTCCTGCTCCTTGTCTTCTTTCATTTAGTCTTCTTCACTTCTATTATTATTATTATTATTATTATTACTACTATTATTACTATTATTGTTATTACTGCTCACAGCAGGCTATGCATTCACTTTTTGGGTACTATTTGAGCAATTAATGCATTTGCCAGATCACAAAACAAAAAACAAGAAAGAGACACAGAGAAAACTGACATAAACTCCCAGAACGTCCCACTTTGTGCTCCCAGCTTTCTCTGCCCCAGCCACGGGGGTGAGAAGGGTTTGCAGTGCTCGGGTGGATTGTTCAGCCCTTCCATGGATTACCATTTTTTAAGGGAAGCCGGGTGAATTGTTATGTGAAGTGAAATGATTTTCTCACGGAGTTTATGTGAATAATAGTTAATGTTTACTTAACTGTCTTCTTCTGCTTACATTTTTGTAATATCAGAGAAAGTTTGATGAGCATCCTTTTTCTCCAGTGGGATTGAGGAGGAAGTGACATGTCCTCCAATCCCTGGTGGAATTGAGAAACCTATAAAATATCAGAAATGTAAATAAAGTCCTTCTTTTCCTCCTTCTGCTCAACCTAGCAGGTGTCAGAGCCTCTTTTCTTGTGTCCTCCACCGACGGGATCGGGGAATGCGAGCGGGGCGAGAGGAGCCGCGGGAATGCATGGAAGGAGCAGCTCCTGACGGAATCCTGCAGGAATCGCCTGGGGCTCCCTGTGCCAAGCTGGGAATGAGGGAGGGAATTGTCCCCTGAGCTCTGCACCGAAACCCCTTGGTCAGGAGAGGGAGATTTCTCCTTTCAGCGGCAGCTGGATCCTGGCTCCCCACGTGAGCCCTCCGCAATCAGCGAGGGCTGGAATGAAGGCTCCGGTTTTGATCATGGAATCACGAAGTCATTTAATCCCAGAATTGTAAAGTCAAGGTTTGGTTTGATTTGGAAAAGCCTTTTAAGACCACCCAGTCCAGCACTGCCAAGGCCACCGCTGCCCCGCGTCCCCAAGTGCCACATCCTCAGGGCTTTCACCCCTTCAGGGATGGCGACTCCAGCGCTGCCCTGGGCGGCTGTGCCAGGGCTGGGCAGCCCTTTCCATGAGGAAATATTCCCGAATATCCACCCCGAGCCTCCCCCGGCCCAGCCTGAGGCCGTTCCCTCTCCTCCTGTCCCTGTTCCCTGCCAGCAGAGCCCGACCCCCCCTGAGCCCCCTCCTGTCAGGGACTTGTGCAGAGCCACCAGGGCCCCGTGAGCCTCCTTTGCTCCAGCCTGAGCCCCTTCCCCAGCTCCCTCAGCCTCTCCTGGAGCTCCAGACCCTTCCCCAGCTCCCTCAGCCCCTCCAGCCGCTTTCCCAACCCCATTCCCCTCCTGGACACTCTCCATCCCCTCAATCTCCTTGTGAGGGTCCCAAAAAGGGCTGGAGCAGCCTCAGCACAGAGGGACAATCCCCGCCCTGGTCCTGCGGCGCTGCCGGGACGAGCAGGATGCTGCTGGATTTGGGATAACGGGGTTCAGCAGCGGGGATTCTTTCCTGGANTTTTAAAATTTTTATTTTCATTTTAAATTAAATTAATTTTAATAAAAATCCATTTTAATTAAAATCCATTTTAATAAAAATCCATTTTAATTAAAATCGATTTTAATTAAAATTTAATTCTATTAAAATAAAAAGAAAACAATATTAAAAGTTAGTAAAATCATGGAATGACAGCAAAAATTCGGTTGAGGGGCTGTGGGATCACGGGGGAGTTGGTGCCCACCAAGTGGGGATGTGGGGCTGGGCAATCCCACCCCGAATTCCCGGCGGGCTCGGGGAGCCCCTCTGATCTCCTGCTTCACCCCCGGGCCCTTCCCAGCTCGGGATGGGGCAGCGCAGGAGGAGGTGCCCGGGGCAGATGCAGTTTTTGTTCAATTCCCAGCTCTTAATTTTCCCTTTAAAGCAGATTTGAAACGACAAAAAGCAGAGTTGGGTGGGATATTGGGANGGCGCTGCTGGGACGAGCAGGATGCTGCTGGATTTGGGATAACGGGGTTCAGCAGCGGGGATTCTTTCCTGGATGCTCCGGGGTCCCAAATCCCCTCACCGAACCCCCTTTCCCAGTCACACCAGTACGCGCGGAGCCTCACCAGTATCCGCAGGGATCAGCTCCAGAGCCGCCTGCAGATGGCAACAGCTCCCCAGCCCCGCGCTCCGCTCCCGGGGCTCCTCAAATGGAATAAAAGATCATTTTCTTCGTCCTAATATTATGTCGTCGTCATAAAGCAAAACAATAAAGAAGAGTATCAAATAATGGAGCGATATTAAAAGAATGAATTTTATTCAAATTTAATTTTNCAGGGCCTGGCTGCTCCTGGGAGTAAGGGAGGAGTAAGGGGAGAGGAGGACTCAGAGCAGGAAAGGAGAGGAAGGAAACCGGGGTGGGGTGGAAAGGAGACACAAAACCTTGGGCTGAATTTGGTGGCAGGGGAAGCAGGGAGGAAAGGCAGGCACGGAGGGAAAGTGAAAATGAAAGGAAAAATGGGGTTGCAGCCTCAGATACTCGTTAGGCTCTCAGTAAAATATGGATTTTACTCTCTATCTTTTATATATATCATGCTAAACATATATTTTACCGTATATTTATTCACCCCACCGTATGGTTTGCAGAAGTGATGGCCAGAAAATCAGCTTTTCCCCTCAAAATGACCTCCAGGAACCCCCAGGGGAGCGGCTCCATCCCAGCCACAACAAACATCCCTGGATTTTAGCTGCCAAAACACCACCTTGATCTCCAGAGAATGCATCCCAACACTCCCACCCACATCCTGCAGCATTTCTGACCCCAGAACTCTGTCCAGGCCTGAGTTCAACAAACTTGAGCTGGGTTTGGTTTCCCCAGGCTCCTCTGCAGCCGGGATTTTGGAACTGGGAGCAGCACTGGGGACGCTGCGTTGTCACTCGCAGCGATAATTACAGACATCCAACCTCCCCTCGGGGCTGGGAGAGCCAAAATTGTGTCGCTGCTGCACAGAAATGGGGGAACAGCCTGGCTCTGGGGATTTCACCACCTCTTTTTGAGGGATATTCACTGTTTTTACCCCGTTCTGCTCCTTGCTGTGTTGTCCTGGAGGCCCAAAAAGTGACAGGAATTGCAGGAGCCACGGAATATTTTGCTGCAGCTCAGCACAGGGAGGGAGGAGGATGCTCTGGTGCCTCTCCCCGGAGTCACTGGGCTCGGAGTCACTGCAGATTATTCATTATTTGGCTTTTTTCTGGTGGTTTGGTCGATTTGGGTGGAACAGGGAGGGTCTGAGGCCATCCCCCAGCCCCAGCCCAGCTCTGCAGCCCCTTCTCCCCCCCGTGCCTGAGCTCAGCATCCCCTGAGCCCCCAGCCTGGGGGGCACAGCTTCAGGGGCACCCCCTCATCTCACCAGCAGCAATTTCCCTGATTCCCAGCCCCATTTCCAGGCTTTAAATGTCACTGAGTGACACAACAAACCCAGGAGCCACCCACCTCCTTTCCAGCAGGGAATATTTGCCCTTCTCCCGCCATCCCACCAGTTTTTGGGATGCCCAAAGGGGATGCAGCAGTGGGGTGGAGGCCAGCAGGACCCCTGAGGGCTGGGGAATGGATCCAGGGGGGCCATTCCTGAGCTTTTCCCTGTTTTCCACGCCGCCCCCGAGGCTGACACGGTTATTTGAGAGTAAAAATAGCAGGGTCAAACCTCTCCTGCCCCCTCCTTGCATCTCCATCTTTTCCTGAGGATGCTTCCCTGTGGGACACACAGCCCCGTGCCTGCCTCACTCCTGGAAAAACAGCTGGAAGCGTTCTCTCCCTTTGTTTTTTTTTCATTTTCTCACTTTTTCTCTTTTTTTTTAGCAGCCTCCTAACCTGGGTGATGCCCTGAGCAGCCTCAGTTTGGGGGTGCTGGAATTTCCCCCAGGAAAAGCCTCTGGCTGCTGCCTGTTGCACGGGGAATCCAGGGAATTCAGGCTCCTGGGAATTGTTCAGTTTGGTAAAAATAAAATCTCTTTGGAAGGAACAGGAGAACGAGAAGGGAACAGGGAAGGGTTTGGGGCTCATTCCCTGCTCTGGGGCATTGCCCCACTCTTATGAGCCCCACAAAAACTGGGATCACCTGGAATTCCTGGTGGAGAGAAAAGCAGTTGGGATGCAGGCAGGATGATCCCTCCAGGAAAACTGGGATCACCTGGAATTCCTGGTGGAGTGGAAAACAGCTGGGATGCAGGCAGGATGATTCCCCCAGGAAAACTGGGATTATCTGCAATTCCTGCTGGAATGACAGGAAAGCAGCTGGAATACAGCCAGCTTCACCCTCCAGGAAATCTGGGATCACCTGGACTTCCTGCTGGAATGATAGGGAAGCAGCTGGGATGCAGGCAGGGCAACCTCCAGGAAAACTGGGATCACCTGGAATTCCTGCTGGGATGGAAAGCAGCCGGGATGCAGGCAGGATGATCCCGCCTGGAGCATCCCGGGACGAGCAGCCCTGGCTGTGTCCCCCCGATCCTTCCCCTCCCGCAGCCCCGGCTGAGCTCGGGACACTCCGGGGCAGCCGGGGCGGGCTCATCCCGCCGGGAATTGCCGCTCCTGACTCACGCGATTCGCGTGGGTGGCAGCGGGGATGGGAAAGGAGCCGCTGCTATATTTAACTGCGGAGAACAGGAGGAGGTTGAGCTTTTGGGCCGAGCTGTGAATAGCAGCGGGGTGAAATCACGGCAGAAATCCACGCCCGCATCGCGGCAGCCTCCGGGGAGCCGGCGTGACTAAGGAGGAAAAACGCAGCTCCCTGGAAAACACGAAATATTTCAAAAAGAAGGAGGTTTTGGTTATTCCGACACAGGGATCCTTCCAGCTGTGATAAATTGTCCCGCAGTGCTTTTAGGAGATCTCCGAGTTTCTGTGTCCAGCTCCTCCCCGGATCCCCGCGGGATTCCCTATGGATGGGGTGGGATCAAGGCTTAATCCCGGCATCATTTTTAGGAGTTAAGATCATTCGATTCAAAGGAAAAACAGCAAATCCCCCCTGGTAGGAAGAGACGCTCGTTGTTGGTAACACCAAAAGCCTCAGCCAAAGTCATTGCGGGAGTGGGAGCTTTTCCATGGAGTCAGGGGATTAAAACCCTACTTATGAGGAATTATTGCAAGGGGAAAACCAGTTTATCCCAGTCTTTCTAAAGCTCCTGTTCAGCAGAAGGAATAAAGAAGAATATTTTCAGTGTCACAGGCGAGCTGGAAGCCTGAAAACCCATTGATAGCAACATTATTGCCCTGTAATATTAAATTATTATTGATATTCCCACCTTTTATTTGTTGGAGAAAATTGTAATAAATAAATAAATATTTTATACGCAAAATACAGAAATAAATATGCAACAGATAGTAATGAATCAGTTTTATTTATTGATTCGATTTGATGATTGCAGCAAACACATTTCATTTCTGGAGGACACCCAAACGTGTTCACAGCCTGGGAAGGGACCGGAGTTGTCCAGGAGGGTTCCAGCCTCTCTTTTCCCCTTTCCCTGGTTTTTAAACAGCCCAACAGCAAATATTTGCTGGCAAGTGGGGATTTCTGAGCTGTGAGGTAATGGCTGCTTGAGTTTTTTCACATCTGCAGAGTCATCTCCTGGCGTTGGGAGCCTTTGTGCATTACAGATGTGCTGGAGGAAGGGGAGGCACTGAGCTCAGCTCTGGGTTTGACTGCAGCAGCTCAGAGCTTTCCCCGAGCCCTGCTCCGAGCTCCCTGCTGATGGATGGGCTTCCTCAGGAAGTTTTTACGGGAATATTAAGAACTATTTTTGTGTATTAAGAACTATTTAAGAATTATGTTGGCCTTGGAGGAGGTTCCCACTGGGCTGTGTTTGATTTTCATGGGATCCTGGAATGGTTTGGGTGGGAAGGGACCTTAAAGCCCATCCCATTCCTGTCCAGGGGCAGGGACACTTTCCACTATCCCAGGCTGCTCCAACTTGGCCTTGAACACTTCCAGGGATGGGGCAGCCACAGATTTTCTGTCCAGCCTTCAGTGCAGCAGCGATTTGCTCCATAATTCCTAGAAAAGCCTCAATTATCACAAGGTTTGGGTCTATCAGATGATAAAATATTGAAGCTGAGAGTACTGAGCTTGTTCCTATCAACACCCAAAGCTTGGTTCCCTCCATCAATCCATGGGGATTTTTCCAGCTCCCAAACATGTGAGGCTTTCAGAGTCCTCCCAAAAGACAAACCTCAGGTCATCAGGATGGTTTTCTTCCTAAGTTTCCCACATTTTTTGTGGGGTTTTCCCACATTTGGGGGAAGAACACATCAAAGGAAGTTCAGATGTGAAGCATGGCCGTGCACAGAGCATTTTCTGGAGCAGGTTCCCGTGGGGAAAGATTTGGAGCTCCCCAAATCCCAACGATCCCGGGGACAATTACACCATCAAACCATGGTTATTTCTCTGTGTCAGCACTTTGGCACCACCTGAAAGCTGTGGAAGTCAACCCTTAATGATCCTGCTGCTCCAAAGGGATCGATGGCTTTCTGCAGGGGTCATTCTCAGGATCAATAGTTGTCCATCCCCTTCAAAAGTGGAGAAAATCAACTTGAAAGCTCCTTCCCAGAAACGGCTCCGGATTTTACCGGGCTCCAGGGAGTCTCCAAGTGGGTTTCCTGCAGATTTTGGGATGGGGCAGGCAGGATGTGGTCACTAATGATGAGTTTACTCCTGTGGGTCCTGCTGCAGTGCTCTGCTGTGCTCGGGGGACAGAGAAATTCCAGGCTGGATGGAGCTGGGAGCAACCTGCTCTGGTGGAAGGTGTCCCTGCCCATGGAATCCTGATGGAATCAGGGATCCCCACCTGCCACCACACTCCCACTCCCCATACATTTCCAAAATGTGGCAGCTGCACCACCCTGAGCCCCCAAACCCACAGAGGATGCAGCCCCTACATCCACAGCCACCCCAGGATGAATCCTCTGGCCCTGATTCCTCAGGAGCCCCTATTCCTGCATTTTCCCAAGCCAGCCATGGGGCTGCTGGAGTTGGGGCTGCTGGAATGAGCAGAGCTGCATGCCAGGACTGGAATTCCTATTCCTTCTCCTGCCCTGCTCCCTCCAGCCACGGTTTTCCTTGTCCGATGGCACAGGGAGCTGCTCCTGAGCCACTGCTGCAGGCTGAGCACCAAAGCCCAGCTCACGGCACACAGAACCAGCCAAAACTTTGGTTTTAACGAGTTATCAACAGGCTTGAATATTTCATGGAGCTCGGAGGGAGCCTCAGCTGACCAGAAATGCTGTTAAAAGGCTGAGCTCTGCTCACAGCCCTGCGGGTTTGCCAGGCGCCTGCTGTTTGCTCTCAATCCACCTTCCAAACACCCCACCAGTTATTGGCAGCTCCAGAGGGAACGTGGCTCCTGGAGCTGCTGCTGGGGCTGGTGCAGAGCATCCCAAATCCTGCTGGGATGGGTTCCCAAAGCAAAGGGTCCCCACGGGCACCTCCCTGTGTGAGGCGCCTGCTCCAGGGGCTCAGTCCTAAAGCAGCTGGGGCTGCACCCACTGCTGGCACCCTCCTGCCCTCCTTTCCCAGCCCCAGCCCCATTCTGCAGCGAGAAATGTCCCAAAAGTGAGGAAACAGATGCAGAATAAACCCCTGAAATGCAGAAAGAAACAGCAGCTTCTCCCTGTTTCTGTTTCTGTTCTGTTCTACCACAAGTCCAGCACCACCAACCCCTCTTTCCTCAAACTCTGCATCACAGCTGAGAAATTTCCCCCTCGTTTTTGTTCCTGAGCACTCCAAAATGTGTAATAGATTCTATTACCCAAAACTGGGGCTGACAGCAGGGGGAAGGCTTGCAGCTCTCAGCAGTGAAATCACCACCAGGCGAGCAAACAGGACAAAGGAAACAAATTTACCCCGCGTGATGGTCACGGAGGTGGGTCAGCAGCTGCCTATCAGATCTGGCAGGGTCACCCAAAAGGAAACCAAGCAGAAAGGGGCTGGTCAGCGTTTGCCAGGTTTTGTGTTAGTCAGTTTTTCCACCACTGGATGAGAACTCCCTCTCCTCTCTCTTTTGCTGGAGTTCTGCAATTAAGCTGAAGGTAATTAGCAAACCACACAGATGAGGGGCTGCGGTCATGGGGGTGGGTTGGGACACCAGGAGTGTCGCTGCTGGGTGACACAGGGACCTGTAAAACCTTGACAGCAGGAGGAAAAAACAACCTGCACAGGCACCAGGGCCCCAGCTCTGTCACTGCCCGCTCTGACACTGCTGCTGCCCTTTCTAAGCTGCAAAATGGGCTCTGCACCTTGTGCTTCTCTTCCCAGGAGTGGCTCAGGGCTCAGGTATCATTTACCCTCATGTCCTTGTGTCCTGCTCATCCCTGAACCCTTGGGTCCCACACATCCCTGTGTCCTCGGGTCCTGCTCATCCCTGCACCCTTNAATGGGCTCTGCACCTTGTGCTTCTCTTCCCAGGAGTGGCTCAGGGCTCAGGTATCATTTACCCTCATGTCCTTGTGTCCTGCTCATCCCTGCACCCTTGGGTCCCACACATCCCTATGCTCGGGTCCTGCTCATCCCTGAACCCTTGGGTCCCACACATCCCTGTATCCTCGGGTCCTGCTCATCCCTGCATCCCCAGGGTCACTCTCTCACCCTTGGCTCCCGCTCGCCCCCGCATCCCCGTGCTCCTGCCCTCTCCCGGGTACCGCAGCCCCGTGCCCTCAGGCACAGATTATCCCCGCCAGGGCTCCCGCCCCGCCCGGGGCTCAGCGCTGAGCTCGGCGCAGCATCAGCCACGACTCGCCGCCGGGGCCACCCCGCGCTGACCCCGCGGGGTGAGGCCGCTCCTGGCCGCGTTCCCCGGCCCCATTAAGCTGCGAAGCGCCGCCAAATGGCCCCATCAATATTTGATGCGGGCCGGGCGCGGATAAATCGCGGCGCTGCCGGCNTCCGGGAGAGAGAGCGGACAGCCCCAGGGGTCCCAGCAAGGACGCGACGCCAGGAACCAGCAGCGTTCCCTGGTGGGACGGTGGGGAACCTCGGGAAGGCTCCGCACCTGAGGGTGACCTGCTGGGCTCCCGNCGGGGATCCAGGGGTGAGTCCCCACCCCGGCCAGAGCCGCTGGGCACCGCGGGCACCGCGCTGATGGACGCGGAGGGACCTGCGGGATGGGATCACCCTC
>VYXC01009490.1:100674-112715 GCA_013397175.1 Platysteira castanea
CTGGGCACCTGGTTCTGCAAAGGGACGTGCCAGGGACAATGGGGATCCCCGGGAAGGCTCCGCACCTCAGGGTGACCTACTGGGCACCTGGTTCTGCAAAGGGACGTGCCAGGGACAATGGGGATCCCCGGGAAGGCTCCGCGCCTGCTGGACACCCGGCTCTGCAAAGGGACTTGCGGAATTCCTGGGGACCGCGGAGGGATGGGACACGCTGCCTGGGAAGCAGGGACCCACCGGGACGGCCTGCAGGACACCAGGGACATGGCACAGTCCTGGAAGGACTTCCATGAGGAAGGTGACTTGGGGACATCACCTCCAGCAGGAGGACACGGAGTGATGGGAAGAGCCGGCTGCAGTTCGGTGCAGCATTCCCTCCTGCTCGCCGGGAATTTGGGATTGCTCAGCTCTGGGACTGTGCTGCGTGGACAGAACTGGGTGATCCTCACCCCTCCCACACCCACGGGTGCCAAGGGGAGGTTTGGGGACAGCCAGAGCAGGCTGTGCCCCCTGGCACTCTGCAGCGGGTGTCCAGTCTGGCCTGGGCAGCAGGGGAAGGAGGGAACCCCTCCAAATCCTAATAAAATATCAGCACCTCCTGCTACCCTGGCTCTTACTCCCTGGGGGGATCTGGGACCCCTCCTGCTCTAAGGGAAATAAATGTCACAGCTGCCACAGCTCCTGGGAAACCTCCCACGAACGAGGCAAACCCCAAACCCCAAGGAAAGGCAGAAACCACCTCCACCCTCTGAGCTGGGAGGGCCTCATTTGCTCCCAAATTCTTCCTACAGCATCACCATGAGCTCACCCCAACTCTCCTGACAATGGTTTGTGCCCAAAGCTTTCATAAAATACCTTTTTTTTCCTTTCCTAGCTTGACTTTAGCACGTGGAACCGAGGATCTGGTCAGTGCAGGAGCTGCAGCCACGAGCCCTGTCCTTTATCTCTTTGGAAGGTGTCTCTAAAGGCAAGAAAACCTGCAGGTTTATTTAAAACAGAGATTAGAGCTTTTCTGAACTGCAGGCTCCAACTACCACAGTTATTTCTTTATAGAAAGTAAAAAAATTCTAGCAGACCCTTCAGGAAAAACACAGAAGTAATTAAATATTTTATTTTTGGTACAACCAAGCTCTGTGCAGACAGAACTCATCCCTCTCTTTCCCTGAAGGTACCAGCCCATCCTATTTTCCCAAAATTTACAGCAGGGCAAAGGCACCTGAACTAAAACGAGCAGGTTAAATTCCAGTCCTGGAAATTTTATAGCACAGGGCAACCCCTGACTGATTGGGATGAATAAAAATAAACTTTGGAAATAGAGATTCTTACATNAGAAAGCTTCAAGCTTTCCCATTATTGCTTCTTTATAGTTTTGACTATTCTGGAGTGAACCAGGCAACAATCACCAGTTTTTCTGCAGGAAATGGTTCCACATAATCTGTAAAAATCAGATTTTCGTGTCAGATGATTCAAACCTTCCTCCTGTTCCAGTCCCAAAGGGTAAAATCCCACAGACAAATCCAGATCTCGAAGTTTTATTGCCTTAAATACCAGCAAACAAAGTATTTTTAAAATTTTCCCTCTGAACTATTACAAAAATGCAGTAGGTTTTTAAACACCCACCTGACCTTTTCCTTTTACCTCACTCGAGGACTTTATTTTTCATTTAAAAATGTATTTCCCAACCTCCCTTTTTATCATCAGAGAGGATTTACTGTGGTCAAGGTTAAACAAAGGAACAAAACTCCCACCCTGCAATGGCAAAATTTGGGTTATATTTGATTATTGATCCATCCCAACAGCACCTAAACAACTGAATATTAATCATGTTAATTAATCTGTTTCTTAAATTGGTTTGTGATGGNTCCCTGTCCCCTGCAGAGTAAAATATCATCTCTGTTATCATAAAAATGAACAAATGGAGGTCTTAAAAGTTCTGTGTTTAATAAAAAACCACATATAAACCAATATAAAAGNACAAAGTATTTTTAAAATTTTCCCTCTGAACTATTACAAAAATGCAGTAGGTTTTTAAACACCCACCTGACCTTTTCCTTTCACCTCACTCGAGGACTTTATTTTTCATTTAAAAATGTATTTCCCAACCTCCCTTTTTATCATCAGAGAGGATTTACTGTGGTCAAGGTTAAACAAAGGAACAAAACTCCCACCCTGCAATGGCAAAATTTGGGTTATATTTGATTATTGATCCATCCCAACAGCACCTAAACAACTGAATATTAATCATGTTAATTAATCTGTTTCTTAAATTGGTTTGTGATGGTTTAAATGAAAGAGTAATTAAATAGGGGGGTATTTATTGTTAAAAGAGGGTTTTTAAATAATTTCTTGTTTTGGGCAACGATGTAACCAAAATACACCTGAAACATCTGTATCCTTCTGCTATTTCTATTTAATACTGAAAAGAACCAAAAAGAGGCACAAATTTAATGCAGAACTTTGGAATCCCAGACAAAGCAGCTCAGAATTCCCTTGGTGTGGATGGAGGGCACTTTCCTTGGAATTACAATCCCAGGAAAGCCACACAGGAATGTTTTCTCCTGAGAATATCCTGAAATTTAAATTTCATACCCAGGCTCATAACTGTATTTAGAACCTGGTGAAAACAAGGAATAAAAGTGCTTTTCCAAAATATTTTGCTTTGTTTTCTATTAAACATCAGGATGCTCAGGACTGGATGTGTGTGATAAAAAATGGAACTAAAGACATTTCCCATCACCTCCAAACGTAATTAAGGCACCCCAAATACTCTTTTTTTAGCAGTAAGTGGAGATCACCACATGCAGCAGCTCTCAGACACATTAAAAACCTCCACATTTATTTGGTTTTATTAAGAAATTTATGAACTATACAAGAAAAGGTCACACAATGATTGACAAACGTGCTGTATGTACAGATATTTAACATTTTGCTGGTAACATTTTAAAGATATATAATATACCTTGTCAGTGCTGAATAACTTGGTCTTATATTCATAACACCAAGGGAATGCAGCCAGTTTTGGGTGTGAAACAAAAAAAAATGTATCCTGATGGAATAATGCAAATATTAAAAAAAATATTTACAAATCAAGTGCTCTGGGCAGAAAAAATACACAAAATACTCTCTTATTTTAAATATTCTTGTCATTTTTACATGTCAGATGCTACAAATGCTGGTTGTTACTCCCAACAACCCTGAAAGAATAATCCAAAATACTTTAAACAAGAAAATATCCTTTTACTGCTGAATGCTTTGCTCAGTGGCAAACCCAAGGTGCTGAAATCATCATTAAAGAACTTGCTGGTACACCCAAATAGAAATATTTATCACCACAACCGTGAGGGAAATATTTGTACTTTAGAGGCTCAAGCTCCTTTTTTTTTACATTTTCAGCACTTCCAGTTTGCCTAATTTGTGTTAGGGTGATTTAAACGAGTCTGGAGAGGCCCCAGAGGCTGCAGGAAAAACCAAACTGCTGAACTTGGTGCTTAAATTGGGACTTCATGAGAGATTAAAGAATATTAATGGCAAGGAAAATTTAAAAGTCCCAAAGACAGAGACAGTTAATTCCCTTTTTTCCTCAGACCTGTAGCACTCACTGGCACCAGAGTATAAACCCTGCTCAAAATGAAAGTAAATAATTCTGTGTGTCACCCAAAGCTCAAAATTTACAGAAATTCTCACTCCTGTGGCCCACAAAATGTTTGCTGTGGCTTTTTTTTTTACATTAATCAGAACAAGGCAGTACCAAATCTTGAAGCAGCACTTTAGAGGTGTCCAAAATGTCAATTATTGCTGCACAGTTACACTGGTCCTCGCCGCAGGACTGGCTGCTGCTCGTTCTCTCTCTTTAGCAATTTCCATCTCTATTTTGGCTTTGATTTTATTCCAATCCACTTCCAGCTGCAGGAACAGAAAAATTCAACACACAGAGCTCAGCATCAGAGAGAGACAGGTCAGTTATTCAGCCTGAAAATACAATTATAAAGTGTTGAGTACACAAACTCCTGAAAGAGACCAAGGCACAGCTGAGTTCTGAGCTTCCACCTTTAAAATAAACCAAGCTTGAGATATTTTAATAAATCCCACCACGTCTCAGTGTATCTGGCAATATAACACAAAAATATCCTGCTTCTAATTCAACACCATGACATCAGTGTCCTGTTACTGAAAATTTAGCCCTGTGTCAATAATTGATGAGTGATGTCTCCTCCAAGGAAGCTGATAGGATATTAAACCAGTTATCTGCTCCAACAGAAATCAGGTTCCTGCTTGGAACTGCCCTTCTAAGTCAATAAATGTTTTAGTTTTAGCTTGGCCTTTCTCCAGCTGCAGAGAATTGGCATTTTCTGGCTGTGTTTTGGGTCAGTGAAACCTCAGTCAATAGGTACAGCCCAGTATCACAGTACAAATGTGGGTGCAACAGTTGTCTCTTCCCAAAAATCACTGACAAGGGAAAAAAAAAGATCATGGTGCAGATGATGACCATAAAAACACGTCCAAAAATGAAATTGTGCAGTTTGGTTTATTGCTGGAGAATTAACACTGCCAAAGGTGGGATGGGAGAGGAATTTCAGGGGCTGCACTGGGAGTTTTCCTCTGTGATGTCATGGAATAACAGGGAAGGTTCTCTAAGAGGGACAGTGAAACTGCAATACCCAGGTTCTCAGGTGAAAATATAAAAATACCTCAATTCCAGAGGCACTTACTGGGCCCAGGATCCTCAGGATATGGGTAAGCTATTAAGATACTGATACGTAAAATAAGCACATTTTTAGATCCTGCCTGGCTGCAGAAAAGAAAGGAAAGAACTCCTTATTTAAGCCTGAAGAGGTTTTAGGTTGTGAGAGGGAAACTGAGATCCTTTTTTATCCCTGAGAAGAACAGCAGCACAAAATCCTGCTTTTCTCTTCAAATTTCCTTCTGGTTTTGCTGTTGCATCAAGAATTTCGTTCTAGCTTAAAATTGACATTACGTAGAACCCTCCTACTCTCAGATCCAGCAAAGACCTCCAGCACCTGGATGTGGAAAAGGACTTTTTCCCTCCAGAAATCTCCTGAGTGAGACCCAAATTTCCAGACTGAGTAAGGTGAAAACTCATCCTGCTCAAACCTCGTCACTGCCAGGGTGGAATTCCTCAGGAATCCCTGCAGAATGCACAGCTTTCTCAAGGATTTTAAGAAAATTAGGATTATCTGCAACGTCTGTCAGAAACATCAGGGAATCAACAGGATTTCTGCCCTGTCCTGGGTTTTACAGAACACACACTTCCTGCACAGCAGCTGGAAAAGCTGCAGGATGAGAATGCTTGGAATCTGTGCTTTATTTTTCTGTATTTCCCAGGTAAATTACTGCAGAATGGTTCACCAGGGGCAGACTTTTGTTAAGGAAATGAGAACCTTCAACAGTGCTAAGAGCTAATGAACTCCATTAGAAATCCAGCTTTTATTCAAAGTGTTCTGGGCAGTGTCCACTTAAAAGAGGTGAATTCCCATCTCAGGTGTTCCCTGCTCCATCAGCTGCAGTGGATAAAAGGATTTCACACAAAGGAAAGGTCTCTTGTGATAATTTCACCCTCAGAATGCTGAGGAATAAGGAGGGGAAAAGCAGGAAGGACACGAGGGCTGCTCAGTGGAATTGGGCACGTGGGTGCCTCTCCTGAGGGAAATGTATAGAAATATTCCAATGGAATCCAAGATCCAGCTTCTGAATTTTAGGATGTGCCCTCAGCCTTCAGGATCTGTTAAATACTAATAAACTGATTTACTGATGAGGCAGAGGGTTTCCAATAAATGTATATTGAACTGTTTATCGTATTTATCAGAATGGCTTGCAGTTCACTTCACAAATACCCAGATACCTTCAGAGTTTGTTATTGCTGCTGTCCATAAAATGCCACAAAAATGTTGGAGATGTTTAAGTGAGACACACTGAACCATGGTGAGGTTTAGCTCCCTGTTTATAGAAAACAACTGTGCCTTTGCTTGTGTGCTCTTTGCCAGATATTAAATATATATATAGTGAATCTGTGCCTTCAAATAAAACACCTGCCCAGCTCTTCCTGGCCAAGCAGCCCCACATCAGGCCAGCAACTGTAAAAATTTCACATTTACGTTCGTATTTAAACCACAGAAGGAGAACAGAGGTGCAAACCCAGCCCACCCTCCCCTCTTTGCCACAGAGCTCAGCCTGAAGCAGCACAACAACCCCGAGGGGCACTTACACCTTCTGCATACTGCAAAAATCTCTGGTTGGTTTCTTTTTTGCCAAAATCCTCCAAGAACTTCTGTCTGTAAGCCAGGACCGTGTCCACGTGCGTCCTGTGCTTCACTGCCAGATCCAGGGCTCTGGAATGAAGCAGGAATGGCTTGGTCAGGCTGGGAAATGCTCTGGCACAACCACAACCACCAAGGTTCTGCAGATACTCGGAGGGTGAGGGCAGAGATCCCAAATCCAAGCAGTTCCACATCAGGATCAGGAGGTTAAAAGCAGCCAGTGATGAAAAATACCCAACAATTATTTCCATATATATCATTGTTTGACCACCAGAGGCTTTTTATTTCAAGGAAATGCAGAATATTTGAGAGTTTAGCACAAGGGACAAAAATAATAACAATTAATAACTTTTCTATAGTCAGAAATAGGTTCTGAACAGTCATAATACACATTTATGATATATTCTATATAATATTTAAAAATATTGTATAGGTGGGAAAGATTAGACACTGGATTAACTTAATTCATTACTCATACCTCATACTCATTCATTAATTTAATTCATTACTCATTAATTTAATTCATTACTCATACCATACTCATACTCATTCATCAATGGCTTAAGAACACTGATATTTGATACACAGAGAGTTTTTAGATGATACAGAGAATAACAGAATATTCTTTTCCTAATATCCAGCTTAAACCTCCCCTGCCACAGCTTGATAACAGAACAACCATCACAGATATGTGGGGGAAAATCAACCTTTTGCCTGAATAGATGAATATAATAGCAGAGAAATTAGGAGTAAACAACTCAGAGGACTCTGTCAGAAAACGTGGGGGTTGGTTTTGTTTAAAGGAGAAATTCCTCCTTTGTTTTCTCAGCCCTAATTCGTACTTTCTCCACCTACACAATGCTGGGAGCCTGAGTAGCCACAGCTCTATTTTTAGCAACAAGACATTTCAAACCAGCCCAAATTCCACAGCCAGTCTGGGGCATCACTGAGGACTTCTCTGTGCTAACTGATGAGAAGGCAAAATGTTATTTCAAAATGCTTCCAGGAATATTTTGGGCTTTTATCACCAACTATTTGTATTTTCTAAATATGTCACAAAAAACGCTGCTTTTTTCGGTCGCTGTCAGGCTGTGATTTAATTCATATTTTTTAAAGTTGTGGGTGATCAAAAGATAAAAAATGAGTCAGCAATCAAACAACGGACTGAAATAATCAAGAAAACATATTTAATTGGGAAAAAAATCCTACCTCTCCCAGTTGTAAAGGTTGATGTTGACTTGGATAGCTTGGTACACCAGGCCTGCCTGGAGCAGGAGGGTTTCAGCCTCCTGGGTGTTCCCACTGAAGAGCAGCATGTGAGCCACCCTGGATTCCTTGGAGGGCAGATCCTTGATGGAATTGATGTACTGCACTTTATCAATCTGCTCAGCAGGAGGACAGCAAGGAAATGAATCAATAAACTTGGTTTTGCAACAGTTGAATTGGGATTTAAGTGAGTTTTCTTACCTCGCCAATTGCTGCATAGGCGATTTCAGCTGTGGCCATGTCCTTGTTGGCCACTGCCATGGCAGCCAAACAAGCCCACAGGGTTTGATCCTGAAATTCAAAATAAAAACAACTTCTAAACCTTCAAATATTTATTATCACGGCACAAATGACTCGTCAAAGTAACTACACAAGGCCTGGGAATTCAATATCATCAATGGATGATAATACATTTCTCTCTGTGCCATTTATGGCACCACGGTGTAAGTCTCTTATTAGGAAATTATTAATTATTTCTCAGGACTAGGAATTAGAAAAATTTAATGGTAATAATAGCATTACACTTTTTTATTCTTGTTTTTATTACTTTTATTGTTTCTGTGGGGTTTTTGGGTTTTTTTTTTACACAGCCTTGAGGAAACCCCATGAACTCAGAATATAAGGAAGATGCTAAATGAGATTTTGATGGATTTTCAAGTGACAACGTTATCACAGTGACACACTAATAAACCATATTTTACTACAGTTCAAGCTACCACATTTAAAACTCTATTCAGACAGGAAAAACGTGATTTTTGACTTGTTAGTCCAGGAATTAAGGGGGTTTTAATATTTTTGTTGAGTACGTTCAACAAAAATCTGGAAAGAAAGACTTTGCACTGTGAAGGTTTTTAGAAGGCTCACTCTTGATTTAAATCAGAATTAACAGCTACACTGAGGATGTTCTAAACACATCCCCAGATTTCCCAACGGATTTTTCCACCACTCAGGACAAACCCTCCTGCAGGCAGCCCATAATTTGGGAGAATTAAGATTGTTCAGAGAATCTAAAGCTCATAAAATCTTTGTCACCTTCTCCTCCCACTTCTCTTTTATTTAGAAAATCAGGAGATAAATGCTGAAAACTCAGCCTGAAGTTATTCAGGAGATGAAGTTTCCAGGAGTTGTTCCCTGATGGGTCTTGCTGCTTTTTTCCCCCTCAGAAATGTGACCCATTTTGTTATTCTTGACTGGAAATACTTTGTACTCTCTACCAGGGCTGCCAAAATCAAAATATCCTGACTTGGATGCTTAAATCAGGTGATGTGGACACTGAAAATAAAGATTCTGTTACAATTAATTATAATGATACCACCCAAATTATCTGGATGTGCATTAATTTAATAACTGGTTACATAAATATTTGAAATACACATTTAAGGTCACGACAAAAGTGCTAAACTTTTCTAGGAATAAATGGGAATGAGGGTTTGAAGGGATTTTGTTCTTTTAAAGACTACCACACTCACCTCATCTGTTGCTGTTGTCTAAATAAATACAAAAGAAAGCGATGGAAAAGGAAAAAAAAAAGAAGTGAAATAAAATATGGAAACTAACAGGTAATTGTGGAAATGTCACTTTTAATTGGTTATATTACGGCCCAGACCTGAAAATTTAAGCTCAGAACTAAATTCTGTGAGCACCTCTGTTCAATCCTGCTGGATCCTGGTGCAACTAAAAATACCAATTATTGTTTATAATGGAAATTAGGAAATTGTTATGTTATGCAGTTAAGAAAACCACTTCATTTTCCACGAGCAGCCAAAAAAATGAGCACCAAAGCGGGCTGGAAATGAGATACAACATTTGATACGGAGGACACTATGAAAGCACACTACGAAAGGACACTTAAAACCATAAATATCCCAGGGAATGGCGTGGGAATATTCCCAAAAATCAGCTTTACCTTGACAAAACGACAGAGCCTGAGCCCATGGTCCCAGCGGGCAGCGCTGACGTGGCCGTGGAGGATGGCGGGGTAAGGGGGGATGTGCAGGTGCACCAGGGCCCCGTCCGCCCTCCTCATGGTCAGCTGGTTCCCCACAAAACTCACAATCTGCGGGTTTTTGCTGAATTCGCTGCGCGGAGAAAGAAAAAGAAGTTGTTTTTGTTATTATTATTCAGTTGGTTTTTGCAGGAAAGAATTTAATTTCAGTTAGGTCGCTTAATTTGTGGCCTAATAGTTTGCTGTTTTTAACGCGCAACAAAATGTAAGCGAGTCGTTGCTGTTTGTTTTTTACAAAAACCTGAGGTAAAATTTCCTGAGAAAGAACTCAGATTTTGCTTTTACATCAAGGTGCTGTTCTACTTTCAAACCCTGCATCATCATTTCAACCCTAAACCTTATCATTTTCCTTATAAAACACGTTTTCCTCATTTCCTAATCAAGAAACAGGAGCAAGCCCAACTTTTACTTCTCCTGACCACAATTTGCTAAGGAAGGAGGAAAAAAACTTAAAATAAATCCTATTTGGATTAAAAAGGATTTCTTACCTGGCATCTTTTTCGTAGAGAGTTTTTGGGAGAAGATCTTTATCCACATAGACCGTGTTGGGATAATACCAGACTGTGAACTTGGAATCCTGAATCCCACAGAGGATGTTGGCCGTGTCATTCCAGGCCAAGCTTTGCACCATTGTCCCTTCATTTACAGGCCAGAAATAATAAATATTTCCATGAGAAACTTTTAAATAAAGGGAGTTCTAAAAAGGGTTGTTATTCATCATTTTTGGCTGCTTTTCTAAGGTTTTAACCCCGAGTTTGTAATATTTTAATTGCTGCTTTAGATGGAACTGACAGAAGAATTATCAGAATTTAGATAAAATTTATTAAAATTGTTTCTACCTCTACCATATGAAAGCCACAGGGTTTTTTTCCCCCAAATTTAAGTTCACTATTAATTAATTGTCATCTCTTGTATTGGATAAAAATCTGTTTCCCTGCCAGGATCTTCCCAAACACCAATTTGAATTTTTCTCACCTATTTTGACAATCTTCTGCTCTTTCCCAAACCTTTTCACTGAGGTGATGAAAAGATCTCTGTTCTTATCAATAAAAGCTATTTTTCTCTCATTTGTAAGTCCTTTCTGGTCCAAAGCAATCTCCACAATCTCTGTCTGAAAAGGGGAAAGAGAATCTCTGATTTTTATTTGGGAGATTTTGTGTTTGGACATTCAAACTGATTTTTTTCCTAAAAACAAGGCACAAAATTCTTTGATAAACTGGGCTGGGAAAACACTTTTTCTGTGGAATAAAGCATTCAAGGGGTTGGAATTGAGATTATTTTAAGGTCCTTTCCAACCCAACCCATTCAATGATTCTGTCATTTTATAAACTGAATTTCATAAAGATTTCATAAAGATGTTCATAAACTGAATTTCATAAAGGTTAAAATAACTTTGTGTTGAAGACAACACAAATAATTAAGAGACAGCTGAAAAGCTCTTTTCTATTAAGATTTTAAAACCTTTAATGGGTTTTTAGTCCCATTAGTGACTCTTAATTTCTAAGTAAAATAAAGAGGTTAAACCCTTCACTTTACCTTGTGGGTCAGAGGTTTTCCATCACCCAGTGGCTTCCCAGATAAAGCTTCAAATATAAAGATAACTGAAGAAAAAGAATGATTCGGTTTATTAATTAAAACACCAGTTTTCATAGATTTTTCCAGTGATTCCATTCTTTTTTGAGTGGAATTTAGTGCAAGTGGATAAAATATTTTGTGTGAGCTTTACCAGTGATTTTCATCACTGTGAAAAAAGAATCTTAAAAAAACCCTCAATTTTCACTTCCTATCCCTATTTTTTCATTTCCTATCTCAAATGGGGCTTTACAGAAATGACACCAATTCCTGGTAAAAGTTTGCAACCAGAATTTTGAATAAATCCACATTTCCAATATTAGATTGACTCAATCTTAACCCACAATTTAATGAATGCCAATGTTCAGAAAGAGAGAAAATTGACTGAAAAATCTCACCAGGGAACAAAAACTTATTCAAGTGTTTTCTGTAAATATTCCATGGATCAGCTGGAAAATCAGAGCCAAACCATTCTCTTGAAGTTTTTAAATTTATTTTAAGCGAGACTCATAACTTGAATCCATTTTTGGAATATATTCATGTGTTTTTATACCAAATAAATCAGAATTTACCCTTCTCATCAGCTTTGTCCTTCACTGCCAGGGTGTCATTGCTCAGGGACACTGTCTGGGCATTTAAAATGTCTGTTCTCATGCCTGGATATTTTGGAGAGGAAATTATTCTGCCTTCATAGGAATATAAATAAAGTCCTCCACCGTCCACAAGAAGAAAATGCCTAANAATAGTTCTTTTATGTTCATAAGGAGTATTTTAGGAAGTCAGGTACCTTTCTGCTTGGAGAATCAAACTCACAGTTCCTTCCTTCAGGTCAAAAATCAGTGGAGTGTTCCAGTTCTTTGTCCTGCAAATATAAAAAATCAGCATTAAAACCATTAATTTTCACATATTTCAAACACAAAATTGGA
>VYXC01009492.1:0-95358 GCA_013397175.1 Platysteira castanea
CGGGGCGCGGGTGGGCGACACCGTCTTCACCGTCCCGAGGAGCCGAGACCGGGCGGCGGGCGCCTGGTTCGAGCTGGCCTCTCCCGGCGCCACCATCGTGGGGGTCGACAGGACATCGGGGCGGCTCTACCTGCGGCGGGAGCTGCGAGCGGGCGGCCGGGCGGAGGTGCTGGTCAAAGTGCACCGCGGCGGCGGAGGAGGTAGCGGTCCGGGACGGGACGGGGAGGGGAGGGTGGCCGGGATGGGGTCGGTTCTCCCCGCGGCCCTGCCCCGGGTGGGTCGGGATGACCGCGGAAAGGACGTGTGGGCATGAAGGGTTGCCCCGAAGGAGGGGGATGCTGAGCAGGCACGGCCGTGCCGGGCATTTGCCATTAGAGGAGATGCGGCCGCGGTGATGCTGCCCTCCGTGGGGTGCGGAGAGCCTCAGGCGGCTGCTGGAGCTGCCCCCCGGCTGCGGGAGCTGGGTGGGTGGCGTGGGAATGTGCTGGCTCTTCCCCGGTACCGCCCGCAGAGCTTCTGCCTCTTGCCTTTGAAGGAGCAGCTGGAAACGTAGGGAATGGTGTTTTGGTTATGTTGTCTTGTAAGGAGTTCTTGTCGCAGTAGGTTCACTTTTGTGGGACCAGAGGTGTCTGCTCAGGGGTTAACAAGCAGTTAGGGCCCAGTAAAGAAGGGGCCACGCCACAACACACAGCTTGTCTCGTGGTGGGGGCAGTTAACAGGGAGCCTCTTCTGTCGTTCTGGTCCTGCTGGAAGGACCAGGGAAGGAAGAGGCGACGCTGTCCTGGGTGTGGGCATTTGCAGACCTGCAGCTACAGCCCACTGTGCTGGAGGATCCTGCTGCACTCGCTCCCTGAACCGTGCCAGATGATGCTAAGAGTCAGCTACAGCACTGGCAGAGCAGCGCATGAGAAGGGAAAGGAGTTGTTGCAAAATAGTTGTCAACGAGCCTAAGAGAAGCAAAAAAAAACAAAAAACAAAACAAAAAAAAAAACCACAAAAAAACAAAAACAACCAAAAAAACCCTGTAGTTGCACCACTGTGTAAGTCCTCTATACATCAAGAGCTCCTGTACTGTTGTGTATGGTTTTCCTAATAGCACAGCAAAGAGAATGGCTAGACTTGATAAACTTCTTAAACTACATTAAGCTTGAGGTGTGTTATAGCTGCATGAGCCATCCATTCCATGTGTTACTTCCATCTTAGAGTAAGTTTTAGAG
Organism: Platysteira castanea; assembly: GCA_013397175.1. NCBI lineage: Eukaryota > Metazoa > Chordata > Aves > Passeriformes > Platysteira > Platysteira castanea. Next base: position 1,218 of record VYXC01009492.1, read on the forward strand.
TGTGTTTGTAAGTGTAGCTCAGGTCTCTGATAACATCACTGGTTATTTCCTTGGGTTTGTTTTGAATTGTTTGTTTGTCTTTTTTCTTAGATGTTTGCAGCTTTACTAAAGAGGGAATATTTACTAATTTCTGTCAATGAATTTTACAACCTAGTGATCAGGAAATGTGGAGCTGGGAGGAAAACAAACGTATTGAAGCAGGCTGATCTTTACCAGATGCTGTGTGCAGTCTGAGAATCCAGAGCTGCCTGCCTGAGAAACTTATTCTTGCAGGAATGGGATGCATTGTGCAAGTGACAAACATTTAACATTAGAAAAACTCTGCACAGTATTTCTAGGTACTAACTTTAAACAAATCACCTGATGTTTAAAGTAGAACTTCTCTTTCAAGCTGAAGATGGAGTTGGAAAGGGGACACAGCTTGACTGTCTTGCTTATTTATAGTGAAGCAAATAACCTTGTGAACAGTGTTCAACATATGATTAATTGTGTTGTCCTCTCCAGTCTGGTGGTGTACAGCATGTTTTTACCACTGTCTGTGCACTAATAATATATTGACAAGAGATGAGCCGCAGGGAGAAAGGAATTCAATGATCAAGTAGGACAAGGTCATTTAGACACGCCCTTAAGCTACTTTGAAATTCAAAACTCTCTCCTAACTTTGTACAGCAACAAACTTGGGATCTTTTTCTGTCTGCCTATTTTACAAAAATATGGTGAAATGGTGAGAGGATTTGAGCATCCATTTTTTAATCTAAAGAAACCTGGTGAACTGTCAGAAGTCAAAAAGAATTAACTTTGGTCTGCTCCTCATTCCTCCTCACATCTCTTAGTAAATGTAATTAACAGTCACTCACAAAGTAATCAATACTATGGAACATATGCCGAACTTTTAATCACCTCTTTAATTGAAAAACAAAGCTATTAGACCTTTATTAATTGCCATCTCTTATGTAAAAGTCATGAATGGACTTACTCATTTCACAGGTGCTGCTTCTCCAGGGAAGTGTGTGGCTTGGGGTTTTGGATGTGTTTGCCTTTTTTTTTTTTTTTTTTTAAGAAATGAAAGCTTTTTAAAAAAGTAAGCTTTAAGAAAAATGAAACAGTAGGTCAGATAGTAACTTAGAGCACTATTTCCTGCAACAGCAGTCCTAGGAAGACATGATATTCCTGTGCACAGTTGAAATACTGAAATAAACTGAGTGCAGAGTACCATAACCTTCAGAATCTTCCCAGCTGCTTGGCAGCACACATAGCAGTGATAGGGAGGGGGCTGCCATCTGTTTTGTGGGGGCCCTGTAGCAGGCACTGTGAAAACACAGTTCTTCTCCCATTGAATATACACTTGGTACGTGGACTGTGCATCGTAAAGACATTTCCACAACTTCTGTGGCTTGTCTTGTTTACCTACACAGAGCAGTTTGCATCTTCTTTAGGATTCTGTCAGCCTCCGTCTGTCTGTCAAAACCTTATTGGTCTGGGCTCTGTGCACGCACAGTTATGTGTTGGACCTGGAGTTTAGACAAGGTATGAGCTGCAGTCCCAACATTCCTCGTCTAGATTTTCTTTTGGGACATTTCACACCCTGGAAGCACTGACTGCACCATCAGAACGGTGTGTGGCCTGAGCATGGAGAGGCTGGGGGTGGTGAGGAAGGATTGAAATGGTTGAAGCTCCCTTTCCCTTCCAAGTCTGCCGGTGTTCATTCACACTTGCAAGTACCTACACAGGTTCTCATACTTGTTACTAACTTACACAGGGTGGGACGCGCAGTTGCTGTTTCCTCTTCTGCCCCCTCAGCTGCCCTCTCTGATGCTGGCAGTAGGTACTGGTGTGCACTGCATAGAAGTTTGACATTTAGGACTTTGTATATCATGCTTCAAAATGCAATTTCTTACCCGTATTCTTCAACTCTTGAAGACTTTTAGCTCTCTTGGGATTTTTGGTTTGGTGGTGGGGGGCTTGGGTTCTTTTGGTTTTTTGGTGGGGCTTTTTGTTGTTTGTTTGTTTTTGTGGGTTGGGTGGGGTTTTTTTGGTTGGTTGGTTTGGTGTGGTTTTTTGCTTTTTTAGACTTAAGAGCTTGTCACAAAGGGCTTATGGAGTGCACACTGCCTTGGCTTGGAATAGTGAGACCCAGTGGGCGATGTCCACGTTCCTGCACATCTCACACTGCTGATACACTCTGCACGCTATCCAACTGCAAACAGCTTTGTAAGAAGTCACTACATAATCTACAAAGGTTGATTTTGTTTGGCAGCAGTAGGAACTCAAAAAAAGTATGGCAAGACAAATCTCTTCCCCTCCCTTATGTCTGCAGTGCTCTGAAGGGTTAAAGGGTTGACATTAGCAACCCTTTAACCGTGGGATGCCTCAAGACATCAAAGGGGGGTAAACACCAGCAGGTAGTTTAAGACTGAAGTGAATGAAACAGTTGCGAGGCTGTTCAGTATTTTCTTGGTTTTAGAAGTGAGATGGATATCTCATTTCCTGTTCTCTTTCAGGTGGGATAAAAACTGTTTACTACTGTAAGTGGATTCCAAGGAGATAGGTATTAAATCTGACTGAGGAGGCTGTAGCATAATGCAGTTCCTTCAGTGCGGTATCTTACAGTAGAATATGATTGGTGTTGAACCCTTATGACTCACTGAAAGCAAACTGCCTTTTAAAAAGACATCTGTCAAATCTTGACCTTCCTGAAAATACAACCTAGACTGCACATGAAAAGAATATGTGGTTTGAGTCCCTTGTACTTTCCTGAGAAACTTCCACCAGGATGCCTACTGGGAAGGGAAACCACTCAATCCATGTAATAAAGCTTTTTTAAAAGCTAACAAGTAAGTCATATATGTTGCTGGCCATGATTTCAAATCAAGACATAGCTTAGGTTTGGGGTTTTTTTTTCTTTTTTTTTTTAAACAGAGCCAGAAATGGCCCACTGCTTCCTGGCACCCCCTGATATTTTTAGAAAATAAATCTCACTCCAGAAACAGAAATTTGATCTGATCAGGTGTGGAGGTCATATTATATGCTGGGTTGTTTTTTTTTCTGGGTGTGGTGGGGAGTGTTTCCTCCTGGTACCAGACTGATTAAAACCATCTGTGGATGCCATTAGTGTGCCTCCAAATTCAGGTACTGACAGAAAAAGCTTGCTTCACTTAACCCGTGAAACCACTTTAATGGCCAGGGACCATTGTATGAAAGAGCAAGCTCCAGGATGAAGGTTATTATGTTACCCTGTCTGTACATATCTTTGGAAAAACCTTGTTGTAAAAAAAACCAAAACAAAACAACAAAAAATATATATGGTAATCCAGAGGCAATAAATAAGTCTTAAGAACGACTGATAAAGTCAGACATTTTGAGAAGCCAACAAAAAACTTAAAACTGAAGAGGTAAATATAAAGCTTATGTTACAAGTATTCTTGGTAAGTTTCATAAGCCATTTAAACAATGAGAACCTCTATCATAACAAGTTTGAGAGAAAAGCAGTGGGAGACCTTAAAAATAGAACATTCAGTCCCTTATTCTTAAGATTAGCATCTTGAATACTTCTATACAGACCATGATTTAGTATTTCTGAGTTTTCAGTACATTTCAACAGCAGGAAGGGATTTCAAAATCTGGTTTTAGACCCAGATCAAAGCTGCACCATGCCAGAAGCACCGCTGCATGCTCCCGGTGTTGTCTCACACTCCAGGAGCACTGTGCAGTGTGCAGCGGTGTTTGATTTTTGTGTACTGAGGCTGCCTTTACACACCTGCATTACACATGGGAGGCCCAAAATTCACACATACCATGTTTGCACAGTCTGTTCATAGTAGCTCCCCCAGGCAGGTGTGCACATAGTCTTCTCTCCTGGGACTGTGACTGAAGTGGAATTGAACTTGCTCCTGTGTGTGCGTCTCCGATGGGCTCGGAAAGCTGTGTCCTCCCCAGAGAGCAGTGGCTTCACAGCCGGTGTTTCGGGGCAGGCATTGGGGTTTCCTTGCTACAGCAGTCAGACCTTGGCTAGTGCAGAACTCAACAGTACTGCAGTCTGAGTAGTGAGGTTGGCTTGCTGGTGGAAACTGCCCTAAATTTAAGAAAAAGTAAAGCAGAAAGTTTAAGAAAAGCCTTTAAAAACCTGACCTGAGGGAACAGGCTGACAGAAAGTGTAGCCGAGAGGCACAGCTTGGGAAGGGAAGGCCTGGTAAAATCATGGCTCCTGCTGTCAAACTTAGGCTAAGCAGAGAAGGACTCTGGGAGAGTGCTTCAGCAAGAGTAGAGGAGGCGAGGCTTATTGTGTGCTTACACCGTGGTGTCTGGTGGTTGGTTAGAATAGGTTTGTTGTGCCTGATGAGTATGTAAACTAATGATCGACTAACGGCATAAAAATACGGGGATTTTGGTAAATAAAGTTCCTCCTTTGCACCTGCCTGGGGAGTCCACCTTGCTTCATTCCGGCCTTATCACCCCATCTCTGTAGGAAAGGACTTGGGGTTCTGTTCCTGACATGGATGTTGCTGATGGAATGACCTAGAAGCAGTGCTTGATGACAACAAAGTAAGGAGCTGTTAGTTCCTATGGGTGGCTCAGCTTTTGCCTGAGTAAGCAAACCCTGTGTATGGCATAGACACGTCTTTGTGAGAGAGAAGTAGCAAAGTGTCAAGGGCCATGTCTGTGGAAAGGGAGGAGGATCTGTTTAGAAATTTAGTATATAAGGAGAACTGGAAGGCAATATAGCGACTTTACCTTTCCATTTCTTAGGACACAGCGTAGCAGCCAGTGCACAGCTCCTTTGGAGGCTGCTGCTCCAAGCCAGCCTCTCAGTGCTGCTGCCTAGCTTTGCCAAACGGGCATGTGCTGCTGGGTCTGAGCTGCTTCTCATGACTGCATCCAGTGGTGTTAAAGTTAATATTGCTACAGTGGTTTTTGGCATATTTGTGTACATACCAAACACATTTGCTGTTCTAAAATGACTGTATTTTGCTGGTGACATTAACTTTTTAAGCATTTGGAAAGAAGTTAATATACTCTAAGTATGGTCATAGGAACAGCTCTTACTGCATGAAGCCTCAGCAAGCAACTTTGTATTTTAAAAACCTTTGAACAACCTTCAGGGAGAAGAGACTTAATTTTGTTAAAGGACAACACTGATAAATGCCCGTAGTTTTTCACAGAAAGTGAAAAATTGGCTGAAGATTTTTCTTTGCTGTCCATGTGTGCAGTGGCACCTGCAGTTGCCTTTTAGCTCAATGGTCCCACTGGGTGAGTCCACAGGTAGTATTAAGAAAAGCAAGACCTTGCCTCTTAAATTGGGCTGGGGTGTGTATATATAAAAAAATGTGTACAAGTGCTGATGTATATTAAGAAACATGTAATAAATATAATGCAAAGTGATCTCTGCAGGCTGCTCCTTCAAGCTTGCTGGTTGTGGTTAACTGAGGAGGGAAAACTGAGATTGGCATAGCTTTAGATGAGGCAGTTGGTCCCATCGTGTTGCCCAGGTGTGCTGTGGCTGTGGGCTCCTTACCCACAAGCTGCTCCAGTGGTTTGTAGACTGCTGAGGGAGTATATTATTTATCTTTTTGAGTTTTTTATGGCTGTTTCTTGATCTTAAAAAGTCCCAAGCCCAAGCCAAGAGACTGGACACTCCTGTGGATTCGTGTTCAAGTNTGCTTTAGTCTCGAGTTCCGAAACTGTCTGGCAGGGCTCCAGACCTCCCTGTACAGTCTGAGGAGTATTCTGGGCTGCCACAGGAGTACACAAAGGCCCATTGCCATAACTGATGGGAAGGGTATTACCTTGCCTTCAAGACACTGTACTTACTGCTTGGTCGAACATGAGTCCAGTCAGTGCCCTAGTGTGCTGCAAGGGAATATGATACTCCTAGGTGTTGTATCCAAACCTTAGGAGCATTTATGAGACACCAAATCTATTAATTAATAAAAATGTCACACTCAGGAATCTCTCATCAATATTTGAGGTGCAGCTGACCCATCATGTTCATGACAGCTGACTAGCTGGACTAAAGGTGCTCCCACACAACTTTTCTTAAGGGAGTTGGAGAAAAGAAATTCATAAAATTAAGCCTTCAGTTTTGAAAGGGAGATGTGTTGTGAAGGCTTTCCCCATTGTAAGAGCTTCTTGATGCCCCTGCACTTCTCCCACAGGGGGTGACAGCACATGCTGTAGCTGGGGCAGAGGCATGAGCATCATAGGTGCTGCTGACTGAACTAGTCCTCAAGACCAAGTTAAAGCTGCTTTCTCTTTTCCTTTACCTCAGTGAATATGTTTATTTGGGACACTCATCTTCTGGCCAGCTGCTGATGTTCGAGCTTGTAGGAATAATTTACCACCAGATTCAAAAGCCACTTGGGCAGGAGAGAGTGGCACAGTGGACAGCTAGAGTTTGTAAATATCACTAATAGGGTCATTAAAATGCAGGGAAAAAAGCATTTCTTAAAGTGATGATGAACTCTGGTTAAAGATCAATTACTGGCACAGGAAATTTTGGTGTAAATATCCCCGAGGAGATTATGCCTATGGTCCTGAAGATGACAAGGGGGTTTCAGCATGATAGTAAGCATTCCTCAGGTGTAGATTTGCTGGCTATGGTTCAATAATGAGCCAAAGCTCCTGATGTCTTTCCCTGTCGCCGAGGACTAGTGGTGTGGCCTGACAGCACGATGAGGGGCTTTCTAGGCATCCCACCTTGGTGTCCTTTTTCAAGCTGGGTACTTCATAAACTTCTTCACGTACCACACTGTCTCTTTTCAATTCAAATTATTCTTTTTGCCTGAGGGGATAGAAACAAAATATAAACTACTATTTCTAATGCACATTTTTACTTCTCAATTTTCCAGCATTAGTCCCCTCAAACCCACATCAGTCAGTGCAGCTTTAATCCTAATCTCAGGAAAAGAGATTGTCTTCTCTTACCTTCCTGCTTCTGGTAAGGGAGGAAACTGAATGGTTAAAGGCATGAAATTGACACAGGCTTGCAAGAATAGCCACCTGCAGTTTCAAAACCCTTTCCAGTTCCTTCTTTGCTTTCATATTCCTGTCCAAGGATGGTGTGGGTGTGTCTGCTCTGATCTGCAGAAGGGTGTTTATCCCTCCAAGACACAAACTTAGCATCTCTTAATTCCCCCCATTCTTGCACTTGCTACATCCTAACATTTTTACTTAGGATGCTCTTAGCTGGTGATTGATTGACATCCATTTTGTTTACATGCCTTTTTTAGATGTAAGCAAGGGGTAAAGCTGAAGCCTTGGGGATACACCAGTATCTCCAGGAAAATCAGCACTCCTTAATATTCTCTTCCAGACTGATCATACCGAGATTCTTTCCTATATGAGGTGCAGAGGCCAGACTATCCTGATGATAGTCTGGTTTCACAGGGTGTACAGCCTGGTTTCCTGATTATTTCCTTCCTTGCAGTGGATGATTCATATTGACAAAATGGGTGAACTGCAACATCACTAGATGATGTTGCATTTTGATTTAATAGGATGCTGTGGTTTTGTCAGGGGCAAAATAAAGCACAATTGATTTCAGAGACTTGATCTGTTAATGCCTTTGCAGCTATGACAGTTGAAACCCAATGCATTCCTGGGGAAAAACTTTACTTTGTCAAGGCTGGTTTTGTTTCACTGACTTGTTTCAAGTCAGTGTGATAATTTTACACAGCATTGGATTGCCATGTGTCTGTAAAACCTTAAAATCCTTGAGTTTCTCACACCTGGTGTGTGTTGAAAGGTGAGCTACCAGAACAGAAATGTCCATACTCATAGTACTGCTTCTGAACAGCTCTTTCTGGATGACAGAGGAAATTAGTGCTGTTTGACTGACTTCCTGTTAGTCTCCAGACCATGTTCAACACTGCTTTTTTAGGGTTTTGGACTTGATTTGACTAAAATCTGGTCTTTGTAACTATCTTTTCTTCCACTGATGCCCTGCTAGAATTAGAGCTCTGATCTATGTGGATATAACCTGGACTGTTTTGTCAGCATGCTTGCAGGTGGCTTCAATTTAAATTTTGTTTACTTGTATGGAGAAAACAGCTTCAGGTTTGAAAATCTGAAATAAATGCTGAGGGTCTGAAGGAGTAAGCCAGGTCTCAGCTGCAGAAAGACATTCCACCCTATAGCTGAAGTTTATTACCCCTTGCTGCTGTACCACAGCCCTCCAGGTTTGGCCTCATCCCATGTTTTTCTTTTCATGTGTGGTGCTGGATGTTTCTAGAGTGCCATTCACTCATTTTCTCATTTCTTACCCTTAAGCAAACAGCAAGGAAAATACAAAGTCCAATGAATGTTTATGTTAGAAGTTCTTTCAAGCTGCAAGGGAATGAGTGACATGTGGACATGTATGTCTCAAAAATCAATGAGATGCGAAAGCTGAAGGGCAGGGAGATTAATGTGTGATGGAAAGGATTTAACAATCTTGCTGGTTCCATGCCCCTGCCTAGAGGCAGGTTTTGCCATAACAAAACAATTGCCAGCAGATATTTGTCTAGTCAGGTCTTAAAGATCTCAGTGATGAATGCTGTCTCACCTCTCTGGCCACCATCAAGGGCTCAATTATCCTTATAATTAAAAACATGCTGAGGGATCCCACCCCCAACATCTAATGCAAGTCTTTTCCTTGGGAATGAGAGTTAGTTATCTTTTGGTTTGCAGGTTACAGAACAGCTGACTGACTTCATACATCAGTCCTTCAGCCTCTTGTATCACTATTTGCATGTCTCTTGCAGTCTCCTGAAAATCTCCAGGTCTTTTCAACTCTCTTGAAGGCCTTGCTTCCTGGTTTTGCTCTTGGCTTTTCTCTGGACACTTGCCAGCTGGTCCATGTCTTTCTTGAAATCCAGCTCCTAGAACTTTAGTTCACTGGATCACCCAGGGAGGTTTTGGAGATATTCAAAAGCCTTGTGGATATTTTTCTGAGCAGCCAGCTTTAGGTAGCCTGGCTTGAGCAGAGAGGTTGGACCAGATGATCTCCAGAGGTCCTGCCAACCTCACCCATCCCATGAGTCTGTGATCTGAGGCTTTGCTAAGTGTCACAATTTTACCAAGGTTCGGGGAGGGCTGAGCATGAGCCAGCATGTGCCCAGGTGGCCAAGAAAGCCAGTGGCATCCTGGCCTGTATCAGCAATAACGTGGCCAGCAGGACCAGGGCAATGATCGTCACCCTGTACCGGGCACTGGTGAGGCCACATCTCAAGTGCTGTGTCCAGTTCTGGGCCCCTCAGTACAAGAAGGACATTGAGGTGCTGGAGCGTGTCCAGAGAAGGGCAACGGAGCTGGTGAAGGGTCTGGAGCACAAGTCCTGTGAGGAGCAGCTGAGGGAGCTGGGGGTGTTTAGCCTGGAGAAGAGGAGGCTCAGGGGTGACTTTATCACTCTCTACAACTGCCTGAAAGGCTGTAGCCAGGAGGGGCTCGGTCTGCTCTCCCAAGTAACAAGGGATAGGACAAGAGGAAATGGCCCCAGGTTGTGCCAGGGGAGGTTTAGATTTGATATTAGGGAAAAAATTCTTAACAGAAAAGGTTGCCAAGCATTAGAACACGCTGCCCAGGGAAGTGATTGAGTCACTATCCGTGGAGGTATCTAAAAGACGTGTGAATGTGGCATTGAGGGACATGGTTTCCTGGAATCATAGAATTGTTGAGGTTGGAAAAGACCTTTAAAATCATCAAGTCCAACTGTCAGCCTAACACCAGCACCATGTTCACCATTAAATCATGTCCTCAAGTGCCATACCCACATGCCTTTTCAACACTTCCAGGGATGGTGAATCCCAGGTTTAGTTGTGGAGTTGGCAGTACCAGGTTAATGGTTGGACTTGATGATCGTGGAGTCTTTTCCAACCTAAATTCTTCTATGTTTCTGTTTAAATACACCTTTCAGAGAGAGGGAAGGTGAAGTGTTCGTAAAAGTCCAGAAGGTTATGGTTAATTTGAACAACACAAATATTTTCCCTGACATGTTGTCCTGAACTCAGTGAAATTTGTTCCCTTGTCTGTCTTTTTTAAAACACAAATCTCTGTTTTAGTGCTGACTTTTAGTGGGCTTTACAATACCTACAGCAGAATTAGGACCTCGTTATTGATTGGTACTTAACAGTTGGATCACCCACATGTAGTAATTTTAAGAATAATCTGTATAATTATAATTTTTGAAATAATTCTCCAGGTTTCACTAAATGGGAAAAATACTTAACTAAATATTCAATCTCTGCAGAAATTATAACTGCCTGAATTAGACCAATAAATGGACAAAAATATCTTTAAATGCTCATGCCTACAAGTTTTCATCCCTTTACTTGACCCAGCAAAATAACACTGTCTGTAGCTGACTGAATTAGGATATGTATTTCTCAACCCTCCTTCTTGGCTATAGATAAGATAGTGACTGCTCCAGCTGCTCTCCTGAGCCACTAGCTCATGTTGTGGGTTGTGCCTTGTCCTACGCAGCAGTAGAGAGGAAAAAAAGTTAACCAGTGTTCTTGTGTATGCAGTGTTGGTACATGAGACCATGTAATCTAAGAATTTCCTCTGGCTAAGGAAACCATGTCTTAAATGATCCTAAATACATTAAAAGCCCACAAAACTTCAGTTAAGGCTTTTCCTTCCTGGGAATGATTATCTCTGGGAAATTTGTCCAGCATATATTTTTACTGGAGGGCAAGGCTGCTTGTAAGTACAGCTCTGACATGTCAGGGAATGTCTGTCTGTGGGTAGCCTTTTATTTAGTATCACATCCCTGAGACATACACTTAAAATTGTTTGGAATTTCTGGCTTACTTCTTGCCTTTGGTGCTGGTTTTGTCCACATGCTCCTGTCTTCCATCCTGTGTGAAACGTGGCCTTCCTGAAGGCAGAGATGAGGGGTTTGCTGTATGAGACACACATACACCTGGGTGGGTGTTTCATTTGATAGTGCTGTAGCCCTTAACAGACCTGCAACCTCAGCACAGTTTGTTGAAATATCTGATCATATTCTAACAGGCAGAAAACATGCATTTCTCATATGTACCTTTCTCCATCCTCCCTTTCTACATTTAGTTTGTCTTTTTATTCAAATTTATTCTCTACATTCAATAATATATTTGTTTTAATTTGGAGTCAAATCTTAAGGCCATTTTTGGAACACAAATGTGCTTAGGAAAATTTTATCAAGAAGCCCATATATACCTTTAGCATCTGTTAGTGACTTGTGAGTTAAAAAGGCTTGAATATAGGTCTCCCAAGAGGTAAAAATACTGTGATTAAATCTCTACATGTCCTTTGCAGTGGAAGATTCTTTTGGTTTGTTTACAGATGGTAGTGGATGAGATCTTAACAGTCCTGGCTGAAGTTTGTGACCAAGCTGTCTAGAAATGCACGTGTCTTTTGCAGATGATGACTGGTACCTCTGCCACGTGACACTCCTTGCCCCAGAAGAGGAACTTCTGTCCTGGGGCATGTACCCGTACCCGTACCTGGCACGTGTCGATCCCGATGCGCGCAAAGGCACTCTCATCTACCAGCTTGTTGCACATTACAGTAGCCATGAAAACACCACTGCTGGCATAACTTACACACTCATTGCAGGTAGGTCTAGTCTGAAAAAAAGGTAAAATTCTGTTAAGTTGCAGATGTTTCTTAACAAGTTCCCATTTTATAATTTCACTGGTAGATTTTCCCCTTGGGGAATCCTTAAAGATACAGCAGGTACAGCAAGTAGAAGGTGGAAGTGCTCTAAGGATATGGGTGGATATCTCTCTTGTTGCCATTTTCTTTGCTTTACTTCTATTTTGAAATTGATGGCAGCTTTATTTTAGCTTAAGCCTCCATTTCTTACTTGTTCTTGTCTCTTACACCGCACTGATCAACAAAACAGTGTGAGTGAAAGATAAGGTGAACAACTGGAGAGGTAGAAAGAAGTGCGTACAAGGACGTAGGTGGATGAGTTGAGGATAGCTTACCTTGAAATGGTGAAGGTGCAAACGTTCTTGCTGTGGGGCATGTCTCAGACTGGCTTTGTGCATGTCCTGATAGGTGGTGAAGACCGATTCCGAGTGGATAAGGATACTGGCATTATCATGACGACTGGCTTGCCTTTGACGTGGAACAAGGAGTATGTGGTTACGGTGGAAGCCTCTGATGAGCACGGCAACAGAAGCCCCTATGCCTCTGTTTCCATCCTGGCAGGCTCCCGACCTCCGCAGTTCACTAACATGTCCTACAGTGTGTTTGTCCCTGAAAATACTCCCGCAGGAGAAAAGTAAGTTTTACTTTGTTAGGTGACTCCCTCCCGGCAGTCTGAGAGGAGATTCACAGAGCACAATAGAGTGAAACTTCTGTGGTTTTGCTTCTCAGGGCTACGCACATGCATTTGTCTATTACACTTTAAAATTAATGTTGTGTTTTCTAAAAGCAATTATGCCTGTTCTGATGTTTCAGAGTCTCCAGTGTGGCACGTGGGATGTAGTCTGGGACACTGGAATAACTTTAATATTTTTGGGGTGTTAGTGCATTGCATCATGAATTAGAACAGCCAGACTACTGGCTATGCATCTCCTGGAGATTTAAACAAATGCTTGAAAAATAGTCTTTTAATTAATCAGATTTGGAGCTGTTCGTGTCCCGTTTGACTTATTTTTAAGTTTCTAGAAAGACAAATCATTGCCAGACTCTGCGATAACAGCACCAGTGTGAAGTACAAATAGATGAAACTCAGTCTCCAAGGGGCCCTGCTGTTGCGTGAAGAGTAGCTAAGCCAAGCCACAGTGGGGAGATGCTCCCAAGCTGGCTCCGGGTTTATTGTCACTGTTCATCTACTTGAGAACAGAATGGGCTTTAAGGCCTCTGAGGAGCAGGAAACCTCAAAATAAACTGATGACCTAGAAAAAATTGCTGGACATGTGCCACTAATCCTTAAGAAAGACTGAATGAGAAGGAGGAGGGAAATTTTTCTCCTTCCCTGGAGCTTTCAGTGAGATGAGCTAAAAGTGTATTGTCATGCTGGTGAAAGACTGGTGTGAGAGGTGGAGCTCCAAAACATAAGTCATAGTAGGGAGGCAAACATTCCTTTGATGTCCTGCCAGGGTGGGCAGCAGGATCTGGAAAGCCCTGTGCTCCATGGGTTTCCCATCCATGTCTGAACCCATTTCTTTTCTGAGTATACAGAGAGAAACTCAGAAGCGTAGTAGGTCACTTATTTCTGAATAACTGGGAAACTGAGGGTAAACCAGTAACAGCTGTCAAGTATTTAGAAAGATACAATGTGCAAGAAAAAAACTAACACAATGCTCCAAGAAACGTTTTAATGTTATTAGGGGTTGAAATGGGTTATTTCATCACTACTATGTCAGTGAATAAGTTTGGTGACAGAAGAGAGGGTAGATGGGCTCTCTGTAGCAAAAGGGGTTTCCAGTCTGAATACAAAGCTGAGCCAAGCATTGACACCTTTCCTCATCCTCATCTTCCTCCTTTAGGTGCTGAGGAGACAGCTTTTGTTGTTATTGTTTTGAAGCAAAGGGTTATTCTCTCATTCTTTGCAGAGTAGCAGTTGTCGAGGCTGTTTCTTTCCAGAGCCAGCCTCTTTCCTACACTCTCCTGACGAACCCCTCTGGGCTCTTCCGGGTGAGGCAAGAGAGTGGAGAGCTCAGCCTGACCCACCCCGTGGACTACGAGAGTGAGCACCACCTCTATCACCTCTTACTGAAAGCCATGGAAGTTGAGAGCACTCTAAGCAGTGTGACTGAGGTACATGAATCACTTCACGTCCTACCCACGGTCTGCAATCTTGTTCCCTTGCTAGTGGGACCAGGCACACAGATGGACAGCCCAGGACACTCGTGAGGATGCTGGGCAGGGAGGAGGCCTTGTAGCACAGGCAGAAAGCTGGGCCCTGACCTGGGTTCAGATCTAGGCTCTGCAAATACCTCTTGTTATTACTTTTTGGCTTTGCCTCCCATCTTGGAAGTGGAGGAGAAAATACTTCTCTGTTACAAGAGTAGTGTGAGAAGAATAGCATCAGAGGTGTAAGGATGGGACAGCAGCAAAAGCACTGACTGCCACTGCAGCATCCAGAAAGAGGTGCTCTTTTTGCAGAGTGTAGATGCTAAAATCCACTCTCAGTGTGTCCTTGTATCTCAGGTCATGGTCCATATCACCGACGAAAACGACTGTTCTCCTGAATTCCAGCGCTCCATTTACAGCAGAGACAACGTTCCCGAAACCATTCCTGTTGGCACGTCTCTGCTGCAAGGTGAGGACCAAACTGTTACCTTCCATTTCAGTCTTGCCACAGATCTGCTGGCTTGTTACCTGTTCGTGTTCTGGCCAGGAGGAAGTGCTCTCTTCCGCAGGCACTGCCTCTGTAAGATGTGGATGGCAGCTTTCCTGGCAGTCTGTGGATGGCTTTTAGGTGTCCTGGAAGTAGAGCTGTGAGTGTCGTCAGGTGAGGATCACTCTACTGTGCCCAAGGAGAGATCTTGTGGTATCCAAGGGCAGTTAAAGCAGCTGATAGGAAGTGGATTGCCACAGCTTGTTTCCTATAAATGTTGTCTTTTAACTCATATTGGTAACCTTTTTGTGTCTCAGAAGCAGCTGCAACTAGTTTTTCTTTTCTTATTGTGTTAAGAAAAAGCATGACTTTTTAAAGTAGGCAGCTGGTTTTATCAAATAGGCATTAATGCTGTATAACTGACTTGCAAAGTGTTAAAGGAAAAAATTTGGAAAGCCTGTGAACTTATATTTATGGTTGTGGCTTACCAGTCATCATCCCACGTTTGTTGTTTTTAACATGGCTATGTGTCACTTGCATATAAATCCTGAGCGCAGAGTTGACAGTTTTAGAGGCAAGAATAGTATCCTCTTAAGAGAGTTCAGTGGTTATGAACACTGAGAAATGAGTAGGTGCCAATACAAGAGCTAGCAAAAAGACAGCAATGTAAATTTCCCAAAGTTGGAGCTGAACTCTGCAGTTTGCAGACGTGGTAAGAAGCTTAGCTTCCCTTGTGTAAGGGGGCTGCAGGGGCTGCTTTCTCTAAACACTTGCTAAGAGAGTTCAGAGCTTATCATACTCCTTTGTAGCTTTAATGGCTCTTAGAAAGACAGAAATTGGCCAGAATAATCAACTCCTAAAATTCCTAAGCATGTGATTTTCTTTAAAGAGATGAATGTTCTTCTCTCCAGAAGACTTGTAGAGCTCATCAAAACTCCATTTGTGGGGGAAAGATGTATGCCCCATGTCCAAAGCAAGCAGAATGTCAAAGCTGTGCAATTGCATCCCATTTTGTTGTCTTGACACACAGAGAAGAGAAACAGCCATCTTAGAAAAGAAAATGTGAGGTGGAAGTATAGTGACAGTCAGTGGAAATGGGTATGTGAAGACCCACTTGCTGTAGAAGGGCTGAGCAGGGTTGTTAGTGGCTGCAAGGAAACCCTTTGCAGGATGAGACCTGTGCCACTAACTCTGACTGCCAAGCAAGTATCATCTCAGGAAATAAAAAAGACAAACAGCTCTTACCCTTCCTGTAGCTCCTTGAGGGGTGGGATGTTGCAACCTCAAAAGGACCCACAAACAAAAATAAATGCAAATATGAAACAGCTTTTGCCATTCTGGGCATCCCTGTAGCTGCTGATGGCAGTGAAAAAGGTAGTGTGATATATGCTTTTGTTAAAACTGTGGTTGATGTGAATGTAGGTTTCAGATATCAGCCACTTTTATTTTGGCACACTCAAAGTCTGAAGCGTGGAGGGTGCTCTCAGCAGGGCCCTCAGCCTTCAGCTGTGCCAGCAGAGCAAGGCTTGGAGCTGTAGCTGGCAACACAATCGGCTTTTGAGCCAGAGGCAGCTTGCACTAAGCTAGCTCAGAACACGTGGAAGGCCAGCACAGAGCGGCTTGTGGCTGCCATATGATCCTTAAAATATCCTTTGTGATGCACACCGCTTTCCAGGATGGAATGAAAAGGAGGGGAATAGAATTCCCAGTTGCTATTGGGAAGTAAGGCATGTTACTGTGTTGTACTAATAAGTGCCACATTCCCTCTTTGCCACAAAACATCTGGGGGAAAAGAAGCATATTGTTAAGCACATATATAATAAGCACATACATTATAAGAATGTATTTTTGTGAATGGTTTCAATGGCTCACTAATGACTGTAGATTAAATCAGAATCTTTCAAATCAAATGTTTTTCACATTCTGCACGCCCTTCTAAAAACAATACTTAACCACTGTATTTCACAGATTTAAATCACTGTCATTTTAGTCTTTCTTGAGTTTTTAATATATTTTGTCTCTCAGTAGAGCAAGAGACTGATTAACTCTAAAGCTCTTGATTCTGTAGTCTGTAATGCACACAAATGTTTATTCACAGCAGGATTTGCAGAGATTTTAAACAAAATATTAAAACCAATCTAAATATCCTTGTAAACAAAGATGAGTAACTTTCCACAGGCAGATGTAGTGGAAATTTTTTGCAACTAAGAACAGCTTTTCAGTGTGCTTTTGAAACCATTCTCTGCTCCCTCCCTATTTCGAGTTAATATTCTGATAGAACGGTTGTTTCCGCCACCCCTCTGTGGATGATGCTGCAGCTGTTTGCTGGAGTGTCCACGCACTGCAATCACTGTTCTGCTTCCAGAAGGCTGTGTGCTACCACAGTGGCTGCATCTGGATCCTACTGGTACAATAAGGAGTTTGTTTATTACCAGTGTGGGTATGATGTGAAGCCTCATTGTTTGGCTAGAAAAATTGCGAGGTAATTGGAGAGGTGAGCTTCCACTCTTAAAATTCACTTTTGATGCTATGCTTTAAGCACCAGGTCTTTGTTGTGCTGGTTTGCTGCTTCTGAGCAGATGGGATACTGAATAAACTGAATAAACACTTCAAGATACTGAATAAACACTTAACTGGGGAGGAATGTTTAATCACTCTTTGTACCTTGAAGCACCAGATAATTAAAAAGTATATAACTATCTGGGAGCTAATTAAATTTGAACATGGCATTCCTGGAAAGAGTGAGGAACCAATTTATGACTGATAATGTTCAACCAACATGCATACTAATAGTGTGCTAATTGCCAGTGTTGACTGCTACTTGTACAAAGCATTTTGTGCAGTATTGGGATCACAGCTCTCTTGCAAATTCACCTGGCTGTGATCACGCGTGCTGGGTTAGAGCAGAGGGAAGAGTTGTTTTGATTTTTCACTCCCAGACTCCTGCTAAGCTCCCAGACTAACCACAAAAAAAACCCCCAAAAAACTCTTATGGATGAAACCAATTTAGGTGTGCCTGTTCTCAAAAACTAACTAAAAAACAGAGTTGAGTTGTTAGGAAACAGCATAACCAAACCTCCTTTGCAGTATGACTGTTCTGTTAAATGTGTTCTCTAATAGTGCTTGCAACTGACTGCGACTCTGACTCCAACTCTGAGATCTCTTACTTCATCCAGAGCACTGATTTTTCCATCACACGTCACGGGGTCATCAATTCTAACCAGAGGCTGAACTTTGAGCGAGCAAATCATATGTACGAGTTTGTGGTGATAGCTGTCGATAAAGGACATCCCCCTCGGACAGGGACGGCGTCTGTGCGCATCCGAATGGCCAACGTCAATGACGAGGCTCCTGTCTTCTCCCAGTCCGTGTAAGGCACCTTGAACACCTGCTTTGGTTTTAAAAGATGCTGTTTATATGTGTAACCTTACTAGCACTTGGCACTTGTTGTTTAGTGCAACTTTAAGTACCAGTGAAACTGAAGGGTAATTTCTGTATAGAAAGGCTTTAGGAGTTGGACTTTCATTTCTAGATTGTATATTAAAAAAGATATATCAATTGTGATACCAGTATATTGACTTTATAGAGAGAGAACAGAATGAATCAAAGACCTGTCTATACAGGGAATGATTTTTGGCCATGTTGACTCCTAGGTCTCAAAGTGATTATCCATGTATAAATAGATGACAAATAAATATGGTAGCTAGCAAACACTAAAACTTACTTTTAGCATCAACAGATTTTGTTGTGAGGTAATTTCATGAGCGCCTGCTGTGTAAGATGCCTTTTTCTTTCCTCTCCCTAATCAATACAATTTCTATTCTTTGCACAATTTTGAAGTATGAACATATTTTAAATACAAAACATACATATATTTATTTACAAAATTAGATACTTTTTACTTTCATCTCTGTATTATCTGATGCTTTCCATTAATCTATAGGGACATAAGAAACACTGCTTGGCAGATACTAGTCCTTTTTCTCAACTTTAGGAGATATATGATCCTGTTTTGCAGTACAGTGTTGTATGGTGCATATTGTTATCCTCCAAAAGATCCTTCAAAATTATGTATACCAAAAGTACAGGATTACAGTCCTAAAATAAGTACCCCATGCTGAACAAAGAAGACCAAAGTCACATCTTAAACCAATTAAAGATTCCATGGTTGCATGCCCAAAGCTTAAGAAAACCCCATTCGTAATGAATTCATAATCTTGCCTGATGGTTAACACAGTGATGGTTATTCTGATACTTTGTATGCTGCCACTGCTCCCTTATGTCCATCAGTTACAGGACTTTCCTTTCGGAAGATGCTGGTCCCAGCACCTTGGTGGCTACTGTTCGGGCAGAGGACCCTGATGGAGATGGGCTGCTTTATCTGATTACGGGAGGCAATGAGGAGGGCAACTTTGAACTGGATAGCCAGAAAGGTAAGGAAAGAGGTTTTAGAACACAGTTATTTACTGTCTAATCTCGACTGATTCTGCTCCACCTGTATGTCAAAAACCATAAGAAAGCACCGTATCTATATAATCTGCAAACAGGGATGCTTTGTATCAGTGAGGATTAGTTCTTTGATATGATGGTTGTTCTTCAGCTATCAGCCAAAACTTGCAATCCTGGTCTAAGGCTGTGCAGACTAAGATGTCAGGTTTCTGTGCTTTGCAACCAAAATTCACACTGAGCCAGCAATACAGTGACAGAGAAATGTGATGCTCGCTTGATGTTGTGTGTTTACAAAGTAAATTAAAACAACACTTTATGCTTCCAAATTCAGGTATCATTAAACTCCGCAGAAACCCACCACCCAGCCTGAAAGGGCCACAGTACACCCTGAATGTCACTGCGATAGATGACAATGCCTCGGGGGGACCCACTCCTCTCAGCAGTTTTGCTGAGGTTATTGTAGGAGTTATTGACATTAATAACAACAAGCCTGTCTTTAGAGAGGTAAGATGTCTTTCTGCAGATATTCTTTTCCCATCTCAGATATAACTGGGGTTATAGAGTCTCCTTAGCTACTGGTGATTGCTGGTGGCCTGAAGGGTCTCTGTGTGCAGAGCAGACTGCACTTATAAGTGAAAAGCAGTCAGCTTTCTTCATACAGGAAGTGTAACATCTTCATTTTCCTTTTTTCCTTCCTCTCCCTCAGAGATCGATTTCTTTGTGTGCATAAGTAATAGTAGTGATTTTCTTCCAAGTTTTTCTTAGACCTGCTGGAAAACATATTGACACTATTGACACAGCAAATTCATGTGACTCTGTGTAATATTTAGGGTCGGATGTTTGGGTGTGTTTTTAGTGCGCTTACTACAGTGACAGCACCTGGGTTCTGGAGAATCAGCCTCCAGGCACGCATGTGCTACAGGTAGAAGCCTATGATGCAGACCTCAGCATCAATGGAGAGGTGAAGTATGGGCTCATGCATCGAGACGGAGCTTCCCTAGGCTTCAGCATTGACCCAGACACAGGTCAGTAGCTTCAGGTTACTGAGGGAAAATGACAATGACATTGTATTGTAATGAAAATGCCACTGTATCAGTGTGTCCACAGGGTAGCTGCAGGGGTAGTTATGAGAGTTTATAGAATAAACACTGGAAAATGCTCAGGGCATGTAGATAGCCATGCACATAGATTAGATTAGATTAAATCAGGATTGTAGGGATTCAAATCATAGAAGCAATAGAATGGTTTGGGATGAAAGAGACCTGAAACATCATCTAGTTTTAACAACCCTGGTGTGGGCAGGGACACCTTCCACTAGACCAGGTTGCTCCATGCCCCATCCAACCTGGCCTTGAACACTTCCAGGGATGGGGCATCCACAGCTTCCCTGGGCAACTTGTGTTGAGCAGTGTCTTACCACCTTCATAATAAAGAATTTTTTCCTTATCTAAACCTGTTCTCCCTCAGTTTAAAGCCATTACCCCATGTCCTATCACTACATGCCTACAGACTCTCTCCAGCTCTTGTGTAGGCCACCTTTAGGTACTGGAGGGTGCTGTAAAGTCTCCCTGGAACCTTCTCTTCTCCATGCTGAAAAATCCCAACTCAGTCTGTCTTCACAGGAGAGGTGTTCCAACCCTCTGATCATCTTCATGTCCCTCCTCTGGATTCACTCCAACAGACCCACATCCTTATGTTGGGGGCCCCAAATGCAAATTAAATAGGGAAACAAACCCCAGTTCAATAAGAAGATAAAAATGTGTTCAGTATCCCTTACCTTCCTATTTGGGTCAAGGGTAGCTATAAAAATGCAGAGCAGAAAGTGTGATTTTTACAGGGTTAGTTTATTCTTCCCTACAATGTGGCCACAGTTTATTTCTCATCTCATGCACAAGTAGGAGATCCAGTGCACTGCAGGCAAAACCCTTATACCAGAACAGGGCAATGATGTCTTCATGTATGATTTATTTCAAATTAAGGTGTTCTATAGTTGTTGATGTTTCTATAGTCAAAACAGGAAAATGGGATATTGCTATGTCTGGGACTGTGCAAGAGACTGGAAGGGACTACCGCAGAGCTGAAGAACTCTGAGTGTAGTAGAGAAATAGGTCTAGAAGTGGCCTCAAGAAGGCCAGTTTGAAATCTGCTAACCAGAAGAAAATAGCTGAGGCAGGGAGAGACTTGATTAGTACGGAGGAAAACCTTGAGATTTGGATAAAATTGTTTGATTCATCCACTATGTGATTTTACCCAGTTTTAATCTGTTCAATGAGGCAGCCTCCAGTTCCTATAGTAGAAATTACTTTGGTCACAACACTGGTGTCTTCTGTAGTGTCACTCTTCCTCAAAGTAATAATGAGCTGATTCAGTTACTTGGACTACCACTGGAGTAAACCTAGAGAAGCCCTTCAATGAGAAGGAAAAAGTCCTGCGCTCCATGAGCCATGAGATAACAAGGTACTCAGACTGAGCTTCTTATCAGAGCAGCAGGAAAAAAGCAGCATCTGACATGTGAGGAGAGGAGAGATGGGAGAACTGGAATTGGTCTAGTCCAAGACATGCGTTGCAGGGGTGGTGAGGACCAGGCTTGACGGTTGTGTAGCATGCAGTCAGAGCTTCCTTTTGCGCAGGAGATGTGCAGGTTCCTCTCTGCAAATTCAGTCCTGAGTCTGTGACATGCAGAACAGGAGGTGTCTGTGTTTCCAGGAGTCATCACCACCACGCAGAGTTTCGACCGGGAGCAGCAGAGGGAGTACACGCTGTCTGTTACTGCCACTGACCAGGCGCAGGAGCCGCTGATCGGCGTGTGCCAGCTCACCGTCCTCATCGCTGACGTCAACGACAACGATCCCAAGTTTGAGAACAGTCGCTACCAGTGTGAGTGTTACTGTGACTGCTTGTCCCAGTACTGCCACATGAACCTGGTTAGAAAATTATTCCCTATAACAGTAGTCAGTTTTTTAGGTGAACAATCTTCCTTTTTTGCCCACGGAGCCAATTACGGTTTAACCCATCATCAGTGGAAATGTGCAGAATTGACCAGTCCTCTTTAATCATTGCAGTTCTCTTAAAAACATTGACATCCTTCACTCCTACAGATGAGGCAAATCTGATCCCTTCTCTTTGCAGTTTTCTCTGCTCAGCTTTTTTCCACACTGAATTTTTGTTTCATGTCCCAAAACAAAACATGACATCCTAGCTGGGAATTCATCAACCCTGACTAGAAGTACAATTGCCATCTATGTCTTTGTAGCACAGCACCTCTGTTTGAATAGACTGAAGTGGCATTTATGTCTTGTTAAACAGCACAAAATCCTTGGTTTCCAGGCTGCCTTTGGCTGGGAGCCAATGCCTGCTGTATCTGTCCTGCTGAGCTAGCTTTTCCCATTTGCCCTGGTGACATTCCCTTTTTCATCCCCACATGATATGCTTCATATCAGTCTTTTGTTTAATTTGACTTGATGCTTCTCCAGTAGAATCCTGCATTTCATTACACTTGGACTCTCTACATTTAATGTAATCCACAAGTCATGAGCATAATCTCTAGTTATTGGACTGGAACAGGTCCTTCCTTGCATAATTGCCTGAAAATGGAAAAAAAAATTGTTGCTGATGCATCTGCCAACAACTTCATTTTGGAGTTCTTTTGCCACTTGTGTAGAAATGTCATGGAGGGCAAAGCAGTGAACAATGCCTTAATTAAATGAAGATGGCTTATAAGTAAATTGTCTTTAACATCACAGAGGCCAGCATTCTAGAAGGATTCAAAAATAGGTTGGATGTTTATATTTTAGGACTTTAACGAGAAATGAGCTGCTGGGAAATAAGCTAAAAATACATCCACACTTCAGAATTATGCCCAAGAACAGAAAGAAAATTGTGTTGCACCTTTTAAAGTATCTTATAGTGACTAACTCTAAGTGCCAAATTGGGTAAAATGTGGAAATTTGGAATAACCATTTCTACAGTCCTACCAGTGTCTTCTGCAAACCTGGCCAAAGGAGCACTGAGAAACTGAGTAGGAATTATCTCTCTGGAGAGAAATATTTTCGAGCAAAGCAGACAAGTCCTTGAGGTAATGTTTGTGCAAAGACAAGCCTTGCTATTCTACCATCACACATGTCCTTCAGGTGAAACTGCCCAGGATTTTTCTTTTTCAAAAGCTGTGAAGCTGAGAGGCTGCATTTGTAATTATGGTGGCTTCAGCACTTCTGAGGAACAGGCAGATTTTTTTCTTTTTTCATGAACACAGGGTACCAGCAAAAGTTCTGAAGCAAAGGCAGTTCTTTGAGATGGCAAAACTGCAGATAATGAGGTCATGTTATGCCTAGCACTTTCCCAGCATCTCTACATAAGTAATCAATGCTTGAACGTCACAGAATTAAAAATAGCTTATTTCCTAACAAGATCAAATGCCATTAGTCATAGGTTTTTATTCATCCTGGAAACTGCTGGTTCTTTATTCTCAGCACTAGTATGTTGGTCAAATCCCTGATTTAGCCATGCATCTTATCATCTGCCTGCAAAATAGACATTATAGAAATGCTTAACTCCCTGTAGTAGGGATGGCGCAGTAAATGCTAAACTTGTGTCAGCAGCAAGCAAAGCACATGAAATGAGAGAGTACAGCCCTTCCAAGTAATTTTGGTTTTTTTCTTACAATGCAATTTAACAGAATTTGACTGTTAAAGACAACATAAATTCAAACACAGACAAAAAGCATAAACACGAAAAAGGGGTATTTTATGGTGTTTTTTAGCAATTAATTAAATTTTCATTAATCTGTCTTAGTGCCGGTAAATCTCTTTTGAGAATAGCTTTGTCTGTTACTGACATAACAAAGACAAGAATCCCCGGACAATTAAATGACACAGGGATGAGTGAAGCCAATTAAATCTCAAATTACTGTTCATGGAGCAAGTGGTTGTTGTGGTTTACAGTTGTACTGCTCCACTGCTACAGACTGTAGACATTAAGGGAGAAAACCAAAACAGAAAACATGACCGCTCCATAAATAGTGTGCAGTTCTGATTATCCCACCTCAAAAATGCTAAAGGAGACACATATAAGTGAGATCAAAGATGTGCAATAGTTTCTGAACAAGACATGAATTAATAGACTGACTGGGTTGCCTAAACCCAACTGCAACAGCCTTCCCACCGTCAGGGCCATTTTAATACACTGAGCTGATGGAGCCTTGGTGCAAGGAAACAGCTCAAAAACACAATCAGGCAAGCACACATAGCTGCTTGGAGGAGGAATTGGGACTGGATGGCTGAGGGTAGAGGGAAGAGCTGGACCAAAAATCAGTGCAATGTAAAGATGAGTGTGGAAGAAAGCCAGCTGGCAGGGATGCGATGCCTTCATATAAAACTGTGCCTTGCAGAGTGGACAGGAGCAGGAAATGACTACTCATGACTTCCCATCATTTTGTTGGGGTCTCATCCAGAAACCAGGCTTTAGGAAGATAAAATTAATTACTGTTCTGTGCAATGGGCTCTTCAAATGCATGACTCTGCCACCAGATTTTTAGATGACAATTATCCAACCAGGTTCAAAGAAGGATTGGTCTGTCTAGAACTACGGGCAGAAAGACACGACCTCTGTTACAGGTGGATTTCTGGGAACAGGGAGTGAAACTTAAGGAAAGGGATGTACATAAAATGATCATTGCCCTTGCCCTGGGTAGCTTCCCCAAAACACTGAGGTGTTGGAGGCATTTTCAGTGTGACCTGAGTCTTTATGCTTTGCAATTACCTAGTGCCTCCCACTGGCAGTGCTGCTGATACCACTCATACTCAAGATTAATTCAATTCACACATTCCCTTTGATGCCAAGATGCTTTTATCATCAGCTAAGTCCAGCAGGCTGGGCTGTGATCCGAAGCAGTGGGCATGTGAGCAGCTGTGGGGTTAGCCAGCATGGCCATGGAGAGGCACAAGTGCAGGGCCAGTAAATCTGCATCACCAGCAGCTCACTTAACAACCCAGTGTGGCAGGGGAGAGGGAAGGGGAAGCTAAAAGAGGACTATAAACACTGTTGGTGGCATTACGTTATAAACTGCCTCAGTACAGAAATTTTTTATCTCCCATGAAGGGAATAATGATGTTTTACAGGGGTATTTCTTTACACATACAGCCTGACAAACCAGAGCAGACCTACTGACAATACCTTTGTCTTTTCAAAGACTTCCTTAACGAAGACACTCCAGTGGGGACGAGTTTCCTCCGAGTTGCAGCTCACGACAGTGACCAGGGTGTGAATGCTGCTATCACATACTCAATGTTAGAGCATCAGCTGGAATACTTCCAGATCAACCCCAGCACAGGCTGGGTGTATGTGAATTGCCCGCTACCCCAGGTAATGTGAAGTTCTGCTTGGAACAGAGCAACATCCAACCCCTCTAATCCATTGCAGAGGGTTAATTGCGATCTCTTGGTTTGCAGAAAATGGTTTTCAAGCATACTCTGTCTTTGCTTCGTAGACAATGCGCATCAGCCGCTATATTGTAGCGACAGATGGCGGGAACAGAAGCAGCACCGTGGAGCTAACGGTGACTGTCACTAGCGCAATGAGCCGGCCACCCCAGTGGGAGCAGAGCACGTACTGGGTAACCATCCCCGAAAACACCATTCGTGACACCAAGATTGTGGTATGTTAGAAGCATGATTACTTCCCTTCCTCTTCATTTCTGCTCCTTCCTCTGTTGTACTCCAAGTCAGAAGTACGTGGATGCCCACTCTCCAGCCTTGCTGTGTTGCTCTGTTCCCTTATGACCCTTCACTGCTGTGTACCCCATTAGAGTTTGTCAGGCATACTTGTTACAGAATAGGCTGGCATTTCAGCTGGCAGCAGTTTTCCCAGTGAATTCTTACATGAATGGCCCTCAAGGTATGCTTCCACAGGAGCAAGACTTGTGTGCTGCCGGATTGGGAAATCCATGAGTGTTCCCACCCAGAGCCAACTCCTCACTCCTCCATACTCAGTGGGCTGTGCTACCTTCTTGCGTTTTTCTTACAGCTTTTCTCAGTTTAGCACAGGAGCATGGAGTGATAGAGTTTGCTTTGGGCTCTTCCAACTCAAACCAATTCCTTTTGAACCCATACAGACTTAGTCTTTAAGGACAGTGCCTTCCATACATTGCCACATAATTCCTGCCTTTCTCCTCCTGCGTGTAATATTCAAGCACTTGCAAACAGTTTAGGGTTTGTTTGTTTTCTTTTTTCTGTAACTTGCTGGGTGAAATGTACAACTCAGTGGAGAAATGGTCTCCTTATGGATCGGTTTTGCTTTGGAAGGAGGAGAGAGGAGGGATTTCCTTTAGCTGTGCTGCAGTTCTGGCTTGGCACATTTACAGGCAGGTGAATTTCCTGTTGATTAAAGACCTGCATCAAACCTAGATATTGTAAAAAAAACCTCAGCTCTGTAAACTGTTTCTATTTTGTCTGTTACCCAAGTCGTACAGGCATATATGTTCTTGGGGAACATACATGTATGCATGTTTTTGCCATCAAACTCAACACGTAACACTTGCAACCCCGTGCTTCATGAATATATGTGGTGGCTCTTTTCTTCTTCAGACCATCAAAGCCACATCCCCTCTTGGTGATCCCAGGGTTACGTATAATCTGGAGGAGGGTCAAGTTCCAGAGACTAACATGCCAGTTCGTTTCTATCTGAAGCCAAACAGAGCTGATGGATCTGCTTCTCTTCTAGTCGCTGAACCACTTGACTTTGAGACAACTAAGTTTTTCACCCTGACAGTCCGGGCACAAAATGTAGCAAAGACTCCTCTAGCTTCCTTTGCCACTGTTTGTGTGAATGTAACAGGTAAGCTTTGCTGCTGTTCAGAACAATATTCTTGTTACTTTTAGTATAATGCCATTAATTAAGGTAACATCCATTAAATGCCAAGCCACCTCAGAATACTTTGTACACTTCTACACTGTAAATAGTTGTGCACTCATTAAAAAGGTCTGACTGAGACAATTCCTAAGTACAACTATCAAATGTGGGGGTGTGATAGTGCAAAAATGTGCTGTGTGAATGTTTAGGCAGCACTTTCGAAAGGAAGACAAATCTGGTAATTGTTCCCAAGCCGTTGAAGGGAGATGAGTATTACTGGAAATAATCTGTGCTACAGAAAGAGAAACAGCCCAGATAGGCTGAGTTTGTGTTGGATATCTGTTTAAGGTTTTTTGTTACATTCAGAATTTTCCATTTCACACTGAGGTTTAAACTATAGAAATGAAAGGGTCCTTATGATAGGTGCAATTTTCAAAAATTTGATCCAACCCTCCTCATAGTAGGATGTTTTTATAAGGCTCTGTTCCTGTAGATCCACATAAAACTATAAATCTGATGTTAATCCCTGCTTTTTGCAGGATTAGCGGAGCTACTTTTGTTAGGTAGACATTCAGATGAAAATATGGAGAAGCGAAGTCTCCAGCAAAAACATTTGTATTGCCCACCACCATTGAAATGAGAATGGGGTAGTAATTTGAAAAGGAATCCAACTTCCCTGCTTCAGTTTATCACAGCATTGTGCTGTCTTTTACAATCCACCAATGCAAAACCCCTTCAGACTGTAGAGCAGGGTCTGAACCTCGCTGGAGGTTATGGACCCTGTCCCCAAAGGTTTTTCCTGTAGGGCAGTTATTGGTACCAAAATTTGGCAGAAACTTCATTCTGCTCACAAGGAAAATCCTTATAGAGTAGCTTAGCTGTGGATGAAAGCCCTCCTGGTCCTGGCATTCATGGACTTAGTATATCTCTGGTCAAATCATTAGCCAGTATCTCAGTTGAGATTAGGCCACTGTCTCCCAGAAACTGCCCAGTGTCTATAAAATGCCTCCTGACTGCTATCTCGAGAATGGGAAAACCCCAAGGATTGCTTATTGCTATAAACAATGAAAGTTCTTCCTCCAAGCAAAATACAACCGTGGTGGGGGAAAAACAGAGAAAATTCTTCAAATATTTTCTTACCACGATCCTCATCGCCTCCTTTTTCAGATGTTAATGATAATGTTCCATTCTTCGTGTCTTCTAACTATGAGGTGTCTGTGCCGGAAGGAGCTGATGTTGGCACGTCGGTGGTTCAGGTGTTAGCTATGGACTTGGATTCCGGCCTACATGGAGAGGTTTGACCTTACATCCAACTCTTCCTCACAATACTCAAGTTGTAGCTTTGTAATTAGTGAGAAGGTGCAGTCGGCAGATGGCAGGGTAATGAGCCACCAGCACTTCTTACAGCACTTGTCAAGCATTTGTCTATCTTAGGCCTGATGTGCATAGGACGGCATGCAGGCAGAGAAGATGCTGCTTGTGATCTCAGGGTCCTGCATCATGGCAGCTCATCCTGATCCAGCAACCATGACAAAGCACTGCTGCATGATTCTCAGGGTTGCTCCTGGGACAAGACAAGTGGATGTGGCCACAGGACATGTTTCCAAACTCCTGCCTCTTCAACTCATTTTTTAATTGACCATCAGTGATTATTGTCAGTTATTTACAACCATTTAAATGTGGTCAATTAAATACCATCATTGGTCTAACCAACATTTGATCATCATAGTAATAATGACCCCAGGAAAAAGCAGAATTCGGACGTAAATTGCTCATTTTCTTTTCATTTCCCTGAGCCATTTCTAAAAATCCTACTGGCCCTTCTGTGAAGAAACTCTAGCTAGTGGAGATCTGCTGTTCTGGAACTGTCATTTTGCAGCTTCTGAAGAGTCACCTGTGTGGTAGAACAGCCTGGTGGTGCTCTGGGCATGACTTGGGGGTGGGGATGGAAATGGGACTTTTTCAGAGAACGAAGGGAAAATTATTAAAAGGGAAAATGTGAATAGCTGTCATTGGTAGAGGTTTTCATTTACTCAGTCTTGTTCAATAGGACCCAAATTATTAGCTTTTTTGGCGGGGGTGGGATCAGAAGCACAGTGGATTACTAGAAGCTGAGGAGATACCAGGGAAAATGCCAGTCCATACATTCTCTCTCCTGTTAATCATGGTCTTTCTTAACTGCTCCTACTGGCCGCTGTTGGAAATAAGATGCTGGGCTTGACGTGCCTTGATATCACTGGTACAGATGTTCTTCTGTTTGAGAATTCTGCACTTTTTATATCAAAATGAACAAAAGACTTAGAAAAATTGTTCAGATGATCTATCTTTCCTCAGAGTGTTGCTACTTTGCAGACAGAACCAGGAGGCCACTGAGGAAGGGGCAGGTCGCAGGACTTGGACATACAAAGGAAAATTGAAAATGTAACCTCTTTTAACTATTTCCTTTTTAGGTTCACTACTTAATATTAAAAGATGCTAATGAGGATTACCAGTTCTTCACCATTGAACCTGAGACAGGGATTATTTCCACCCAGGCATCTTTTGACAGAGAGAAAAGAGCCTCTTACTTGATTGAAGTTCAGTCTCAGGATTCATCAGAATCTGCTAGACCTGGTGTTCATGGACAGGCCAACACAGGTAAAACTAAGAAGGAATTCTATGTTGGGGTCTTTAACTTTCATAGGCTTGGCAGGTATGTGAGATGTTTGGAATAATACAAGGTATTCCACTTCTGCCATTTCTACTCTGCGTGTTCCTCTTGCATGTCCTTCTTAGACACAGCCTACGTAAGGATTTTTGTCAGCGATGTGAATGACAACTCTCCGGCATTTCCTCGGTCAGTGTATGAGGTCAGCATAGATGAGGACAGGGATGTTGGAAGTCCTGTTGTGACAGCAACAGCAGATGATCAAGATGAGGGTGAGTGGACCCTGTATGTCTTTTTAAGCCCTTTTAGTGTTAATGTGTGTTGGTGTGTAGGGCTACTTCCTTCATGGACAAACAATTCTCTGCATTCAGGAGACAATTACTTATTTCAAGCATTTGAAAGTGAGGAGAGAAGTTCTGGGCACGTGTGAGCATTTTCTTTATTAGGTGCTCAGGTTTGTAGTGCACAGGTTCAAGCTAGCTGGGAATCTCTTTGGGGCAGAATGAAATCACCTGGAATCACAACACTGCTGTAACTTCACATTCACTCTTTCCTGAGCACGTGCTTGCTTTTTGCTGACTCCTGTGCTTTCTAGATCTCCCTAGGAGTCAGTTTTGTTTACCACTATTGTAAGAAAATCAAACATATGCTTTTTGGTGGGTTAGTGGGTTGAATATGCTTGTGTTAGAATCTGACAAACAGTGGAAAATGTGGGATGACAGCCAGAAATAAAGTCAGGAAGAAAGGAATAGTCAGACCTTCTGTTTGGCCTCACACTGACACCATCTCTGATGGTGTGAAGCTGCCTCTAGAGTGTGGTGAGACCAGATAGGCTGAGCCAGTCCAATAGCATGTACCACCAGTCAGTCCCTGTCTTTGCTTTTTTGCTACTTTCATGAGCTGGTCCAGTTCAACTTGCTCAAGAGAAACAAACCTATTGAATAAAAGAAGGCAAGCTGGTGACAGCCCAAATGAGACCAGAGGGACGTGTTGCTGGGAGCAGGTGAGAGCTGGCCATGCCTTTCAGTGGCAGTGCTGCAATGCCCGTGCCTTAGTGCCCATGAGGGAGGTGTAAAGAGGCCATTTGAAACCAGCTGCTACATTTGGGAGAATTTGACAAAAGCTACTAGCAAGTGATGCTCAAACTCTTGGTGCAAAGGCAGGCAAGTCCTTCCAAGCACTGATGTTGAGCACAATCTTTTCACTTTCTAGCCATCCTCGTTGCTCTAGTCTTCTCATCTACAGCTGACTCACAACTTAAAAAGCTGAATGTTCTTCTTCCTCCAAGCAGTTCACCTATTTAATTTGGGAAATGACTTTGTATACTGGAATGCAATGTCATGTATTTTTTAGCTTTCCAAATAAGTAAACAGGGAGCACTAAACTATTTGTTGTTGTTCCTAAAAGTTTTGCAGCAATCAAACACCTGCTGTTGTACAGGTGGAATGTTCTGAGATGAATTCTTGCTCAAAATAGAGGACTTCTGTTATATTTTAGCACCACCCAGTGGTTTAAAAGAAGTTAAGGAATGTTGGCATTTGAAATGAGAGGCTTAGGAAACATTGAGTAAAAATAGGTTCTAGTGTTTTCGTAGTATGTCACTTTTTTATTATTGGCAAATGAATGCTCAATAATTTCGAGGCACACAGTTCTTCCATTGTTAATCAACAGGCGTTTGTCCATGTCTGTAAATTATACTTGCAAATATTAATGCAGACCCAGCCTCCCATCTACCATACACAAACCCTTCAAATGACATACACAGATCATTCTGTGGATGTTTTTTTGTTTTATCTCACACACACTGTAATGGTCTGGGCAAATAAAGTTTCTCTTCGATACATGTCCATTGGGCTTATCTGGATTGAGCATTCATAGCATGAACAGGCAACAGTTGTTTCTTTCCCTTATAGGTGCAAATGCCAAACTAAGGTATCAGATCACTTCAGGAAATGTGAAAGGGGTTTTTGATGTGGAACCTGAGATTGGAACTGTCTTCATTTCTCAGCCTCTGGATTATGAACAAGAACAACATTATGAGCTCCGGCTTGTAGCTTCTGATGGAAAATGGGAAAATCACACTCTTATCGTCATCAATGTTGTCAATAAGAATGATGAAGCACCAGTCTTCATTCAGAATGAATACCAGGGCAGCGTCTTGGAGGAGCTCACAGATCTGCCTGTACTTGTCCTAAAGGTAAAGCAGTTTCCACAAAGCAGGGCAAAACCTGTCTTTGTGTTCAGCTCAATCCCGCCCATTCATACAAATCCAAAAAATAGTTTATTTAGGGTGGCTGAGGCCTGGTATTAGGACTCAGCTAGCAACTTTCTGTAAAGAGTAGAATAAAGCAAGCCTGGTAATTTTGCGTGGTGGACTTGCTCTTTTGACCAGCATGAGTAACGATTGGATTTGATGATCTTAAGGGTGTTTTCTAAACTGATTCTAAAATTATGTGATTCTAGATATTGAAAAATGTGATGACTTTCCTTTATAAAGAAGATTTGGCACATTTTGAGTAGCTGTATAAGCACAGAATGGTTGGCATGTGTACCTCGTGCATGTAATGGTTAAATTTAAACTACCAAATAAACATTACCAGGGATTGTCCTTTGACTCCAGCTCAATAATCTTCATGGTTTTGTTGTTAGAGTAGGCCCAACTAGCGATTTCCCAAACAATCCCTGGATGCAAATCAGGAGCTGGGAGTTCTTTCTGGCCTGTGCTGATCATCAGCTTGGATCTATGGCCTGTTTTCAGAGCATTCTGTTAACTCAGAGATAATCAGCCTCTGCTTGCCTTTGTATTCCAGCTCCAAAGAATTTCACAAGAAATGTTTTCTCAGCAGAACTGTTATTATTTTCACTTGATTCTTCCTACAGTTTTTTCCTCTTTCCAAAGTATACTGGGAAATAGAGTGTATTAGTCTGTTGAAACATCCTCTTTTTGTTTCTCTAGGCTGTGCGTGGTGTTTATTGAAGGAGTACTTAAATGACTCAAACCAATGGACGCTTGCTGTTAAAATGCATGCTGTTCATTTAGCCTGCACCATATCAGCTGCCATCAATAAGAGGACAGTGATTTCCCCTTTTCTTTAACATAAACACTTGCCTGCTGTGGCTTGTTCCAGGTTTCTGCAACAGATCCTGACCAGGCGGCAGATCAAAATGCCATTATCTATTCCCTGCATGGACAGGGGGCCAGCAGCGAATTCAGCATCAATGAGAACACAGGTGAGATCAGCGCACATAAAAGGTTAGACCGTGAGAAGCGATCAACGTGGCGCTTTCTCGTTCTTGCAACGGATGAGGGCGGAGAGGGACTGACCGGCTTTGCAGATGTGATCATAGAAGTGAGGGACGTGAACGACAACGCACCCCTTTTCCTCTGTGTGTCGGATGGCTGTTTCACGGGCCACATCCCCGAGGACTCTCCGGCTGACACTCCTATCATGGAAATGACAGCAGTGGACCTTGATGACCCAAAGGCTGGTATAAATGCTGTGCTAACATACAGTATCATTCAGAATGTCAGAAATGAAATTAATTTGAACTTGTTCTCAATTGATTCAGTTAGTGGCACCATCTCTACAGTGCTCGGGTCCCTGGACCGGGAGAAGGAAGACAAGTACCTAGTGGTGGTTGAGGCCAGAGATGGAGGAGGGCTCACTGGGACAGGCACAGCCACTATTTTGGTGACTGATGTAAACGATCATGCTCCAGTCTTCCTGCAAAGGATTTACACAGCGTTTGTCTCTGAGAATGCAAGTATTAACACTGAGGTGATGATGGTGTCTGCTGTGGACAGAGATGAGGGAGAAAATGCCATGGTGACATTCAGCATCATTGATGGGGACAATGACCGCAAGTTCTCCATAGAGACAGATGAAGTCAACAACTGTGGGTTTATCCGACTACGCAAACAGATTGACTTTGAGAAGCCTCATGAGAGGGTATTCAATTTGACTGTGAAAGCAGAGGACATGGATTTCTTCAGCATTGCTCACTGTGTGATCTATGTGGAGGACTCAAATGATCATGCTCCTGTCTTCTATCCTCAGTTCTATGAAGTGGCTGCACTGCGGGAAGATGTACCAGTTGGCACCAAAGTTATTCAGGTTTCTGCTGTTGACTTGGACTCCGGCCTGAATGGAAGGTTTTCTTTCCACCTGCTAAACGAGTCTGATCCAGGTGGCCAGTTTTCTTTGGCTAGTGATGGGTGGCTGATGGTTGCAGGATTGCTGGATCATGAGACAGTGACACAGTACCAACTCATTGTCATTGCCACTGATATGGGGCAGCCCCCTCTGACTGGCAGTGCCACTGTTTCAGTGACTCTGCAGGATGTAAATGACAATGGGCCAGAGTTCGAGGCACATTATAACCCAGTGGTCTGGGAAAACACAGCTTCTCCACAGGTCGTCCAAATGAACGAGACCTCCACGCTGCTGTATGCCAAGGACCGAGACACTGCTGCGAACGGAGCACCTTTCTCCTTTCGCCTTCTCAGTGATTTCGATAGCCTGAGCAGCTTCAGCCTCCAAGACTTCCACAACGGAAGTGCCGTGCTCACCGCACTGCGTACCTTTGACAGGGAGGTGCACAAGACGTTCTACCTGCCCATCCTGATCACAGACAGTGGGATCCCGCCCATGAGCTCCACCAACACATTGACTGTGAACATTGGGGACTAAAATGACCACCCGCATTCTGCTGGCTACATGGAATGTCTCATTTATAGCTATGATGGTAAATCTCTCCCTAATGTTTGCTTCCAAGTGTGACATAAGGTCGAAAGAGGCAGCTGTGAGTTTCACAGGAAGACTCTGTCCTGTTCCTCATGACCTGTTAGTAAAGGTGCTGCTGAAGTTTGCTTAAACCCCAACAGAGAGCAGTAGTTATGTGGGGCATAGGACTCTGGGCCACTTGATTTGTGGAAGAAAGTGAGTCAGCCTTGAAGAAAGATCATAACTGGCTGCTTTTCTTGGCACCTTTCTATCAAACTTGAGTAATGATCTCTTAGTTTCAGATACAGTTTTTTGGTAGCATTAACATTTCAGGGGAAAAAAAATTACCGAAGTTCATAATGATGCTGAGAACCTTCTTTCTCCTCCTTAAACCTTTTTCCTTCTCCAGACTGAATTGAGTTTTAGTGAATACACTTAAGCTGAACTCATATATAAACTGCTGAAATATTAATCTAAGTCTTTAGCTGACAAATGCTGTTATGGGGGAATTTTCTGTGAATGCTGGCTGCAGGCCGTGTGAGAGCAGCCGTCTTTCCCTTCTTGCTTTGGAAATTAAGCAGCAGTATTCTTGTGATCTGCTTCCCCCCATAATAAGCCCAACAACAAAATAAACCACACAGGTAAAAAGATTTTGGGATGATTGCATCCATGTTGACTCAGGGCATTCCTTCCTCTTCTACTCTGCTCTATGTCCTATGGTTTGACAGCACAGTAAATAGATTGTTTGTTGTGGGCACACTAGGAACTACTTCTGAATAGACATTGTTCATGTTTATTTGTACTGAAACGTTCTGCCTGTTGCGTGATTAGTCAGGTTCAGCTTATTGTTAAGTTGAAGCCAAGTCTGTTTCTAGTTGCTGAGAAACTCTGCCCGTAGCTTAAATACCAAACATTTTCATTAAGCTTGAATTCCATTTTCGTTGTTTCTTTAAAATCATTGGTACTTTGGTTAATTTCTGGGAGGGACTATTCAAGACCTCAGATCTTTGATTAATTAAAATATAAAGGAGAGAGAGAATCAGAAGGCTACTATCACATTGTATGTTACATTCATATACTGTGAGAATCAAACACCAGGCCATCCTATATACTCTCTCCTATATACTGTCTCCTGCAAAATACCCACTGAATGTTGCCATGGTTGCTAGAGAGGTAGTTTTCTCTCCTTGCATTCTGTTCCTCAATTGTCAGGGTTTGTACCATTCCTTGTCACAAGGTGAAATCCCACATTTATCCTCTTTGTGTATCCTCGATTCTTTACACAGTAGATTTATGAATTCAGATACCTATGGACCTCCCCTTCAGAAGTTTTTTAAATCCAGAAAATACTGATTTGTGAGTTTTGCTGAGAGGATGCAAAACCAGCAGAATACATGCTGCTTTCCATCTTGCCCCAAAGTCTCACCATTTACTCAAAATAAGCCTGGTTACTGTATTCTGCACATCCTCTATATCTTGCTGTAATTTCTATCTTGCTGTAGTTGCAGTTGTTTTTTGGCCTTTGTAATCCAGTCTGCATTTTGGTTGTTTATCCTGCCAAACACCAATCCCTGTCTAAACCACTTTGTAAGTTGGTTGGATAATACAGATAAAATAGTGAAAATTCTCAGAGGTGGCTTTTCTTTTTTCCTTCCCATTGCTTTTCATTGCAGCCACCTGTAGAATTAAATCAACATGGCCATACAGCAAACATCTGATAAGCAGGGCACCCTGTGGCTTTTGCAAACTGGTGCACATCTCTGGAGAACTACCACAACTATTTTTGTAGAGGTCTTAGGCTTACAACACGTGTGCTTAGACCAGTACATGTTTGTGTTCATGTGAGAGGTCTGACTGTGCCACTGTGTGCTATGTTGTTCTAGGTATTCTCCCCACAACTGTACTGGGCCAGGTCAATGCCCCTGATGCTGATGACTGGGATCGCAAAATCTACCAATTTGAAGGGAAAACATCAAGGTATTTGGAGAGAAAAATGGGAATTGTGTAAATTTTATGGGAAAATTGACCACACACAAAATCATAGCAAGTTTTTACAGTGACTTGTTTTTTTGAAAACAAGAGAGCAAAAGCATTTTATTGGTTAGACATTTCTGTGGGTAGATCTCCAAAAGCCCTTCTGAGTGTGAGGCTGCAGTAAGTAACACTGCCTGCCCAACCAGTCTGCTTCCCATTGCCTCATGGGCCAGAATACTAAATTCCTGTTCACAGTCATGCCCATAATCTGTATCAGTGAGCTGCTACAGAAAAAATACCCATGAACTTCCAGATTCCTCCATCCAAGCTCCTGATATTTCCATGTCACCACTGGTTTTCAGACCTTATTTGTACTGGATGTGTAGACTTGGGGGTGTCTGGATTGTGACTGGGGCTGAGGTGTACATGTGCCACTCAGAGGTTTGGACAGAGGTGTCACTCTCAGTGAGTGTATCTACACTAGGAGTCTCCAAAGTTATGGCTATTGCAGCCTTAGTCTTCCTACACAGTTAATGCAGCATAGCAGCAGGAAGAAACCTTCATGGTATACCAGTGAAGAGTCATTAGGAGCCAACAGGAGGCAATGTAAAAAAGTTCTGTTCTGCTCTGTCCCTTCATGAGGGAACACATCTGCTTTCTTTGATAAATAGAAAGTGGTTCAGAAAAACTATCAGTGATGATAATTAGTACTTAGCTTTTGAACTTCTCATAGCTTGTTCCTTGGTTTAACTCTTATTACAGGTACTTTATCCTTAATGATAACTCAGGTTTGCTGACTATTAAAGAAGGAACCCCACCAGGAACATACAACATAAGAGTTAGAGTCATTGACGGAGTCTGGCCAGATGTTATCTCGACTGTAAAGGTTATCGTGAAGGAAATCAAAGATGATGCCCTCCATAATGCTGGTTCTGTACGAATTAAAGGTTTGTACCTTGAGAAAATGTGCTCAAGTATGGTCTATGTCTTCAATGTTACTGCTGTGATACTTAGAATTCTGCTTAGAATGCTCTTAGACATGTCAGAGAAACAATAGTTTTCTAGGTAAGGAGTTGAAAATGCATCTTTGCGTGTTCCTCTGATGCTGCCTGTGAAGGAACATCTATGGAGAAAAAAAGACAGTAAGGAAAAGTTTGTCTGATTTCTACATCAACTTTTAAAAACCTCAGCAACTTATATTTCAGAAGAAAACTTGTATTCAAACAAGTGTCTGCTTGAAATTCACCAAATTCTTTCAACCTTTGTGAAAAAAGTAAAATCTTCTTAAACATGTTTCTGATTTTAAAAATAATTTTAAAAACAAATGAGAAATTAATAAAAGTCAAATAGTTTCAGAACACACATGCTTAGCAGAAGCAAGCACAGAAAATTTCAGAGCCTAAAATTGAAAATACTCCTGAATTTGCAGTTAGTCCATTTTCTGCAACCTTAATATTTATTCTGTGATGCTCCTCTCTTGTATTGCTACAAGAGTTGCAAGAAATATGTGTGTCAAGTTATCAACTTCTATTACAGGTATCACACCAGAGGAGTTCATATCCCAATCCCCTGAAAAACAAAGTAAATACTACCAGATGAAGAAGCTGCTTTCAGAAATTATCTCAGTTCAACTGGAAAATGTTCACATTTTCAGTGTACTGAATAGCCCAAGTCCAACCCGAGGGGTTGATGTTTGGTTTGCAGTTTATGGTCCACCTTATTATAAAGCAGAAAAACTTAATGGCAATGTAGCAGCTTCCAGAGCATGGGTGAGTATCCATCCTGTGTATGAAACCACAGCATCTTCTTACTGTGTCTGTTCAGGTAATGCCCATTGCCTAGTGAATGTGAACAATTAGAATGATTGAGGGAGTAATGTGTGAGGAAAATAGATAGTTCTAATCAGTAAAATCAAACAATCCTTTTGCACTTATACTAAAAGTTTCAAATAGGAATGTTTTGAAAGCCAGACTAAATACATATTAACACCTAAACACAATATGCTTTTAGGACTGTGAACGTGTTTTTCCCATTGAAAAGACTGTAAAACTCTGCATAAAGCATGTGTTTGGCAGTTGCCTTTCTACACGATGCCTTAATGTTTCAATTTTTAGTTCTCTAGTTGAAACTCACAAACCAGTCAAATGTTTCAAGTTTCTAAACTTAAGAGAGCAAAGCAGTAGAAGAGCCACTCTTCAGTAGAAAACCAGGTTGGAAATGTGTGTTTAAAATTTAGTAAAGTTCCTTCCCCTCTTGCAAAAAAAAAAAAAAATGAAAAGAGTTAAATTATTTGCTCTGTTGGAAACATGTTGGTGCAGAGCTGTGCCAACTCATTCATGCCAGAAAAGTTACTTCTTCACTATCCAATGCCAATTCCCAGTCTCTTTAATTCAGAAGTTAAATACATAAGAAGTTAAAAATATAGTTCAAATGCTGTATAAATAATGCATCAGAGCCATTAGTGATAAAAATTTATCCACTCAGTCTCTAATGCATACTAACAGTATTTTTGCCCTCGAAATGCTTATTCATGCTGTAATTGACTTACACCAAGGTCTTGGCCTTAACAGATGCCAGTCTGAGCTGCCTTTGGCTATACAGGGTGAGGCAGACATTGGAAGGAATTGGCACAGCAGTCAGTTTTGAAAATAAATTAAACTTGGACTTATCTTTGCTGTCATTGGTGAACTTTGTGGAAAAGTCTGGTGAACGCAACTAATTGTTCTTCACAGTTGGAAAGCACTCTGGACATAAATATCACCCAGATTGGCATTGATGAATGTGTGACTGCAGACTGCACTCACAGCAGCGGATGCATCAGTAAGCATGAACAGAACCATGTACCAACCATAACCACGGCTGGAAGCATTTCACTGGTGTCTGTGACAGTCCTGAGTCATGCTGTGTGTGGCTGTGCTGCTCGGGAGAATTCTCATCTTTCCTGCTTCTCATACCAGACAAACCCTTGTCTCAATGGTGGCACATGCGTGGATACTGATATGGGCTACAGGTTGGTAAAGCTTTATCTGGTGTGCAAACAAAATGCATGTAGTGCAGTTTATAAGGAGAATGAGTCAAAGCTTCAGGAACCATCATTGCATGTCTTCTCACTGTGGCAGATCTAAGTTTTGTTATACTTCATACACAGGTCTTGCAAAAGAACCTCCATTTTCAGGTACATATATTTTACATTCAACATAGTCTCCAGGAAAACCTTGGGAATATTCCAGGCTGCACTGGTTCCATTAATGCTACCCTGGAAAATGCTCTTAGTTTGTGCAGCCTACCTTAAATGTTTTCATGCTGTTCAACATCCAAACCACATCTCTTTTGTCACTTAATATCCTCTTTCCCACACTTCTTGCCTCATTTGTTTTTCCAAAAATGAGACCTCGTAAATAATATAGTATAAAGATGAAAAAAATGATGGGACTGTGCTAGCTCAGAATTAGCCTGGTCCCCTTCCAGAATGTGGTTTTCAGCATGTTTGCTCAAAAATAATCATCCCAACACAGGAAAGCAGAAGCACTGGCCAGCCTCTTCGTAGCAGTCTTGGTAGGGGTGACAGGACTCCTACTGAAGCTGCAGAAGATCTTGTCATGCTAAGGTTCTCAGTCTGACATTGCTGCTCAGGTGTACTCAGACAGGGAAATTTTGCTTCCCAGAAACTCTAGGTAGGCTCTACCACCTATCATTTGCTCAGCTCTGAGGTTTCTTTGCTTTTGCTCCATTTTCAGTAGCTTTGTGTGTCATCTTTTCCGGCATCCTATCCCCATCATTCTGCTCTCAGTAGGTACTAGCAATCTATGGGGAGCAGAAGCTAAGACATAGGAGCCCAGCTGATTTCCCTTCCTGTCTTTCTGCACATTTCTGTTTCTCCTTTCGTTTCCCACTTACAGTTTCTGTGGCTACTCTTTTCTACAGAGTATTAAGGAAAGAACTCCAAGCATCTATTGTTTGATAGTGTAAAAGAAATATAGCCAGTATCTTGCAATAAGAGTGAAGATGTCAAGATCTATGACTGCCACACCTCACTTTTTCTGGGTGACATTACCTTCCCACACCCTTCCTGCGGAGACCCTGATTGGACACAAGCAGAAATCTTTTCCCAATGAAAATAATCAACCACTGTATTAATCTTCCCAGGGAGGTGGTGATCAACCCAGCAGTGGACACTTTTGAGATTTGACTACCAGGATGCTGGGCCATCTTGTTTAGATCATTCTTTTGCCAAGAAAAGTTGGACCAAATTATATTTGAGGCCCTTCCAGCCTGGCATTCTATAATTCTGTGATTCCTTTGGTT
This sequence comes from Platysteira castanea, assembly GCA_013397175.1. Taxonomy (NCBI): domain Eukaryota; kingdom Metazoa; phylum Chordata; class Aves; order Passeriformes; genus Platysteira; species Platysteira castanea. Next base: position 41,416 of record VYXC01009492.1, read on the forward strand.
TTCCTCTCAGCATTATAAAGTCTTCAAACAAGCTGATAACTAAGCCTAGTGAAAAGCATGTTTGTTTTTTTTTTTATGCTGATGAGATAAGAGGTTTTCATGGGCTTTATATATTACAACAGGTCCATCATTTCCTCACAGAACACCTCTGCACAGACATATTATAATTTAGACTAAATTTATATTGTGTTAGTACAAACAAGTCAAAACATTTTTTGACAGAAGTTTTGCTAGTGCTTTACCTGTACTGTGGCCTGGGGAACATGAAGTCCTGTGTTTAAAGTGCAGAGTCCTGTTGTCAGAAGAGACCTTTTCATCTTCTGTTTGTGTGGTGGATATTTGCTATTATTTTTTTATTTAATAGATGTAAATGTGCTGCAAATTTTCATGGACCGGACTGCCAGCAGACAAAACACAGCTTCAGAGGCCACGGTTATGCCTGGTTCCCTCCTCTTCAGCCTTGCTTTGAAAGCCGCATCTCCTTAGAGTTTATCACTGAAGTTGTTGATGGCCTTCTGTTGTACCATGGACCAGTGGCACAAGGGCAGCCTGGAGAACAGGAAAATTTCCTTGCTTTAGGTTAGCACCTTATAAAGTATTTGTTTGTGTTTATGTGAAGGTGATACTCTACTTAGTTCATAGGTTTGTGGTTTTTATTTTTAAAAAGGCTCAGAAAATTACTTTTGTAGAATAAGGAGAAGGCACAGTAGTTTGCCAGTATGCCTAATTAATATCCTTGTGTCACTGTTAGAAGCTGGACTTTTTTTAAGCACAGTAGTTTGCCAGTATGCCTAATTAATATCCTTGTGTCACTGTTAGAAGCTGGACTTTTTTTAAGCTGTCTAAAGATCTTCTCCAACTAAAATCAAACTGCAACAGTCATTTCAACTTCATTTGAGTGGGAACATGGCTACTGCATATCCAATAACAGTCTTTTCTTTACAGAACTCTCTGGTGGTGTCCCGTCGCTGACCGTGAGCCACAGCTCTGGTGAGCTTTTCCTGCAGCTGTCACAAAAAGTTAATGTTGCAGATCGCCGCTGGCACAATATTAAAATTATAAATGATGGAAAGGCAAGTGTAAATATGGGCAGTCCTGTGTAAGCATTAATTCATGTACCTAGTTATTCCTTCCAAACACTTCCTCCCTTCTGTAGAACTCTTTTATCAATCAATCAGTCAATCAATCAATCAATCAATCAATCAATTTTCCATCATCTCTGAAACAGCAGGGACAGGAGTTTGTCAGTTTGGGCATCCTCTTAGTCTTGAAGCAATGAAGCAGAACAAGGCCTGGAGAAGATTGACCCACTTATGAAACTGACCTTTGTTTAGTTATCCTGCCTGCTGCTTAGACAACAGAGTTGTGATAATCCAGGGGCTAAATGCTTCCTGATGTGATTGAGTGAAATATTCGTACTTTATCTGAGCGAGAAGCCCTGCCTCACCAAGAGACTTTAGATGTGTAGCACAAAGGAGATAGATATGCTTTTGTGTACAGGGAGTATCTTGCTGGCTGATACGACACTGCTAAAGGCATCTGCTAGGCTCCCCCTTTTCTCTCCCTTAAAAGGCAAGCTGAAGGGCATGTCAGGATCTGGGATGGGAGCCTGACAGACCACCTGCTCTGCTGGGTTATCTCTCTGCGTTCTGATTTTGCAGAAAACTCCAAGAATGTCCTATGATCCCTTTACTATGTCAATGATTTGGCATGGTCATGGCAGAGCCAAATCTTTCTTTTGTGTGGCTCTTTAGTTATATGCCATGTGCAATAACCTTCCAGTTTAGTATGTGGAGCATTTTATTATTTTAACAAAGTTTTCTGCACTGTAATTGTAGTTACTATTCTACCTTCTGCTAAGTGAAAGAAAATATGTAATTAAAATATATGCATGTCTCTGGATACAATTGTTTTTAATACTGCCTTTTTCTAGGAAGTGAAGCTGATTCTTGACCACTGCGTAAATGTCTCAGTTAGAGACAATGGCAGTGTCACTAAGAAGATGTCCCAAATGGATCTGTCTGCCTGTGAAGCCTCTGGAGAGATTGTGGGATCTCAAAGGTAAAAAAAAAAACCAAAACAGCCAACAAAAAAAACCAAAACAAAAGAAAAAAAAAAGGAAACACAGCTACTCAAAAGAGCTATGGAAAATGGTGGGGGTGGGATGGTGAAATCAGCCAAACTGCTCTATTTCTCTATTTTGCATGCCACTAATTTCTTCTTTCCCTCCCTCCTCTTCAGCATGGGCAAGCTCTTGAGCGGCCATCAGCCCCTGCAGCTGGGTGGAGTTAAGAGGACCTTGCCTTACCGCGACTCACAAAGGCCCTTCAGAGGGTTTGTGGGCTGCATACGCAATGTCGTTGTTGATAGTAAGGTAGGGCCACATCGACCGGTTTTGGGTTTACTGCTGATAATTGTAGGCACCTGATGTGATGGTTTTCTCTGACCTTTTCCAGGTCTATGATTTAGAGCACCCTGCAGAGTCCCTGAACAGCGTTCCTGGTTGTGTCCTTACGGATGAAATGTGTCAAAGTGGTGGGATGGCCTCCTGTGGCACCCATGGCAAGTGTGTTGGTGGCTGGGATTTCTTTCACTGTGACTGTTCCCCAGGATATGCTGGATTAGCATGTGAAAAAGGTACTGCAAGTTCTAGGGAGAAATTTGTGGTGAGGGTCTGTGGAAATGGAATCAGATATGCTGTTCTAATGTTCAAAGTCATACTGCCATGACTTCAAACTGAATAGAATAATAAGACCATGCTGTACTCTGGGAATGATTTAGATCTTCAGAGATGTAAAGATCCTTCTGACTCTTGTTAAGTAAGGATAATGTCGCAGATGAGAGTTGTGTTGAGGGCTGCTTTATTTTGCAGGAGAAGGAAGTTGTCAGACATATTGTTTTGTTCTTTTTTATCACCATCTTATTTCTCAGTGGTGAAAGGTGAAATGTTCTGCATTGTGCCTTTTTCTTCTGCTCATGCTGATCACAGAATGAAGTTTAATGAACATGTGAAACCTGTGGGCATGACCCTCTTGTTATCTCCAGGCCTCATTTTGCATTTACAAAATGGTGATAATTGCATTTGCATCTATCATTAGAATGAATTGCAAGTTGAGCAACGCCCCTAGACCACAGCAGTGGGTGTATGTCGGGGCATAATATCAGGCTGGCTGCAACAAATGTGTTATTCTGTATAAAACCAGCATGAAACATGTATCAGAGAACAAAAACTTCACATGGTGGATAATGAAAACCTCCGAGATATTGTAAGAAAGTGGAAAATTCTAGCACAATTCAAAAAGTAAGGAATTACATAATTTAACTCCTAGTAGCCCACAGCCATGTTCAGGGTACAGGGGATATATACTTGAAGTTGGTTCTGTCCCCTCTATCTTAAAACCTTCATCAGCCAAGCAGAAATCAGAAGTGAGTGACCGGTGTTTACTGGGACTTTACCTCCCTCTAGATAAAAGGTACAAATAATGGGGTTGATCATAACAGTCTACAAAGAGCACCAGTCCCCCCTAACTCTGGGGGCTTTTGTTGGAAGAGAACTTTCCCCCTCAGTCCTGTAGTTTGAGTGAGCTACAGGTGAGGATGAGCAGCAGTGAGCAGCTGGAAAGGAGTGCTTGCAAGCTAGTGTTGGATCAGTGTGTTGGACAGGACAGTGGTGCATTACACATATCCTTTCAGCTCAATGCACTTAATTTTCCTTCTTGTATACAGAACAATAATACCCTATGCAGGCAGCCAGACCCTCTCTTCTTTCTCCATCTGCCACACAAGACTTTAAAAGGGTGACAGTAAATTACTCAAATTACTTAAATTGGAAGTTGCCTGTCCAACACGGGGGAGGACCGGAATTGTAATTGCCATGGTCTAGGCCTGGAGCATTCACTGTTTAAGGTGTTCATAATGACCACAGAATTGGTTAATATAGTTCAGCTATTTGTATTGTGTTTTACAGACAGATTACACTGGTTTATAAACATCTGCCTGGATTCAAATCCTACTCTGTTTTACATTATTTTGAAGTGCTGCTTCACAAGCCCAATTGCTGTATTGGTTCTACCTCTCATTACTATGGGACAAACCAAGGGATCAGAAAGTAATTGTTCAAAATCCATAAGTCATATCCTGATGTAACAGAACAACTTTGATTGGCATCAGCTTCTTGTAATATACTGGGCTGCAAAATGCTGGCGGACAACTGGTGCTTTATGAATGACTGTGACATGCTCACAGCAAGGAGCAGACAGCTGGGGACAGGAGTCACTGGAGCATCCCTGGAAAACCCATGCCTGCTCATCAGCTAGAGCCTGTAGCTGCAGAGATAGCAATCAAGAGAGAACTGGGTTAGGAAAAGTAATGTGAGGAGAAAAGAAAGCATGCTTTGAGAAAGGAAAGAGAGAAGACAAACAGTGAGAGAAAAAGAGAGTACAGAAATTAAGCCTCTTGATCATTTGATATTTCATGTCCTGGGAACCAAACCCCAGAATGAACTGAGTACTCTTTGGATTTCTACTTGTGTGACACTGACCTCTGATGAGCTGTTGGTGATGCAGCAGCCATCCTGTCTTGTTAACTAACTTGAACTATCTCCTTATTTGCTGAAAAGAAACTTCTTCTTTTCAACTAAGCTTGGCCCAAAACAGATCTATGATTGCTGTCAGCTAATGAGACTGAGATAGGTGTCTTCTCTGCAAGAGCATCGGGGCCTGGGTAGTTTAGTGGTGTTTGATTTCCACAGAAGCGTGCAGTGCAACTTCATCAAACTCTGTCCTAGACCCTGGGTTCCTCAGAGTGATAGGGAAACAAATAATTTCAGTGCATTTTCCCTAGTTAAAATAGTAAACACTGACTTAATCTCCCTTTGTAATTTAAAAAATCCTGTGCCTTCCCTGAGGCTTTCTCTTTTGCCAACTGAAATGAGAAGTAAAGTGCATATATTCTAACAGTGGGGGTTTTAAACACAGGACTAAACTATTGAAAAAAACATTTCATTCTCTCTTTTCTTTGGTGGTTTTTTTCAGGGATTGTTTGGTTTTACTTTTTTCAGATCAACATGAGCTACTTTACTGGAAAATATGTTTCAGATTAAAAATAAAGTTATTTGGACACAGTGTAGGAGTGATTGAATAGAACATACAGCTTTTAACAGGCAGAATGCAAGAGACAGTATCTAATTCTCTCTTTCCTGCCTAAATTCTGAATCCTTGATTTGTTGGTTTTCTCTTAAATCCCTTCAAATTGTGGGGCAGGGGTTACTTTCTATGATGCTTCATTATATTGCCAAAATTCCTTGAGAACTAAAACTCTGACATTCAGAGCTAGTAAATTCTCAAAGAGCAGAAATCTGAAGGAGCAGCCATTTCTGAGATTTTCACTTTGACTTTGCTGTGCTTAGTTCTTCCAGAATGGGCTTTTGGAAGGGACAGCTGGATCCATTATGAGCCAAGAAGCATCCTCAGCACTCGAAGCACTTGGGTCCAGCTGATGGTACGCACCCGGCTCTCCCACAGCACCCTTCTCAGCCTGGCCTCTGCGGATGGGAACGGATACATCCGACTGGAGGTGAGCAGAGCTGTTCTGCTTGAGTACTGTCAATTTGTCATGGAGTTCCATAGCAAGAGAAAAAGATGCAGTTTCTGATTAAAGACACCTGTTCAGTAATGTAATAAAGAGCAAGAATTTTCCATATGACGGTAACTACTCTTATTAGTGTTATCCTTCTAAGTATTACTCTTTCATGGCATACATTCTCGTTTGCACTGCCTGCAAAATGTCCATGTGATGCATGTAAATGAAGAAGATTGTTCTGTCCTGCTTGCTTTTTCCCTCTGCTTCTATCTGTCCCTGTCTGTAAAACTTGTCTCTACAGTTCTGTTACTGTTAAAAAAAACTGTCTGGACTATATCAGCTAGAGAGAGGGTAATTATCCTAATTGAAACAGGAGGGTCAGCTGGGAAGACTTAGAGATAGATATCAGTAGGGAGAAGACTGATTATATAGTTCATGTGAGTTAGAAGAATGGCCTGTATAAAAAAAAGAGTTCATAATTCCTGCACCTGAAGTTTTCTTGTGGTAAGCTTTATCTGGGAATAAAGCACTTAAAAACAAGAGTGCCATTTTCATTTTAAAAACTCACATTCCTTTCTTGAGGGATAATCCCTTTCTTGTGAAGTAATATTTAGAAGTGCATTTCTCTTATTAAAGGTCTTTATCATCTTCCTCTAGGTGGTCGAGGGTTTCTTTAGCGTTAACTTCAGTTTGGGGGACAAAAATCACTCTTTGAGAATGAAGACATTACGTATAAACAATGGCCAGTGGGTTCTTCTGACCATGGAGCGCTACAACAATGAATTTACCCTGCGTGTTAACAGTGGTGGAGGTGATCAAGAAGTCACCTCTGTCTTGGGTATGAATAGATGGTTTGAAATGGATTGGGCAAGCATTGTGCTAGGAAACCGCCTTCCCAGTCATTCAGAAAGTGATTTCCAAGGTAAGTGATATGATGGATTCCTAATGGGGGGAATTAAAGCCTGAAAGTGGCATCTTTGAGTGTATTGGATAGACTAAAACCCAGGTAACAATTCCCATATAGACTACTATCCCCCTCCTTTACTAGGGAATTCAGTGTCCAACCCTATGTGCCATTGTATCTGGTTCTAGTGAAGACATGAGATTTCCTGTAAATATTGAAAAATAGTGCTTCAATTTTTTGTTTCATATAATCATAGGATGGGTCGGAAAGGGTCTTAAAGATCATCTAGCTCCGAACCCTCTGTCATGGGCAGGGGCCCTTCCTCTAGATCAGGGTTTCCAATGCCTCAAGCAGTATACTCATGGTATGATCTTCACTCCTGTTTTTGCCTTGGAAGGGTTTAAGGAACAAGCAAAACAACTCCTGGCAGGAGAAGGAAGAATTGCAAGGCAATTTGTGGTGCTCCATTTCCTGGGATCGAGTGCTGAGACTTTGAGATTGTGGTTCAACAAGAAGGCAGCTTTTTCTATTCTGTTGCTTCTTATTCAGCCCCACTTTTAAGATTATATCTTAAATCTAGATTAATTTAGTGGAGCTGTTCTGGTTCCTAGCACAGTTGTGCTGAATTGTGGTATTGGTACAGTGCATCTCTCCTGGAGAAGTATTGTCAGTCTGTAGATTGACCAGAGCACAACAGACACATGTTCTGTAGCTGTCCTTCTAAAATAAAACTGATAAGAAGCATAAGCATATTTTTAAACAATGTTTTAAGTTTTCGGCAAGGCTCTAAACTCTCCTGCTTATGTGCTGGGGGCAAGGCTTAAAGTGGGGAAGTTGCTCACTTAATGTACTTCTCTGCATACTCCTCTGCTTGGATGCAGGTTGTATGCGTGATGTCCAGCTGGATGGTCAGCCGCTCCTCGTGGAAGGCAGAAGCACAGAGTTTGGATTAATTTTGAGGCGGCAAGGAGTCACCATGGGATGCCATTCCAGTGCCTGCAGCAGCCAGCCCTGTTACAGCCCCTTCCTTTGTGTAGACCTGTGGAGAAAATATGAATGCCGGTACATGAAGCTTTTGTTTTCATTCAGGGATGGCTGGGAAGCTCTTTCTTTCCACCTTTGACCAGACAACTTGCTTCTAACAGTGAAATTCCCTGTGGCTGCTGGCAAGAGAGAGCCATTCCAAGGACAAATCCTTCTCTCCATCTCATCTCCTGTCACGGACTAGACTTGCCTTTTTCTGCAAGTCTGATATGGAACCTAATTACTCCACCTTTTTTTCCATGGTGTACACACCAGAAGGCCAGTGAGAAAGTGAAATGTCCTTTGATAAAAGGTGGATTGCAAAAGCTTTGGTCTGTCCTCTGTATGAAAATACTAATATAGTACATATATACACTTACAGTGTATATATACAGTGTGTATGTACACATAGATATATACATATATGTATATAAAAGATATATATTTTTATACACATATATGTAAGTATATTGCAAATACAATACATATTTACATATATTTCCTGTAAAGAAGTTGAAATTAATCATAATTTGTATGAAACAATGAGACTTTCAAAATTAGATTGTCAGAAAACTGGATTCTAAAATTGGCTTCCCAGGGTCAGAGCCAAAGCCCAGCAGCTGTTATCCTACACAGTTAGTTTCTTGGAGAAGATCCACTATTTAAAGAAAAATTTCAAATTATTTATTAAAATATGCAACTCAAAATACAGGCATTTCTGTTTTAAAACCCCAAGCATAAATACATGCAGGACTGGGAGTAGGAGCCACTTGAATTCTTGGAATTCAGACAAAATTTGGCACTTCTGATGTCTGGTGATTTTTTGCTAGGAGAGGCTGTGAGATGGTTTTAAGTGTGTCTTGGGACACTCCTTTCTTCAGACTGCTTGTGAAAGAACAATATGAAGTCTCTGCCATTTTTTCAGTAGAATTTCTTCCTTGGATTGCAGAAAGAAGGTCTGTGACCTCACATTATACCTCTGGGGCCTCTTCAATAACATGTGAGACGAAATCAATTCTAAAAGACAAGACAGGTCATTCTGAGGAGGTCAATGACATTTCTCTACAGAGCCCAAAGGAACATTACAAAGGAACATTATATCAAGTGCTTGCTAGCTCTTTTCCCATTGATCTCAGCTATCCATTTTTTCTTAGGGGCTTTGATTAGAACATGGATGTAGAAAAAGGGTGTCTTAGTTTTGAAAGACAGGCGTCTGCTAAGGAAGGCAGCAGCCTCCCTTGGAATGGAAAAATGCAACTCCCCTCCCTCTGAATTATTATAATTTTGAAATTAAGGGGCTTTCATGCAAAGATATGGGGAATAGGAATACCAGTTCTTTTACTGAAATATATACATATAACAAAGCAATAATACAGAAAACACTGGTTTAAGCTGACAGAGTCAGGGTACAACCTGGCACCCCTCCGGGCAGGGTGGTGGTAGCAGTCTGGTTAGGTGATAGCTGCAGTTCTCTTGGAAGTGCTTCTGTTGAAAATGGTGATCTTATAGAAAAGGTCTGGTTCTCCTCGGGAAATCCAGTGGTGGTCGTGTAGCTCTTGTCCTCTGGGAATCCTGTGGAAAAGGCTGTTCCTCTGGGAGTCCAGTGGAAAAGGCTCTGCCTTGCTGCTCTAAAACCCCCAGACTTAATCCTGGTGGGAATGCTTGCCCCCTTCCCCTGGGCGGAGCATCTCACAGTGGGATGATGAGTCATGAGGAAAGGCCTTGACGGGCCATTAACAGGAGATAGTCCAGAGGGAGGAGGCAGAGAGCACCGCTCCACCTGGTCTCAACAGCTCAGGAAGATGGTAATAGAATACTTTTTGGGGCACATCTTACACTGTAACCTAGGACAAAGGGTTAGTCAGAAAGCGATGGCTCCTATTTTTAAGGAAGGAGTGAAGCTCTTCTGCATGTCTTCTGGATCAGGAAACCAATCGTGTTCATGTTTTCATAAGTCTACTAGCTCACTAAGTTAGACTTTCCACGTGTTTCAAACTTTCAATGTGAATTTGTGGTTTGCTTGAAAATAATTGAACTTTACTTTAAGAAAACAGTAACAAACTTTGCACAAAACAACATACAGTTCCAGATGCTTTGCTTGCCTATAAGATATCATCTGCTTTGGTTGTTCAGGTGCCCAGCTGGGAAAGTAGAAGTGACTGACACCCTTACAGGGCTCAGACACTGTACCTCATCCCCATGTGGACACTGGACCTGTAAGAATGGGGGTACCTGTGTGGCTCAAGCCCAAGACAAGACTATCTGCCAGTGCCCCGAAGGTTACAAGGGAAGATGGTGTGAAATTAGCCAGGTGAAGGCTGGAAGACCTGTTGGACTCAGCTCTGGCTCTATTCTGGCAATCAGCATGTGCCTCCTTGTCTTCCTAGGTAGGAGATCATGTACCTTTTTTCCTTATTTTTTTATCTTGTACCTTGTTCCACTGAATTAAGTCTGCTTTACCTTTGAGTGTTGCGATCACTGTTCCACCTTTTCTGGAGATCACTATTTGAGGATGCTAAGAGACAGACAACATCATAATTACAGGTTGCTTGCTTTGAAGCCAGTTCAAGCAAGTTTAGGACTTCTCTCTTCCAGAGTCATTTACTTTCAATCGTTCTTAAGTAAGAGCTTTCCATCTTTGTGTGCAACTCTGTATGCAGCCACATCCATTTGAAACTCTCTGAGCCCTTACATTTGTAGTAGGTAGGACGTACAGCTACATATGCTCTTCACATATTAGGAAGGAAGAGATCTTCTAGAAAGTTCATGATCTTAAAAGTGAAGCCTCATTAAGAGTGTGGGGCAGAGAGAGACATTCACAGTGTGTCCTTTTTCAGCTGCACTTTGGCTGAAAAACTGTGTTCATGTTGATAAACTGCATACACATCTCATGACAGCAAAGACTCCATGATTATATTACACTTGTAACCTTCATTAAAACAGTGGTTTACTTACTTTGGGTATCTTATTTACTCAGGATTGGTGAAAGGCCAGAGATTGGCCAAAATGCCTTCTATTTAAATGGATTCCTTTAGGTAAGTAAAATACCCTTTTAATGAAGTTTATGATGTAATATACATAGATTATTCTTTACATTCATGAATTTCAATTGTTTATATATTAACCATACTCATTTCTTACCTGCAAATTTAGTTGTCAAATTAAGAGTTGATATCCCAGGAGTCATATAGCTACTTGTTTATCATGCAGCGTACTTTGTCATGTCATATAACAGATATATGTCTTTATTTCTTCCAGCACTCTTGGTTTCCTACACAGTGTGGAGTCAGTGGGGAAGTTCAGGGTTTCGGAAAGGAGGAATTTACCACATTCCTGAAGAGCGTGAAAGTTGGGAGGATGTTAGAGAAAATGTCTTCAATTATAATGAAGAAGGAGGTGGTGAACGTGACCAGGTATGATGCAGCTTCAATCCAGCTTAGCAAATCCAAGCTCTCCTCACTTTCCTTTCCCAGATCTTTTAGTTAACTTATTATCAAATTGGTTGGTTTGGGTTTGTTTTTTTTTTTTTTAACCTGAAGTCCTCTTAAGTGGGAGGATTCTATTTCAACCCAGTTTGTACCTGTCTTGGCTCAAAAGACAGATGTTTACCAAAGGAAGGCAGGAGCCCCACTTGGAATGGGAAATGCAACCCCCATCCTGCCGAATTATTATAAATTTGAAATTGAGGGGCTTTCAGGCACAGAAATGAGAAATAGGAATAACAGTTCTTTTACTAATATATATATATATACCAAAGCAATAATACAGAAAACACTGGTTTAGCCTGACAGTGTCAGGGTACAACCTGACACCCTGCCAGGCAGGGTGGTGGTAGCAGTCCGATCAGGTGATAGCTGCAGTTCTCTTTGAAAGCGCTTCTGTTGAAGTGGTGATCTTGTAGAAAAAAAGGTCTGGTCTTTCTCGGCAAAGTCCAGTGGTGGTTGTGTAGCTCTTGTCCTCTGTGAATCCAGTGGAAAAGGCTTTCCTGCGCTGTTCCAAAACCCCAGACTTTATCCAGGTAGGAATGCTTGGCTCCTTCCCCCTGTGCGGAGCATCTCACAATGAGATGGTGAGTCATGAGGCAAGGCATTGTTGGGCCCATTATCAGAAGATAGTCTGGAGGGAGGAGGCAGGGAACATGGCTACACCTGGTTTCAACAGCCCATGAAGATGGTAATAGAATACACTGTAACCCAGGACAGTACCTTTCATGATGCTGGCCATGTATGCCCACATTCCAGGGGGCTGCTCTGGACACATAATTGTTGCTTTAGCTGAAAACTATTATTACACAAAGGGATTTGGTGTGATCTGAACTTAGTCCTCTCAACTAGGCACTCTATTCTTCAGCTTGTAGAAAACTCACAGAATTCGATATTGTGTTGCCTTATGTTGTAAAAATTTTTTTGGTCTGCTTCCTTTTGAATTGTTTCTCTCTGATATTTGCATTCTTTTTGTTTCCAGAATGCTTATGATATAAATGAACTGAAGAAACCTGTCCATAAAATTCCCCACTCCTCCTTGCGAGCAGCTGCTTCACACTCCAGGACACCGACTGGCCCAAAAAGAGACTCAGTCCCAAAACATGCACATCAAAAACAATCAATATCAGCTGTAACCAGCATCCCAGACTTCAAGGAATATGTTTCTCAAATCATACAGGATGCAGACAATGATCTAAGGAGTCTTCCAGCTGACACTCTTCATTTTTACTGCTTGGAAGGGCAATGCTCTCTAGCAGGGAGCCTTAGCTCTTTAGATTCCATCAGTGGGGGTGAAGATCTAAATTATGATTGCCTCCAAGAGTGGGGGTCAAAGTTTGAGAAGCTTAAAGAACTCTATGCGGTCTCAAATGAAAATTTGTAACTGGAGTTAAAGGAACTTGACACAATGTCATGACATATGGACACTATTTTTAAAAACACTCTTTTTTATATATAAGTTACATCAAGTAACTTACGTGATGCAAGTTTTTAGTTACAATAGCATGATATACTCACTTTTCCCAGGAGTGATAATCGGAATGATCTTTTTATATGCACTGTACAAAGTTATTTCATTATATAAGTGCAAAGACTTTTAAAGCATGAGTTTTCTTGAAAACTTTGAAAGGTAGGATATCTATAGAATAGTATTATAATATCCTTTTTTATTTGTGTAGACCACAGTGACTTACTAGAGTTATCCTGGATGCAAGAACTTGAATTATTTTCTCCCTAGTATTAATATGAGACCTATCAGGTGGGTAACAATGCATAGGGCATTCTTTTTTTTTTTTTTTTTTTAATTAATTTTAGACTGTGAAATAATTATTACCAATGTTAGATATAAAACATTTACAATTTCTGCTTTCTTGTCAGCTTTTGTTGTATCCTCCTAAACTCTGCTCTTCTGTGACATGACACACACCACCTCACTCGCTATTACAGGCTGCCCAAATCTGTGGGACTTTTTCTGTCTGACCTGTTTTCTAATTCCTTTCTCTTAGGGGAAAAGAGTAGCAGGTTTCCATCTGTGAACATGACTTTGTGACAATTTTGCACTCTTAAAGGCAGTTATAAGACCTGGAAAAAGTTTCTGTTCAGTAAGCTTTTATGTCCAACTTTGCTTTTCACGTGGAACCCTTCTTCAACGTGTGCAGCTGGAAAACAGAAGAGCTGATAGCAGGTGTGAAGACAAGCTAGAAGGGCATCCAGGCAGAAATTGGAACTGAATTCTTTTAATCAGAAGTCGTTGTAAAAATTGGGATCCTCAAAACAGAAAGCATGGGGAACCTAGCCTCTATTCCTTTGCCTCCTCCTACTCCTGCTCTACAAAAAATGACTGATTTTAGCATGGGTAAAGGGAATCAGAAGCTTCTGAAATCTGACATTGACTTGAACACTCACCTTTGTGACCATGGGTAAATCACCTTGTTCTTTCCCTTTCTCTTAACCTCTCTGAAGTGGGGCATGGAGTGATGTGTGAATGTTAGTAGTGCTTGTAAGCTCTGAAGTGCCAAGGGTTTTTTAACTGTTTTCAACTCAGTGGGGTTTTTTAATTACCACAATACTCAACATTTGTTTTTTATTGAAGTCTTGACACTTGCTTTGATTATAAATAATGTTTTAAAATTTGATCTTTCATCACTCTTCATCATTTTACTTGGCATAAAGAATGCAAATGTAAATTAGTTTTCTACCCAGAAGGAAGATTTTGATACCATTAGAATAAATAGTTTACATCAAAAATTGGTTGAATAAAAATACCATGTGAACTGAATAAAACAATCTGCATTCATTTCAAAAATTATTTGTGTCAATGATACTAAATTAGCAATATTTATTAGAAAGATTTGGAGAATGAGTCAGCATGAGCCACTCCTTCATGCCAAAGCCTCACATGGCGGGGCACTGATCATTCTTACAAAGTCATAAAAAAATAAATAACGTGGATATATTAAGATATAGCCACATTCTGTTTAATGTAAAATTTTCCTCCTCTTTAAAGCTGTATATGTAGTGTGGTAAGAAACTACAACATTTCTCACACCAAGGAATACTATATATGTTGTTGCTTCACATGAAAACTGCTGTGCTCACCTTCAGTAAGGTGACTCTTCCAAGTGTTGAATTCTTACAACATTTCCATGAAGTGCATATACATTTTTATTGCTCTTTATTAAGTTGCCTCTTCTGAACTTGGTATCAAGTAAAGCTTAGCATAATTACGGGTAAACTGTCTCTTCCAAAAGAGAATAATCTGAACAATGTGCTATAAGTCATGCTAACAGGCTATGATCTCCCTGAGGGTTATTTTGTAATTCATATTCTGAAACTGAACATTTTTACATACGGATGCATTAAACAATAACTCAGGAAAGCTGAAGCAGTAGTTAATTTTTTCCCTTAAATAACTGAACACAAAGTAACATGCACAACAGAAGATAAATTACATTGAACGGTAATGGACTTCTGTCCTCATGGAAGATGAGAAAGAACTTTCCCTTATCTCCTTGGGTCAGTTACAGAAAAATGCAGAATGCTTATAGCTGGGAGCTGCACATGACAGCCCCAAGAGTCACACTATTTGCCTGAAAGCATTGTCCAAACTCTTCTTGAACTGTCAGGCTTGGTGCTGCAACCACTTCTGAGAGTAGCCCATTCCACAGCCCAACCACCCTCTGGGTGAAAAACTTTTCTAGTACTGTAATATTATTGTATGTAATCATATATCTACATTGCAAACCTCCTGTACAGCCTTTGTGAACTCTTCTCTTGGTAAAATATTAGCCAAATTACTGAAATAGATAAAAGCTTCTGCTAGCCATCTTGCTTCTCCCCAGGACATCTATGTTCTAAGAACAGGGATACCTGAAAAGCTTCAGAACCAGATCCTGGCTAGTTGCAGTTGAGAGAGTGGCACAGTCGGACATGGACTATGCAGATACTGACACCTCAATAATAGTGGAAGTTGTTACTGCTGAAAAAGTAGCTCTTCTGCCACTTCAGTCATAAGACGGGCATGGAACTGTTGGAGCAAGTCCAGAGGAGTGCCATGAAGTTGGTAAGAGGACAGGAGCATCCCCACTACAAAGACAGGCTGAGAAAGTTGGAGCTGTTCAGCCTAGAGAAGAGAAGGTTGCGTGGAGACCTCATAGCAGCCTTTCAGTATCTGAAGGGAGCCTGCAGGGACACTGCAGAGGGATTCTTTGTCAGGAGCTGTAGTGATAGCACAAGGAGCAGTGGGTACAAATGGAAAGAGGGGAAATTTAGGTTAAATATTAGGAAAAAATTCATTACTATGTGCAGAAAAGCCACGCTATGAAAAGCCAATGTCCATAAAGGAGAGAGAGCGAGTCCTGCAACTTTATTCTAATAAAGGGAGAGAGTCCACTTGGCCATTCCCCCATGGGGTCTCTCTCAAGATTTTGGAGGATGTAGCCTCCTTTTATCCTAAACTCCTGACCGCATGTTGCCCTCTTCCTTTCCCCATTGGCTGAGGTACTAGAAAGGTACAGCCTTCCCAAACCACCTACCACATATTCCCCTATAAACATGTATCGTCGTTTTCCCCTGAAGTTTGGAAGTTCAGGCTGGCGGGGTTCTGTGGATCCACCAAAAGTTCAGACCATCTGGTCTCTGCAATAGACTTTACACAGACCCATTTCTCCTACTACCTTAAAGTTCAGGAATTCAAACTGTCAGGTCAAAATGCCTGGGTTCTGTAATGAACCCGTCTGACTTGGTGTTCCTAGAGACAAATTTCGAAAACAGCAACACCCATATCTCCTAAAGAACCTCACCCATCAAATAGTTTGTAAAGACATTAGCACCTATCTTTCCTATCAGCTGTGAGGGTGGTGAAACACTGGAACAGGTTGCCCAGGGAGGTTGTGGATGTCCCAGCCCTGGAAGTGTTCAAGGCCAGGCTGGACTGGGCTTTGAGCAACCTGGTCTGGTAGGAGGTGTCTGCCCGTGTCAGGAGTGATTTGGACTAGATAATCCTTCAGGTCCATTCCAACCCCTTAACATTCTATGATTCCATGATTCAAATCTGCCTCCATGGATCAAGGTCCTAATTTCTTTACCCTTTCATGAGACTTTAGGGTGTGCATGGGCAGGAGCATGGAGGGTGAGCCCTTTACCGGCCTGAGTGCTCACAGGGGATGCCCTGTGGGGACAGGACCGCGGCGGATGCACAGGCGGAGGGAGGGCTCCGGGGGGTGGCAGGGGATATGCATCGAACTAGTGATTTCGGAAAGAAAAACGCCGATTTCGTTAGGGAGCCCAGCTGCTCTGCTGACAGGCCCGCCCAGGCCGTGCGAGCAGCGGCCAGCCTCGAACCCGCAGCCGGTCCCCGGGCTGCGCGCTGCCCCATCCGCGCCACGTTCCCCGCGCCGCGGCGGGCGGGGCCTTGCACGGGCCGCCCCCGGGGGGGTGGGGGCCGGCCGCCATCTTGTGCAGCCGTCGGTGGCTGTGGGGGCTGAGGGTTTGTGTGCGGTGTTCCCAGCGGAGCGGCCGGCATGAGCGCTGAGGCGGCGGACCGGGAAGCCGCCACCTCCAGCCGGCCATGTACGCCGCCGCAGACGTCGTGGTTCGAGTTCGTGCTGGAGGAGGCGCTGCTGGAGCAGCACCTGCAGAAGCCCTCTCCCGGTGCGTGCCCTGCTGGCCGCCGCCTCCCCGCGGCCTCGGCCTCGGCCCGTCCCCTTTTCCCGGCCCCTCATGGGGCAGGATCGTTCGGGGGGGCTGTGAGCCGTCGGTGCGGGGGACTCTGCTGCGGTGCTGGGCAGTCGAGGGCAGAGGGAGACGGGCACTGCCCGCGGCTGTGCGGTGGCATTTACCGCCGGCAATAACGCGGTTTTTTTTCATTTCACGTTATCTTTCCTATTTAATAACTTAATTTCTCTGTCATTCTTGTCTGGTAGATCGCTTTTCCTTTTGCATATGTGAATGTTGTGTGCGGAAGTGTTGTAAGCTGTTTGTACGGTGGGAAGTGCTGCTTGAGAACATCATCGCAGTTCGCAGCTGGTTTTCTCCCACTGGAGTCTTGTTAGCTCTTGTCTTCAGCCAGGAGCTGAAGTCCTCCAAAGGTTCAGTGCTGAAATTGCTCTCTGGACCTGGAATAAATAGAAATCTCGTCTGACGTACTATAAGGAAGTGACCATAATTAAAAGTAGCTGCTCTTTTGATAGTCATAAGTGGTAGTCATCTTTTTCAGTACCCTAATTCTGTGAGGAGGTGGAGGAAACAGGAAAACCTGGGCCAGTGTTGCCTCTACAAAAAGTAAAATTATGTATAATCTACCTTAGCTCTTATGCTTAGATCTACGCTTAGATTCTATTTTGCAATTAATTAAGTAAATTGTTAATACTTGTTTTATGTTTCACAAAATTCAGTGAGAGTATAATAGTTATTACTTGGCCTCTTTCTTCAGAAGAACTCAAAAGGTATTGGCCATCTTATTGTAAGGGAGAGATTTGGGTGCTTTTTTTGATGTTGTTTTTTAACCAATCTGAAAGTATTTTCTAAATGTATTCAGAAGTACCAGCAACTGCTTAGAAATATACTTTACATGCAGGGGAGAATTACAAGTAGATATTTAGTTTTTACAGTAGTTCACTTGTGATTTCATTAGGCAGCATTTATTTTCAGCAGATGCAAGTATTGAAACATAATTATGTGAAAATAATTATTTTCACAAAGTAGCGAAAATAAACGAAAGTGTGAAAGTGGTTACCATGGCCAAGTGAACCTTAAGGTTAAGTAAAGATATGTTAATAGTCTGATTTGAGACAGCATATGCCGGACACTATTTGGGATTAGAATCTACCAGATAACAATATCAGCACTATAAACACCAAGGATAAAAGAACCCTGTTCATAGCTGGAAAAAAAAAAAAATTCTGGGCTTACATAGAATTTGAGGAGTGGCTGTGGTTTTTTGCAGATCCACCACCTGTGCAGCTGATTGTTCAGTTCTTGGAACAAGCTTCAAAACCATCAGTGAATGAACAGAACCAAGTCCAGCCACCCCCTGATAACAAAAGAAACCGCATTTTAAAACTTCTTGCTCTCAAGGTTGCTGCTCATCTGAAGTGGGATTTGGATGTACTAGAAAAAAGGTATGGTCTGTACATCTTCATGCTGAATTTGCTAAATTGAAGTGGCTTGAAATACTTACTTTAAAAAATGGAAATCTGTCTCGCTCCGTTTTCTGACAGTATCTTCCTTACATTAAGAACAGTCTTGGGTGTGACAGTTGAAGTCAAGTTTTATTTCAGCTGTAAATTGGGAAAGGGTTTTGATAAAAGAAATGTGTGAACAAATCAACACTATTTAGAGAGGAAAACCAGCATGTCTTAGACATTGAGATATGTACATGTAAACTGCATAAAGATGAATTGGAGGTTATGTTTTCTTCAGTGACAAAACTAGCATAAGTTTCCTCCTTCTGACACACTTGAAATTGAAGGTCTTGCTCTAGTTTTGTTGATGTGAAGAACTCCATATGTCTGTGAACTAGGTCACTGAAATGACTGTGGTTGAAATAGACAAACTCCACCTTTGCATCTTTCTTTTGGAAGTTTCAGCTGAAGTATGGTCTGATGAGCTGGAGCAGTTGGGAACCACTTCACTGTGGCAGTACTATGCACTTTAGGGAACTGCACTTCACAGAATCATAGAATGGGTATACTTGGAAGGGACCACAGTGGGTCATCTGATCCAGCCTCCCTGCTCAAGCAGGGTCATCCCAGAGCACAGGGCACAGGATTGTGTCCAAATGGTTCTTGTTTACACTTGGTTTCCTGTCTACACTTAGGTAATGGCAGGAGTTCTTTATTCATTCACCCAGGTCTCTTGCCCTCTTTACCCATAATTTAATGTAAAATCTTGGGGGGGCAATAATTGCCCTGGTTCTAACTTGCATGGAATTATAGAATCATTTAGGCTGGAAAGGAGCTTTAAGAGCATTGAGGCCAGCCATTAACCTGACACTGCCAAGTCCACCACTAAACCATGTCCCTAAGTGCTACATCTACATGTAACTTAAATACCTTCAGGATATGGTGGTGACTCAACCACTTCCCTGGGTAGCCTGTTCCAGTGCATGACCACCCATTTGGTGAAAAACTTTTCCTAAAATTCAATCTAAACCTCCCCTGGCACAACTTGAGGCCATTTCATCACGTCCTGTCACTTGTTGCCTGGGAGAAGAGACTGACCATCCCCTTGCTACAACCTCCTTTCAGGGAGTTGTAAAGAGTGACAAGGTCCCCTCTGAGTCTTCTTTTCTTCTGGCCAAACACCCCCAGCTCTCTCCACCAGCTGCTCCTCATAGAACGCTCCTGATAAAAAACCTACAATTTGTTCAACAGAAATCCTGGATTCAGCTGCTGAAAGTGTAGTTCCACTGGTTGTTTTCGATACTGGTTGCAAAGAATGCAAATTTTTCACAAGATTAAAGGTACTTTGGCAGTAGCTGATCCAATTTCAAATAATGTCTAAATTCATAATAGTATTTTAGTTGTGTTAAATTATACCACAAAAGCTTGGAGCAGTGCAGCCCAGCCTGCATGCCTTCTCATTTTATTAGAGAGAGTTCTGTCCCAGCTGATGCATATTTTACTTAATCTCTGTTCATAAAGTTCCCGGTCTTAACTTCTTAACTGTTCACTTCATGTAAGTAAAATATCATTTGTGAGGGAAATGGGTTTGTTTACATTTGGGGAGTGTGGTCTGGGGCTGCTTTGAAAGAATTTCTTATTAGCTGGGTCGTGCTGTTATAGGTGACTGGATTATTCTGGTCAGGTTCCTGTGTGGGCTAGTGCAGTGCTGCAAACTAATAGTTCAGCTGTCAGGGCAACCATCCACTTGGGCTTAATTTATGCAGCTAACACTGGTAACTGCTTTACATACCTGATCACAAATGCTGAATAAACATCCATGGGATGTTAAGTAATAATCCAGTACTGAACAGTAGTGTATATTATTTAACATTCCGTAAGTAGATTTATGCTATGAAGTATATGATTCTCTCTCTTTTGTTTTTTAATAGCTTGTCTGTTCCTGTATTGAACATGCTACTGAATGAACTCCTGTGTATCAGCAAAGTTCCCCCAGGAACTAAACATGTCGATGTAGACCTGTCCAGCTTACCCCCAACCACTGCAATGGCAATACTACTCTACAACAGATGGTAAACTACTACTAGGCAATAATATAAAATAATTATAGAACAAAGCAGTGTTTTCTTCTATCTGTATTATTGTATGTAGAAGGAGAAAGAATCCTAAAGTACTAATAATATTGTGATCTGTTGCTAGGTTATAGTGAAAGAGCTGAGTCTGAAAAGCTATTCTACAGCTGATTTTCTTTCCTAAAAAAAATAAGTCAAGGTAGTGGTTTGAACTGTCACCTTATAAATATAAAAATCTTCATGTCTTTTAGCTTTTTATGGACATAAGAGCATTTCTTAGCTACTATATGTGCTCTTGAGTAAAGGATGTATTCTGATGGTATAATGTTTCTGAAATGGTAAACTGCTATTGTCAAGAGCAGTATTATAAAATGCTTATTGCACTTCTGAGGCTAATACCATTCTTTGCCTAATTTTTTACCCTATGTAGGGCCATAAGGACCATCGTTCAAAGTAGTTTTCCTGTAAAGCAAGTGAAACCTGGTCCACCTCAGTTAAATGTGTAAGTTACAGATATAATTCATTTGGATATTGTGGGTATTTTATAATCAGCAATGTAATTTCTAAGTGGATTAAATCATGTTAATAACATACATTTGGTTAAAATGTCTATTTGTAACATGGAAAACTTTGATTTATTCCAAGTATATTCTTACTTTCCTGTCAGACATGCTTGATACATATACTTGTCTGTTGTTCCACTCTGTCAATGTTATAATCTTTGTGACTTCATCATGGCATGAAAAATCATGGGAGGAAGGGAGATGACAATTTACCTTGGCAAAATGCTTATGCTCTACTTTACATGGGGTACATTTCTTGCATTCTTTTGCATCCCTAACTTACAGTAGCTTGCTTAATGTGGTTGTTTTATTATACCAGTTTGAAGCATTCTGTATGATAAGCTAAGAAATAATGAAGTATTTTCATTTGTTTCATTAGGCAATAATTTGTGATTTAAAATCAAGTTTGCATCTAGAAGCTGTGAGGCTTTAGTAGCAACTTGTCCTTGGAATTGACTTTTATGTTAAAGATTTCTCCAAGATTTGGAAGTATCTAAGTGGTACTTTTCATATGTTTTATGTTAATTTTGTACTTTAGCATTAAACCATACTTGTTTGGGACAGTCTGTTAAATATGTTGATTAACCATACTTCTCTTCCTCCTCCTCATTACTGTAAATCTTGTATTGTCCTATATTTATCAGAATCTGATCCTGAATAAAACAAAAATTCGTGACGGAAAATAATTTACAAACACTTTTAATTTTTTACATAAACGTATGAACACAGTTCTGCCCTGACATGTTTGAGAAGATCTAAGTGTTGTAGTTTCAAGAGACTTAGCAGCTGTGGAAGATTTCGTTGTGATTGTTTTGCTATTGAATTGCTACTGGCAGTCTGATCTCAAAAAAAGGCAATGGTAACTTTGCAACTTTTTCTTTTATTGAACCACATGCTCATGCAAAACTATCTTTTCATGTTACAGTTCTGTATTTCAGATATAGATAAGAGCGGTCAGTGGTCCTGCATAATGATGTTTAAAATGTAGTTAAGCAAAACTTAGTATGAATGAAGTATTGTGATCTACAACATGAAATAAGATAACATTCAGATCTGCCTTACAACTGAACTCTTGACCTCTTGTGTCTAACTTGCAGTATGAACCAGATTCAGCAAGAAAAGGAACTAACTGAAAATATTTTGAAAGTGGTGAGACTTTTCCCTTCTTATTTTTGCTCTAATTTACGTGTAAATATGAATTTCTTTATTGTACAAGAAACACAGAAGCCAGTTCTACATGGTAATAGAACAGTTGTGTAAGGACTTTTTTTAGAACTAACCTTTTGCTGAACTGTTAAAATTCTAGAACTAACTTAAACCCAGAGTTAAACTCAAAACCAAGAAGTTAATTCTTTTAATGAATTTGATCTATTACAGTTGAAGGAGCAGGCTGCTGATTCCATCCTGGTCCTAGAAGGAGCACTTAAATTAAACAAAGATCTTTATGTCCATACTATAAGAACTCTGGATTTATTGGCCATGGAACCTGGTATGGTGAATGGAGAAACAGAGAGTTCCACAGCTGGACTGAAAATCAGTGCAGAGGAGATACAGTGCCAGGTAGCTCACGTTGTACTAAAGCTTTCAATTAAATCTGTTTCTTTAGACAAAGTGCTAAGTAATAATTTTGAGGTAAATTGCAGTATTTTTCTATTAATATTCCCTGTGTTGTTTTGGATTTTTTTTTTGTTTTTATTAGGGTTTTTTTTTTTTTTGCAGTGAATACATACTGGCTTTATTTTTACCTTAATAGAACTTTTTTTATCACTGTAAATATTGTTGCTTCCCACCAACCTCTCACTTTTGCCCCCTCAATCCCCCAAAATAACCCATTTTATGACAAGGACATCTTATTACATTGTTTTCAATTATTGTGGGAAAATCATTCTTTAATTTTGTAGTACTTGTGCAGAATTACTCAGACTGAGATTGCAATTAAAGAGGAAGCAACTGAAGTACGTGAGGAAAGGTTTACAGTGTATATTGGCATGTTAGATAAAAGTAGGAATAGTTAAAAGTATGTGCAACATTTGAGCTGAAATACTTAATCTTTACTTGAAACAGTCCGTAAATGTCCAAGACCATGTGTTTGATATCAGTGCTGTTTGCAGGTTTGCTATGATTTGGGTGCAATCTATTTCCAACAAGGATCTACAAATGCAGCGGTTCATGAAAAGGCTAAAGAAAAGTTTTTCAGAACAAAGGAGTTGATTGCAAAGGTAACAAGTGTTCTTTTAGCATGTATATTCAACTCTTCTGTAAGAAAACCCTTGTCTAAATAATTGGTTCCTTCTTTAGTAATTTAGTAACTCTTAATGGTGCACAGAGTTTTTGAAGAAACTTCCTGAAGTTTTGACAGTATTTTTTTTTTTCACATTGTGCCTGGTTTGAAATTATATTAATTGGTTGCAGTATAGTGCTGCTTTGTTCTACATTTTGTAATTAGGATTCTTTTGCACAAATTGTGTTGATGCAAAAAATGCAGAAATAACATCTCCAGTGCTAATACTAACTCGACTGAAAAGTACATCCTGTGTCCATGGTGATTATGTGTTTTTGAGGAAGGTAACCATACAGCACTTCCTATTTTATTTTAATCTAACTTTGCCTTGGAAATCAGATTACCTATGATCTAACCTTTTTAAAAAATACATTTTAATTTATAAGTAAAGTATGCTTCCTTTTTTATTTTGCTTCGTATTCATGTTTCCAAAACTGCAGAACTCCAATTTTTATTTAAATAAAGTGTGTACATGCACATTCTTTTGTTCTTTTGCTGTTACTTGGGGAAGTTGTGAGTCTCTGTTTCTGAATTAAACTTATATATCGTAATACTTTGGCTACTAAGATCTGAATTAACTCTTACTTTTCAGAATGGCCCATCATCACTTCATTTTACCATAGATGAAGAACGATTAGCTGGGTATTGTCAAGCTTGTGAAGTTCTTACCTCATCTTCTGATGATGCATCTCAGCAGGCAACTCCATATAGTCAAATCCACAGCTGTATGAAATCTGGCAAATATCAGGTAGGATGCCTAAATAAACCCACATATATTTGAGGGGTTTTTTTATCATTCCATGTGGATGATGCCATTTGAACTGGTATGGATTTTAAGAAATTTTAAATGGTAACTTAACCATTAACATACTGGTTTAAATCCTATGTTTCTA
Organism: Platysteira castanea; assembly: GCA_013397175.1. Taxonomy (NCBI): domain Eukaryota; kingdom Metazoa; phylum Chordata; class Aves; order Passeriformes; genus Platysteira; species Platysteira castanea. The sequence goes on from VYXC01009492.1 coordinate 65,338, forward strand.
GGAATATAACATTATTTGGTACATATTAGATTAAAATACCTTGTGTTCTGTACAATGGTAAATAATTCCTTCTGGCTGAGATAAGGGATTTTCAGGTAGACTCTAGTTCTTTGGGTTTCAGGGAATGTTGCTACTCAGATGTGCAAGTTTGGTTTGGGTGGTTTTTTGGTTTTTTCTTTGATTTTTCTGGTGATAGAGAACTACATTTGTTACTTGATTCCTTTTTGGTTGTTCAATTAATTTTAGTATTAAATATGGATGCAAGCTGCTTCTCTTAGTTTGATCATTTTTACCAGATAAAATAATTGTCTGTCTGTGTCTTTTGCATTATGCATTGACTTTTCCAACTGTGTTTTTGTTACAGGACTTGGTGAAGATATTCCTTGAAGATAATCTAACCCTCAGTTTACCTGAACAGTTCAGACAATCAGTGCTGAGAGAACTCTTCCAAAAAGCTCAGCAAGGGTGAGACATTAAATGTTGATCAATGTTCAGTGATAATGAAGAGCAGTTTTCATTAGTTATGGTTTTTGTGGAAAGTACATAAAATCTTTTAACAACAAACTACTTACATCCAAGAAACTTCAGCCTCCATTTCTGGTATCAATAGTCTAAACTACATTTTACATCACACCACAGCTCTTCGGTTGGATCTCACTGTGGCCATGTATGGAAAAAATGTAATGAACATCAACAGTTAATTTTATCACTCTACTGATGTTTTAAAATTTTTTTTTCCAACTGTTGTGATACCGCTCTTTGTTTGTCAGAGCTATCCCATGATCTTCAGTTTTGTGTTCATGCAGGAATGATGCTCTGGATGAAGTCTGTTTCAAAGTCTGCGTGTGCAACACAGTCTGTGATGTATTACAAGGTCGAATAATTGATATTCAGTTTTGTCAACTGTTCCTGAAACCCAGCAAAGAGAAAATAGACTTCCTTCTTGAGGTAAAACATTAATCTAAAGTTAGAAGTGAAAATGGTATTTAGTGAGAGATTTCTTTCCCCATATAACTATTATTGTTGCAAGCAAAGCTCAAATTTCTGAAGCAGAGAAAGGTAGCTTCTCAAACATGATTCAACTTGTTTGCAGTTAGTACAATTATCAGTGATCAGTTCTGCTTCTGTGTTCATAGCTCTCTTTCCATCTGTTGGGGAGTATCCAGTGGTGAGCTGTTGCTTCAGCTTGTATTTGAAATTGCTGCTATTCCTGACATTATTAAATTATATGGAGATATTGCTGAATATTTGTTTTCATGGAACAAAGAATCAAGTTCTCCAAGACAGAGAATGAGTAGAAAAAGTACCTGTGGAAGAGGACCACTTTTACCTTACCACCTTTGTTGTAGAAGTTAGCGTGTGGTGAAGTGATACTGAGTTACTGTTACGTGTGAGACCAACACTGTTACCCTTAATGAAGCTTTTTCGGAAACTCTTACTGCTCAAACTAAACTTCATCCTTTTATTGCTTTGCTGTTATTTTAATTTCTTTTATTAATTTGAGCCTAGTTCTTTTCCTTGTCTCTTCAAGCATGTGGCAAGAATTAACTGAGTACCCTCTACTGCAGAGCAAGTAAAACTTACATCAACTGCTCATATTGGGACTGACGCGTAATAAAAAAAAATACTTGCAAGCTGGCAATTAAATTCAACTATCTAGTTATTTTTCAGCTGCTGGTTTAAAAAAAAACCCCAAGTCCTAGTGAATCTTATAGTTTTGCACTTAGAAATATTTCATTTTTAAACTCATGGGTTAAATGATCTTGTGAGGCTGACTGATAATGTGGCACTCAGCATCAGTGCACCTCTGTACCAGAGGAATAGGGAAAAGGAATGTGAATTATGTCTGAGGGAAGATCACAGTTGTCTGAAACATCCTATCCTGTGTACAGGTTGAAGGAAACTGATCCATGTGCGATGGTAGCAGCTTTTATCAAGTTTCCTTCAGAGACAGACTTATTTCACACAGTTAAACTGAGATTTCTTTATCAAGCTTTGTCAGACAAATCTTACTTTTCTTTTTTGGCTTACAAGCAACCCTTGAAAGCTGGTCTCATCTCTACAATTAGAGTAACAGAGTCATGACAGGGTTACACAGAGCAACACAGAAATACTGGTTTGATTCTAGATGAATTAGGCTAATCACCCAGCAATGCTGCACTTGGTTCCCACCCAACAGCACTTGACCAAATTCAAAAATTACTACAAAGCAAAAACTACAGACAAGGGTTGTTCAGCCTGGCGAAGCGAAGGCTCCAAGGGGACCTTGGAGGACCTTCAGGTACCTGAAGGGGACTACAAGAAAGCTGAAGAGGGATTTTTGCAGTGGTGTTGAGAGACAGGGCAAGGATAAAGGGTTCAAACTGAAAGTGGTGGGTTTAGATTAAATATTAGGAAGAAATTCTTTACTGTGAGGCTGTTGAGGCACTGGAACAGGTTGCCCAGAGAAGCTGTGGATACCCCATTCCTGGAAGTGTTCAAGGCCAGGCTGCATGGGGCTTTGAGCAATCTGGTCTAGTGAAAGGTGTCCTTGCCCATGGCAGGGGAGTTGGAACTGGATGATCTTTAAGGTATCTTCCAACCCAAACCATTCCATGATTCCATAATTTTGTTGCCTCACTTGAGATAGGGGTTTACTGGCTGTTACTACATGTGAGACAGAAAGCTGGTCAGTAACACTGGCTGTAACTAAAAATTATAAATGTACAAGGGGGCTGCTTAGTTCTTTTCTGCTTTCTTTTCCAGGTTTGTTCAGGGTCAATAAACTTGGAAAGTGCTTCTGAAGAATTGAAGAGAAAAATGGCAGCATTTCTCAAGTATGTACCCATATTAAGATGACATGAATTTGCACTTTGTAACCAATGTAATACAGCACAATAAATATTTCAAGAACTTGTAACTGGAAAAATAAGCACCTTTTCCCTGGTTATGTACTCACATTTTTATTTGTTTAGAAACTTGTGTTTGGGCATGGAAGATCTTCAGTTTGTCTTCATGATTTCATCTCATGAGCTTTTCATAAAACTGCTGAAAGATGATGAACGGAAGCTGCTCATTGACCAAATGCGGAAGAGATCTCCTCGAATCAACCTGTGCACAAAACCTGTGACTTCTTTTTATGATATCCCAGGTAATTTTCACAGTATTTTCATTAACTTATAAGCAGATAGTGCCCTGTTTCTGTGATGACCACCTTGAGGTTGCTAAGTGCAGATCTGTTCTCATAAAGGTTGAGAGAATACTTTCTGTTGTTATTTGCTGCATGTCCTACTTGTTCAAGAAGGTGGATGTTACTTGCTTGTATCTTAAGTGAGTGTAATAGGTAAGGTCAAATGAATGTGTCCTAGGTGACCAAGTGAGAGAGTGCGATGTTGGTTTGAACCAAATGTGGCTATGACAGCTGTTCCCAGAAATGGAACCCTGCCTCTGGACTTACATACACTAATGATGATGTGACTGTGATGGCACCAGGAGTGCCATCTGAATGAAGTTTTAAACCTACCAAAGTAAACACATCTTTTCAACCAGTTAATTTCCTCAATACAGCTGGCTGGCTGTGCAGCTGTACAAGTCAAAGCTAAAAAGAGGTGCCAGGTGGCGGCTGGAGCTGGAAAGACCTTACTTTTTCAGCTCTAATGCAGTCTTGCAGTAACTTAAACCAGTTAAGAAAATGCATATTTTTACTAAAGCGGTATAGGAACACACTTCTAATGCAGATCTTGAAACTATTGCTTTACTATAGCAAGAGTACTCGGAGCTGCTGGAGTGAGGAAGGGGGGGTTGCAAGCAGCCCTTTAGGTCGGGTGCTGGGAAGGTAGCACAAGGTGTTTGTGGAAGGGCACCAAAGGATGGCTGGACCTATGGAAGCATGGTGTGTCTGCTGTTCTTACTATGTTCTGGTTGAAATGTTAAATACTAAAGAATAAGAAGTATCTACATTGAGAAGAAATGTGTTGGCGACCTGGTTGCTTTTCTTCTAGCTTCAGCAAGTGTCAATATTGGCCAGCTTGAACATCAGCTCATTCTGTCAGTGGATCCTTGGAGAATTCGCCAGATCTTAATTGAGTTGCATGGTATGACTTCGGAACGCCAGTTCTGGATGATTTCTAATAAGGTAACTTAATTCATGTGGTCACGAGAGACTAATTCAGGGACAGGTTAGGTATCATAGAGCACTGAACAATAAACATGTTCTCATAGATCCTCAGGGTGACTTATCTTTTTCTTCTCTGCATAGTGGTGGTTTAATAAGAATGATGATACATATCTAAACTCACATTCTATGTGAAGAGTATTACAAAACCTATAACCTTCATTTTAAGGAATTACTAGCTGTATCACAAGCTTTCCTTAGAAGAAAATATATTTTCATAGCTTTTGCTTTTAGTGTTCTGACTAGATTGCAATATTGTTTTAGCTTAAATTTCTGTCATTAGAAGGTGGGAGCAGGAGAGAGGAAGATCTTTTTGTATAAGTAAAGATTTCTTGTCTTTTATTTTGATTCCTTCCCTTAATTATTGCACATTCAGAATGTGAACAAAGGGTAGTTTGGCATTTTTATTGTACTTCTAAATGAGCCATACGTTATTTGTGATTAGACGTAAAGACAAGAGTTGGCAGTCGTTTTCAATATTTGGGGTTTATTTATGATGTTTGAAGCAGTGATGTGAATTCTAAAACTTGTTTCTGTGCAAATGTCCTATGCGTTTCTCTCCCAGTGGGAAGTACCAAATGTTTACGGCAATGTTATTTTAGGAATCAAAGACAGTCTGACTAGGGATTTGGTCTACATCCTGATGGCGAAGGGATTACACTGCTGTGCCATTAAGGTGAGCAAGCCATCTGAGTTTACTGGTTGGTGTGGACAATTGAATCTTAAGAAAATGGAAAACCCATTTTTACAAAAAGAACTGAAAAACTGGGAGGTGAGGGAGGTGTTTTAACAAGCTCCATGTGTTGTATAATGGTTAAGTATTTCTGTCTCTCGAAGTTTCATCAGCAGAGCAAAGATAATGGCTTTCCATTGAGTTGGGCCTGGAGATAATTTCATTCATATAAAGTTTTGATTATAGTGTTCTAAATCACGTGGCATCTAAATCCAGTGGTGATGTGATTTACTGATACAAAGTGCTTTTCTTTTGCATAAGTGTTTTACATAAGGAATGTATTGGAATGCTGTTTTATTTTCCTTGTAATTGACAAGTTTGCTAAACTGCAGCTAAAACAAAATTGTACCAAACCTACCAGTAGTTGGTTCTAGCATGTTTTTGCTTAAGCTTCTTGTTTTGTTTTCAAAAAATCTGAAATTCTTAAGCTTAACAGCAAGTCCAAAGGACTCATAAGTAGGCACTGTGAGATGCTTGAGCAGTGCTGATGCTAATGGATGCCGAGGCTGGTTCAGCCAGGATAGAGCTGAATGGTACTTTAGCTTGTAGTATTTTCCCTTATGGATTCTTTAGGAATCATTAATGTATATAATTTTTATTACAGGATTTTGTCCATGCAAAACAGCTTTTTGCTGCTTGCTTGGAGCTTGTGACAGAGTTTTCTCCAAAGCTCCGTCAGGTCATGCTGAATGAAATGCTGCTTTTGGACATTTATACTCATGAAGCTGGAGCTGGTGTTTCTGGAGAACGTCCTCCTTCTGATCTTATAAGCAGAGTCCGAGGATATTTAGAAATGAGAGTACCTGGTAAGTTCATTGCTGTCTTTCCTAGGATGCAGTAAAGCACAAACTTGGAGAGAAGGGGAAAAAAACCACAGCAAGATAAAACAACTTCGTATTGCAGATTTACCACTTAGGTGTATAAGTGGAAAAACAGCAGTGACTTTGACTCTGGTTTTAGTAAGTCTTTAGAAGTTTCATTTGTTTTTAGAAGCTGGAAATGAGCATGATGCCTAACTGTTGCTAAACGTTGAGAGTTTCTGTTTAGTGTCACTTAAAGGACTTGAACAGGATAAACATATCTGCACTTCTACCTGAAAAGTGTTGCTAGTTGTTAAAGCTTTCTCCTGGTTTCAAAATGAGGGAGTAACATAGTACTGTTATGATTGGAGGAAACTCTTGTTGCTCCTAATTTCCAGAGATGAGGTCTCTTGTAGGGCTAAGCATTGTATTTTCCTGTGGTAGCTGTGGAACAAAACCAGCTGATTAGAGGGAATGGAATTTGCTTGTTTTGATACAACACTGTTTTCTCAAAAAAAAAAGTTAAACAGGTAATTCCTTTTCTTTTAGATATTCCTCTTCGACAAGTTATAGCTGAAGAATGCGTTGCCTTCCTGTTAAACTGGTGTGAGAACGAGTATTTGACCATGCAAGTTCCATTACCTCTGGTTCAAACTAATCCTTATGTGAAGGTAAGGAGTGCTCAGTCTCAAAGCTTTCTCAAACTGTAATTGCCTTTTTTTTGTTGAAGTATTTTGTAGTTTTCAAATCAAGTACCTTCTGCTCAAGAGCATGGGGCTTTGTGGCTGTGATGAATTAAGTATGGGGTAGAACATAGGGCTAAGCTATAAGCATGTTTAGCAGTTGACCAAAAACATGGAAGCTGTGCTGCAGGAATACATGAAACAAACTGCATCTTGGCGCTTACTGGCTGCCAGCTTAAGGTGGTGGTTCCATCAGGTGTGTGTGGTTATGATCTGTTATTGAAACCCTGTAGCACTTCCCTAAAGAACTCCTCTCAGCTGGAACTCAGCCTAGATTTATGTAGGAGGTGTGAGAAGTGTGCAGATCTCTGATTTCATGTCTGGCTATTTTCGTGTTCCTAAGATACTTGTGTTCCAAATGCACTGGAATGGTTCCATTCTTTAACCCAACACCAGGGTTGAATTTTTGGAAACATTCAAGCACTGCCTTCTTTGAAACTTTGTTTTCAGAATTGTTTCACAGCAATGTTTCTACTTCACAGTTAGGCTATGGAGCAGAAGGCAGGTCGTATTACAGGACAGGTTCATTTTTACCCTGATCTGCCTACCTATGATATTTTCTAATTTCCGTTTTGAGGTTCAGCTTTTTTGTATAACATTGTGCCAGTTTCAGTTAAGATTAATTACTATATGGAAGTTAAGTGAGTTCTAAAGAGCCAGTCTTTGTAAAATTGTATTTTATGGGGTCTAGGTTTTATGCAATATGTAAGTTTGTTTTCTGGAGCTTGTAATAATGAAATACACATCAAGAAAGCTAGTAAATGGAAGAAGGCTCTGTTTAATTCCTATTTTCCAGCTTCTTCATCAATGTTCTCTGCTGCAAAATTTAGTTACGTTGCTTTGTAGTTAGTAATTCAAAATCACTTGCTTCGCCATTTTAAATACCAGTAATTCTTTGCTGTAGATGATATGCAGAGAAGCCTTAGTTACTGTATTTTTTCCATTGCATAGCTGGGCCAGTTGCTGGCTGCTACATGCAAGGAACTTCCAGGTCCCAAAGAAAGTAGACGCACGGCTAAAGATCTCTGGGAAGTCGTTGTACAAATCTGCAGTGTATCCAACCAGCACAAACGTGGGAATGATGGAAGAGTGAGTTTGATAAAACACAGGGAGTCTACACTGGGTATTATGTACAGGTATGTTTTCTAAAATTATTTTTGAAGATCGTTTGAATGGTTTGTTTGATCCCATGTTCCTTCAGAAATTGTCTGGATTCTACTATCAGAGTGGTGGCAGCAGCTAAAGCGCTGAGTAAAAATCCTGTCCACTGTGGGAGTTGGGTATTAGCAGGGATGTGTTGACTTTGCTTTCCAGAGGCAGAAAAGGAGTGTGTGGGAGGCAGCTCACCATGCAGAAACTGGAGCATATATGCCTGTGCTCCCATTATAACCAATGCATATCTTCCAGTAAAGTCAATGGGATCTAGAGGGCAGTTTAGCTGATGAGCTGGAGGCGTCTGCTTTGCATCAAATAGAGTTATTCTGTTACAGTTACATACTTTTATAGCTGTAACAGGCACGTAGCTCAGAGCATGGGTGTGTACACTTAGCTTGTTTGAGTTTAAAGCTAAAATTTACTCAATTTTGAAATGAAATTGTAGTTCAGCTAAAGTTCTGCAAAGAGAAAGAAAATGAATTTACTCCAGTCAAGAGTTTTCTCTGTCAGTCACCTAACTACTGGCAGCCTTAGCCTCAGCTGACTGATTCAGGACTCTGATTTGTCCAGTGTTCTTGGCCTGTTTTGAAGTCTAAGCCTAAATATAAGTTGTCTAATACGGTACAGTTTGGCATGTATGATTATACTGAACAGGTTTCCACATCAAACCCTTGGGAAAAGTGCGTCTGTCACACTTTTGCCTGTGCCTTTGCCTACCTTGAGCTAGTCGGGTTAACATGTGCTAAAGGCCAGCTGCGTTTGCTTACGCTGCTGTGGGCAGGTGTAAGAGGGTTTGGACATGCTGTAGCCTCCAGCTGTGTACTCTGGCAAGGAAAAGGAGAACAGGTGTACTCCAGGTACCGAACATTTTCTGACCCTTCTGATTCAAACAATGAAGGATAGTGACCCTGTTGTTATTATAGAAAAGAAGCAGTGAAACCTTTTCCAAAGGCTGTCCTTGTCTGGATTGTCTTATGGTGACAATTTCTGATGTTCGTGACAAGGAAATCAAAGTACATTGTAAATGATCACTGTGTACCCTCTTCTGTAAGTCTCTAGGTCATTGTTGCAAACCTAGCTTGGGGAGTTGCAGTACAGTTCAATTGATTTCACTTTTAGTGTCAGTGGTTGACTTCTGTGATTTTCATACCTTTTATAGCTTGATGGAAGAACATACCTCTTACTTAACCTGTTTTTAGTGTAAAATTTGCTAGTAACTGTATTACAAGTGAATGGGCTGCTTGAGCATTTACATGCCCTGTATTTGTAAACTTAGAGCTGAAGGGGTATTTTGGCAGATGAGGAATTTGCTCTGCTTGTTTTAAGTGTGCATGTATTTCTTGTTGTGGATGATTACTTACCATGGGTATTTGTGTCCCTAATTTAGGAGTGAACTGTTGTCCTTCATCAAAAAACTTCGGGTAAGTCACAGTGGTGTTGAAAATGCATTTGCAACCAAAACTTCCTTTTGGTGTAGTATTTTTCTGGACTTTTTGTGTTAAACTTCAGAAAATCTAACAGTTATATGAGTGTTTTGTATGGCTGAAAAACGTCTGAATTTGCTATACCTGGCATGCAGCAGAGTGGAATAGCTTGTAAAAAATCACCCTGAATTCTGATGGAGATCTGTTTACATTGGGAGTGTATTTTATTGCAGCTGTCATGAAGCAAAGCATTCCTTTTGGAGGGAGAAAGAAGCTGCTACATGCATCATACTAAGCAGCAGAAGTAAGAAGGAGGGAAATTCTTTATAGCTTCTGGGTTTGTAAATGCATAGAAAGTTGTAATATACCTAGTTTAAGTTTAAGGTTAGGTAGTAATCACAGAAACAACATAAAGATATGTAAAACAAAAGTAAAGTTTATATCCAAGGAGTTATTCGGGAAAATCTGAAGTAATTAAAAACTTTCTACAGAAACGTTCTTGCAGTATCCTTGTATTGCAGGTCTCTTAACAAAATACTGTCCTATTTCAATAGGAAATTATAGTGATGGCAGAACTTCTTACATAGTCTTAAAGCTTAGGGAAGAAAGTGGAATTTTGTTAGTTCATGGAAATATTTTTTTTCCCCTTACAGGAACCATTGGTTCTAACCACAATATTGTCCCTGTTTGTCAAACTTCACAATGTTCGGGTTAGTATACATCATCAAAGTCTTTCTTGGTTTTCTTGGGGTGTTTCTTGTTGTGATTTCTCATACCATCTTTCTTCTTTTAGGAAGACATTGTGAATGATATTGCAGCAGAGCACATTTCTATCTGGCCTTCATCCATCCCCAAGTAAGATGATGATGAAAAACACTATTTTCAAAATACACGTGTGTGATGGGTTTGGTCCCAGTTGCTGTGTGTTAGTGTGATTTCTCCGTATAAAGGCATCACTGCCCCCATTCTGTCTCTGGGAAGGTTGGTCTGATGACATGGAGAGTTTTGCTCCTAATTTGATTGTCCTGATGGAGACATGGGAAAGAAGAAAGAGGAGAAGAAAAAACTGGGGTTTTTTTAGCTGTGTGCTTTATTGAGCTGTATGTAATTATGTGAACTATGTGATACTCTGTTAAGAAATCACTAATATTTTTTGAGGTGTGTTTGAATAATAGCCAAAATAGGAAGTGGCAAATGGTATATATTGATTTATTCTGCCTGGGTTGAACTATATTTCTCCACTGAAATTTAGAGGCTTTGTGGGGTGGGATCTCAAAATCTTGTTTAGATTCCATGAATGCGTTGGAAGAGACGGCTCTCGTGAGACGGTGCGTAATGTGTAGTGGGGTTAATCTGTCTGTAGTTGGTCTGATTGAACAGTCTCATTACGGGTGTAGGCTTCAATGTATACTGTAAGATCAATCAGAAGAAAGTTGTTTTCATTATTACCAGAATTTAGTAGCAGGGTGAGAAAATCCATGTTTTGAAAATTAAAATTCCACAGAAACTTTGGGAAGGGCTGCCCAAACTGTGCCACACCATTCCCAGTCTTCCTTTCCAAGCTAGTTCCACAATTTTCCAGAGACTACTGTCTGGCCATTCATGTAGATGCTGGGATAAATTTATAGTGGTTGCAGATGTTGTCTTCACATTTCTTGAAGCTGAGAATGTACATTCCTGCACAGAACCTTTTAGTGGTGTCAACCGCTTGTAAAGTTCTGGCTCTTTGTTCAAGCCTGTGAAGGATGTATTTGTTTTGTCAGATTTACTGTATTGTAACAACAGTAGTCTTAGTCAACACAAAATCTTTCCTGGAGTTATTTATGTTTCATACTTAATGCAAAGTGCTTTGGACTTAAACTAGATGGGAAATCAAATTAGTGGTTAAAAAACCGAAGCAATAATTCAGGAATTATTTTTCTTTCTTTTTCCTTTAGTCTTCAATCAGTGGACTTTGAAGCTGTAGCTATTACAGTAAAAGAGCTGGTCAGCTATGCCTTGACTATCAATGCAAACAACCACTTCTGGTTAATTATTCAGGCAGATATTTATTTTGGTAAGTGAAACCAGTGTCTGTTTTTAACATGTGTGTAGAGGTACCTTGCTGCTCTGAGATTTGTTTGACATAACCCTCCATGTAGTTCCTTTTACGAAAGGAAGTTTTAAGTGATATATGAGGTTAAAATCTTCAGATGCAGTGATGTAGGTGGATTTGTCTGGGAGGTTGTCCAAGCTTACAGATAAACTGAGCTTCTGATAGAAGCCATGCAGACTTGCTTTTAGGGTAAGGGAAACTTTAACAGTTACCTGTAACTTCACTTTTCTAGTGCAGTTGGTCCTTGAGTGGTGCAGTTGTGTAAACCCATTACATTTGAGTATTTTATAAGTGAATGGAAAGTTGTGAATAGAGGTTGCTTTTATATGTGGAGATCAGCTTCACTGGAGCACAAGATGAGCAGAGTGGAGAGGATCTGTATTTTATATAGGCAAGTATCTAGGGTTTGTAAATGAGGAAGCATGAACTCCTGATGTGGTATTGGTTACGATGGGAAGCTCACTCCTGTCATTCTGTTCTCACCTGCCACTTCCCCAGTACTTGTCTTTGGTCCTCAGCTGGGAGCAACCAGCAGAACTGGGACAACACAGAGGGTTTCAGGTTCTGGGCGCCATGACACACACACAGACAGCACCAGGGCAGTGGTTGCCTGGGGAAATTTTGCCCAGCCTATGTGATCCTATGCTTTGCTAGATTGTTGCCCAATCTGGAGTCAGTTCCTGGGGCTTACTTTATAGTTTGAGTAAATGGGGTGCAGAGGGGTAGGTGCAGAAAAATGAATTTCTGAAATTGAGAAGTTCATAGCCGGGCAGGTATGGTACTGCCAGGTGTATGTGCTAGAGAAGGGCAAATTGTCTGTTGAGACCACTTCAGTGAAATTTAGCTTTCGGGCCAGATTGTTCTTTTCTGGCAATAAAATGGTATGTTCTGTGCCTCTGGCATCTACTTGCTGGTGCTTTGGGCTATCACAGAGCCGAAGTCCATATTTCCAAATATTTTTTTGGACTGGAAGGGTATCTGTGGTGTGCAGTAAGAGGTAGTGCAGAAATGTGAGTCTGTTGCTTCCAAAGGAGACACATTTGTCTAGAAGATGCTTTATAACCCTTGGGGTGAGAGTAGGGGTCTTAATCCAGTATTCACTGCTGTCACACTACTCGTAGGAGAGTGACTCGGGGTTATAAACCTGTTTTTCAGTGTTTATTGCCTGTACAAAGTGCAGCAGCATCCCAGGAGGATGCTGATGTAGGGCACCTCAAAGCTGGTACTTAATGAGCAGTGGTTGGAGCAGTGGCAGTAGTCTGTATTTCCGCAGCCACGTGGGCAAGCAGGCTGCTCCTGCCACAGAGCCCCTGGAGGCTGCTGCCTTCTCCGCAGCTCAGGAAGGGCTTACTGGGAGTAGAAGTAGTGCTGAACCACGAGAGTGCTTTTCCTCTCACTCATACCAACTAAACTCCTTCACTACCCTGCGTGTGCTAAGCTCACTGAAGACAAACTTCTTTCCCACTCTAAGGTTGATGGATTCAAGATCAACTACCTGAAAAAATAAAAAATAATTCCCAAAAGGCAGAACTTTGCCTGTGATGCTAGTTTTCCTGATGGTGTAGTTTTTTCATCCACCACTGTGTAACTACCTCTGTGTCCATGCTTTTTAAACAATGATAACGCAAGTCACTTTTGCAGTAGAATTCAGCTGTGAGATACACATCTGAATAATTTTATAAACAATTGATCTGAGTATTAAATAACTGCTGTATTTACTTTTGAGACCTTATTTTGTTTTTTTTTCCCGTGGCAGCAACTAATCAGTATTCAGCAGCCCTTCACTATTACCTACAGGCAGGAGCCGTATGCTCAGACTTCTTTAATAAGATGGTGCCGCCAGATGTGTACACAGACCAGGTGAGCTGAAGTGGGATTTACAAAAATATCTTTGGATTCGGTCAACATCCTGATTCTCTGTAGAGACAAAACTGTCCAGCACGCACACATTCCTGTAGCATGTGAGGTGTTGTATTTTGATGCATTTAGGAATACATGTCCTCATTGGTCCTTTTTTGGCTTGTTGCTTGCAAGCCATAAAAAATCTGAAACAACTTCTTTGCTGAATCACAGGAGGCTTTTCTGTCAGTTCATAGAGCCTGCAGAGCTGTGTGCTGGGAAAGCACTATGGGACACCAGTGGAGTAGAGAGCAAATGGAAAAGCCCAGAGCACAATCAGTGTGTGGTGTGACCATCCCCTGGCTCACCCCTGCAGAGCCGCTCCACGCTGGGGGCCAGACCTGCTCAGGACAGCGCAGCAGCCCTGCCTCACCAGCAGTGCTGGAGTGCTCACCTGAGCTCCAGCTGCTGGAAACATCTGGCTCTTACTGTGCTGGAATTCTCCAAAGTGAGGAAGGCTCAGTTCATCAGTCAATGTGCTAAAGCCTGGGAGTTTAGGGGGTAGAAGAATGTAGATAGCTATTTAGCTGGTCCTTCAAATTAAAAAAGAAAACAATTATAAAAATTGCAGTGTGTGTTCCAAAACAAGCATTTCAGAATGTGTGTTTTATTTTTAACCTTTCTGTAGGTGATAAAAAGAATGATCAAGTGTTGCTCTTTACTCAATTGTCACACCCAGGTAAGAGGTGAAGCATGGCGTTAACTTAAACATTTGTTTATAAATATTTATATAGGGAATAACTTTAAAAAGGACTGAATTCAACTTTCCTTGGAAATGCAATCTGCAGTAGAGCAGGTCTTGTTACCTTTGCTTCTAGGACAGTCACAGGGCTAAAATTAATGAGTAAATAAACATATACTTGGAAATGTAAAAACTAGTAGTCTGGGGGTGTTTTGTCCTACTTTTCTCTTCTAATATAGAGAGATATAATTTATTTTTTTTAGAGACAGTGTCTGTGTGGTGTAGTTAGGAACCTGGCCTTCTTTTTCGTGCTAACTGCAGGTGCTATTGCTGTTCTGTGGGATCAGTCATTCTCCAAGAAATGCAAAGCTTGTATCAGGCGCTGCTTTAAAAGCTCATAAATGCATCTGGAAACCCAGAAGCCAAGTCAGTCCCTTCTGATCTGAGTAAATCCCTTTTTCTTTTAGCTGTTGTGGCTGTTGATATGTCAGAATGAGCTGTGTTCAGGTGCTCAGAACTTGCTTGCCCTGGGAGCAAGCTCTAGAGCAGGTCTAGAAAAGGAGTTGAATGAGCAAGGCATTGTGTGGACAATTGGTTTGTGAGGAATTAATGCTGTCAGAATCACTGCGAGTCTTTCCTTACAGGTGGCTATTTTGTGCCAGTTCCTCAGAGAAGTAGACTATAAAACTGCTTTTAAGGCACTGCAGGAACAGAACAGGTAAATGTTACAACAAAGTTTATAGATGCTTAAACACAGTGTGTGACTGTGTCAGTTAACCCGCCTTGTCTTTCAGTCACGATGCCATGGATTCTTACTATGAATACATCTGGGATGTCACCATCTTGGAGTATTTGACGTGTATCCTTTTGCTGGAATACCACACATACTGGGTGTTGACAGCTGGGAAAAGTCCATTAGCTACCTGCGTGACTTTTCTTGACTTGTCCTCAGATCTCCACCACAAAAGAGGCGAGACAGACAAGCGGCAGATAGCAGTAAGTTAACCCAGGGTGCTTGGGGGTGGCGGGATTTCTTTAGAGAGTCTTTCCCTCTCTGACACCACCTCTGAAAAGGTGGTTGCGATTCCAGTTTTAATTTTGTTACACAATTCTTTTAGAATCTGGGTGCTTATGTAAAGTTGTGGTTGTTGGGGTAGGAGTGGTAGGGCATGTTACAGAAATAAATTACCCACGGACCTAGTGCTGAAAATGCCTTGAAATGAAACAGCTTTGCTGGAAGGCCTCATGCTGGTTGTGTCTTTTTGTTTCAAGATAAAAGCCATTGGCCAGACAGAGCTGAACGCCAGCAATCCCGAGGAAGTCCTACAGCTTGCTGCACAGAGAAGGAAAAAGAAGTTTCTTCAAGCAATGGCAAAACTTTACTTTTAGGCTAATGCTGGAAGACTATTGCAAAATGTGTAAAACTGAAAAAAATCTTTCAAGACTTTATTATTTTTTAAAGTTTATTTAAATTTTTGTACAACATTTACAGTCTAGTATCTTTCTTCTTAGAAATAGGGGTTTATTATAAGATTTCATCTCATTTTTACAAACTGTACAGAAGGCTGGAAGCAACTGCAGCTAGTTCCACAATGGCTTGTTTGAAGAAGACATGAATTCAAGTTTGCCAAGTTGGTGTGAGTGTAATGCGGATGTGGGTGGCACTTGATGCTCTAGTGCAGCTTCGTGGGCTGCTCAGTGTCATGTAACACTTGTCCCTGGCTGTGGGGCACAGATAGGAGCATCGTGAAAGAGGGAGGAGGAATGATACCCTTCTTTCCCAGTACTGCCCTTCATCACAGAAGTGACTCAGAGGTAGTGAATATTCCAAGGAAAACACAGTAGTTAATGCTGTTTATAATAAACACTGATAACATACAGCTCCACAGTTTAAAATACTGTTCCTATGATGTGAGTGGTTGTAGAGTACCTGCGGCTCCCTTTATTCCATACCTTCTCCAGTTCTCATGCTGTTCTTTCTTGTTGCCAAGTGGGTGGCCGGGGACCGTACTTCTTCCAGTTAGAGTTACTGCAGCAGCAGGTTCTTTGCTGGTACTCTTACCTGAGGTCAGTGATGCACTAAAACTGAAGTTTATGGCAGGCCTAAAGGGCTTTAAATTCATCAGCTTCCCGTGGAGCTGGGATTTGATACAAGGCTGGCTGCACTGTACTGCACGCACAGAGTGGTTTCAGAGATGTGAACCGCTTACCCACGGGCCTCTGTAATACTGCACCTGAGCTGACGGGACTAACTGACAGGAGTGAGCTCTGACCTAACCAAGGAAAGAAAGAGTCAAGAAGAGGTAATACGTACAAGCTGTCAATATTCTCCTGCTCAACTAACACAAAATAAAGCAAGTCTGCCACGTAAGTTGAGTGGACAAATTTTACCACCCAGCCCTATTAAAAATATTCTTGAAATTCATGAGTTAAGAATTCAGTTCTCACCATTAAGTCATGTCAGAATGAACCTAAGTGGTCCAGGCTCCTGTGATAGCAGGGTGCAATTCTCAGCTGAGCTCTTTTTGTCAAGTCTGTAGGAGGATGCTGGTCTCAGTTTCCAGCTGTTGTCTTTTACTGCCCAAGTCTTGAATAGCAGTAAAGAATATGAGTCACCTTTAGTGTGGTTCTGTTCTGAAGCACCAAGTCCTGTTTCTGAATCTGTTCATGATATTTGACTGTATTTCATTTCTTCTCTGTGCTTTTGGGAGGGGTTATTATTCCTCCTGTTGACACAGGTGATAACTGCCCTGGGGCAGTAGACACTACTCCACTGTTCACTTCTTCCTGTGTATTGGGGGAAGAAGACAACAGTTAATACCTGTGACACAGTCAACTTCTTTGTGTCAGTAGGAGGCAGCAGTGCTTCCTCACACCACTCATACAATTCAAGCACTCCAGAGAGATAGGATACTGAGAAAACCAAAGTGCCATTGCATAACAAAGTGAAGATTATTCTGTTCTAAACACCTCTCCAATACTGCTACTGCAAGTGTTTGCTTAAGGCCTGGGAGTGTTAGGGTAAATCATGTGTTGTTTATAGCATTACTGGTGGTTGGACACTCACTGGCTGAGGGGAGCTAGGCCAGGTGCGAGCAGGGAGGTACTTTGGCCACTCACAGCTGCCTCAGGACACGCGATGTGTAATGCACTCTCAGCTGCCTGAATTGCACATCCACAAACCACCTACCAGCATGTCCAGATAATTGGTGTGGGTCTGGATATTATGTCGATCTTCTGCTGCAACCTTCCTAAAGTTCTTCAGCTTCACAGGGACTTTTTTTGCCACATTTACAAAAGGAAGCATCCATTCTACACACTCTGAAATGCTGTCCCAATCTAAGCCTAAAGGGTAGAGCACAGAAACATATTTAGAAATCTTGATGGAGTTGCACAGTGTTCCAATATGGCCATGAGTTAATAAACACAGTAAATAATACTGCAGATAAAAATTCCGAAACATCTCCCCAGAAAGAGCCAACATTTCCTTATGCTTGCAATTTAAAAGAGTGATGGCTGAGGAGGGTGAATGGAGGTCGTAAGGGTTGCTGTTGCTTTCAGGGGAGGCTGAAGCGACTTGTGGCTTGAACACAAGGTTGTGGGTCACACTACAAAAACATACACGAGGTGCTGCTGACAGTCATGCATGACTGCTTGAGAACTACATTTCAGGAGAAAAAGTGGCCAAATATATAGCTAATGACCCCCCAAACAACTGTAAGTCATAGAGCAAATACCAGCCCAAAAGCAAGAATAATGTTTCAGTTCCTTAGAAAAGGCTGCACTGCTGAAGGAGTTTCCTTCTTTTGAGTCTTTGTAACATCTGAAAGAGTGGTAGCTAGTGGTAATTAGGAGAAGAAACCCACAGAACAAATATTAGTGTCCATGTAGGTTTTGGTCTTTGGCAACCTGGTAAGCCAGTATCCTCTTAAGCAGATTTGGGCCTGTGACAGCTTCGAGAGTTCCCTGCCTAACAAGGCTGGGCTTTATAGAGGCATCTTACCTGAAGCCTTCTTAACTATTTCGATTGAGGTATAGTGGCAGAGTGCTGCAGCAGCTAGTGTTCTGTACTGGAAGTCCAAAGAATTCACATCCAAAATACACAGGTCTAAAAGCTAAGCACATGAAGAGTAACAAATTTTAACAAGCTGATCCTTTAGCATGATCCTGTCTCAGAGAGGGCTATGCACACAGCAGTCCTCCTACAGCCTGTGCTGCAGAACAGGGCTGAGCTCCAGGAAGGTACTTTCTTAAATTTAAATACTACCTAGTGCAGTATTTATACCACTGAGCTACCCAGCTTCAGTCAGCCTCTCTGAGGCTAGGCACAACACACATGCCCATACAAACCAAACCACAGCACTTCCAAAATAGTCAAAACACTCCCCAGGCTGCCTTCTTGACAATTACACAGAAACACTGTTAGGGGCAACACAGGTGAAAACAGCCTAGGGTCTGAAATTATCCATCTTCCCCTCAGAGCTGGCACTGCTGTTTACAGAATGCTGGAGTGCACAGTGATTAAAGAAAAAAGATGGATTTTTTATTTTTCCAGCATACAGAGAAGTCTTTAGGTATGTGAAAGCAGGGAGACAAGAAACATAGGGGTACTTGTCCTCAAAACCAAACTTCTTTGGTGGAGTCAAACTTGCACATTCCTTAACAAAGTAACAAGTGAGGGGAAACATGGGAACACTAGAACAAAGGGGCTTTCAGGATGTAACGTTCAGTTGTACTTGTCATTGCCCTAGAACCATTTTCCAACAGTTTACTACTCACCTGGGCTATTTGAATGAATTTTTCCTGAGAATACTGAGGTAGCAGCACTTTCGGAACATCCTTCAGCGCATCCACTTGAAGATAGAGGTTCAGCCAAGAGACAATTGTCACTGGACAGAGTTCCCATTTTAAAGCCTGCAAATATTTAACAGTTAAGTGCTTTAAACCACTCAGGGATAGTTTTGTGCTCTGATTTCTTCCTAATCCTCTCCTGATATTATTGCACATATCCTTAAAAGACACTAAAGATTATTTACAATTTCAAATACAAATTTTTTTTAGGTTGCATTCTGACTGCTTTTTGAAAAGGACCAGCACAAATCTGTATCCCTTTACCGGTGCAGTTGGATTTTACGTGTCTTCTCCATTCAGAAGCTGGGAAATTAATATTATTTCCTCAAGCTTTTGGGCTAGCTGTGTGAACCTGCAGCTCATATCTATTAAGGAACAATAAATGTATAAAGTCCTGTGCTGGTAACAGTGGATCCTTCCCAATGTGAGGAGCACTGAGTAGTGTGAGGTCTTTGCCTGTCTCTCCAGAAGCCCTTGTTCCTGGACAGCAAGGGACATTGGCAAGTGCAGTACATCACAGGCAGCCTTCCAGCCTGCCCGTGCCTGGCTGCACTGTTAAGAGCCTTTACATTCACACAAGCATGAGAAACCTGCCCTTTTCTACCAGTCAGGGACTGCACCCCAGCCAGGGGCATCCACTGCACACACAGCAAATGTTTCACTATTGTGCAGAAACAGGGACGAGTTCCTTTTTGTATGCAAATAAGTGACATTAAAACACAAGGCTCAGCTGGAGAGTCTTTCACCCAGCACTTAAAAACACAGCAAATTATTACCTTTAACATAATAAGTTCCATTCTTACAATATCATCTTCACTGCAAGCACCATCAGTGACATAAGCAAATTCCTGTATTTTAGGAGCATAGATTTCCTTTAAAAGGAGAGAAAATGAAGGTTAGTGTGTCTTACGGTTCTAAGAAAGGTTGAGAAGATACTTGGAAATACTTTTCTGTCCACGTTAACATTTCTTACGCTACAACAGTGGTTTTTTCATTATATGAAGTGACTTGAAACTTACAGGCTAAGGAGATAACATATAACCTACTTGGGTTTTAGTATCTGTTGTGTAATGAAATGGACTTATTGCAACTCTTTTAGTTTCTGGGGAAATAAATGCTGACCAAGAAATCAGAACACCCTTTCATTTATAGCTCTTTCTACTCAGCCATTTCAGTGCTGTAAAAACATATATCATATCAACTCTAGTACAGATGGCTGGCTGATACCTNGGGGGGGAGGTGGAAAATCCCACAACCAGCCACTGTAACTGTCAAAATCCATGGTGCTGAGATGGTTAAGTAAATTTGCTAAGACGGTCATGCCAGTTGGGGCCAAGCACAGTTAGGTGTGTAAATAAAAGAAAGCTTGCCAGCAAAACTGCTTCCCTACCAGCTGGCTCTGTGACTACTATGGCCCCACACACTTCCTTAGCACAGGTGACTGCTCATAGTGCACAACTTTGCTTTGGGAACACCAAAGCAGAGATCTGGGGGTTCCAAGATAACACCTTAATCCCAAATTTTCCTGTCAGTGTAGCCTACTACATACATACATGATACAAAATCATGCTCTTGACCCATGGATGTAACACACAATGTAAGGTATCACCATCACTGCACTTAAGACTCACGCTCCTCTAAGTGGAGGGTATCACAAGGATATCAGCCTGATGTACAGGCGGTTTGAGACTTAGGCTGGGTTTTGTTCGAGTCCCACACCCATTCCTGAGATTGTTTGCCAACTGCTGTATATTTGGAAAAAGACAAGACAAAACAAAACTACTTCTGGTACATTTGCATGCCTTTTAAGTTTATGTGGTCTCCTTGCTGCTGGAGAAAGGGAGGACAAAGACTACGCTCCAAGAGACTGACAAATGCACAATTGAAGGAAGAGAAAAAAATGTCCCCTTCTTACCCTCAGCGTTGTACATACACCATCAAGTTCAAAAATCCAGACAAGAAATAATCGTTATCACTGTCTTTTTAGTTACTCCAAATTCAACATCCTCCTCCCTGTAACAGAGCTTCTTACCTCAAGTTTGGAGGCAATAAATAATGAGGTAATTCCTATCAGCTGAAGCATGCTCTTGTTAATGTTCTTTTGTGTCAACATGAATCTATCAAAGAAGTCTTGAGCTAGGTAGAAGGTTTCCCGGTGGAGTGCATACACCTCACACACCTACAACAGGGGGAAAAAATTCAAATATCTTTTATAAAACTCTGTGTACACACAGTGGCGTATTCAAGCTATAACAGCAAAATGCAGTTTCCCCTTCTGCACACACAAAGCTTCATATACCTAGGTATGGTAGGATGCAGTGGTTAGCATGGGATTGGAAAAGCTATTTCCCATGCTCCCACCTAATAATGAATTGCCTGTGATGTGCTAACAAACTTGCAAAAAATACTTTTTCCAATTTAAATAGCAACCATTTTTCCACTGAAAGAAAAAAGCCTGTTCAGGAAAAAAACCCCAACAAAACAGTGACACCTACACGTACAACACTAATTACCTTGATTAAGAATACTCTGGGCTCAAGCCCCAAGCTGAAGTCAAACCCTCACTGAATTCCCAGCAGGTCTGTCCCAGGGTAGAACCACTGAAAAATCCAAGTCTTTGGCTCTACAGCAAATAAGCCTGGAAGCTCCTGCTGGAGTGGGCTCTGCTGGCAGGCCAGGAGCACTGCCTGCAGCCCCTCAGGCACACCGACAGCCTCACTAAGCAGGAACAAAACTGCAGGAGCCGCCATCTGCTCCATCCCATTGCTGGTTTCCCTGGCAGGGAGAACTTTTAATACTCGCATTGTATCAAAGTGTTTCAAATGCCAGTTCAACAAAAAAGAAAGGAGAGTGCCAAGACCAGGAGATCTTTGGGAGAGCCCTACTTTTTCATTTGATTTCTAATTGAATTGGGAGGGGCTACCACATCTCCAGTTCATCTGCAACTCCATACCCCTTTCACAACTAGAAAGCAGTCAGATATATATAAATTACTTACAATCTACATGCGGTAAAGAACAGGAACAGAAAAGAGTATCCAAGAAATAGATCCCAGACACTTCATTATTTTACTTGGATACAAAGTCAGAATAAAATCTCACTACTACAAGCTATTTCCCAAGATAAGGTTGGAAGCTCGTTTGCAAATTGAAGCCCTTCCTGACCACCAAAAATGCAACTGATTGGCAGAAATAGCACAGTCCCACTCTTTTAGACCTGATATATTTGCCTGATAAGTGGTGTGTTGCTCTGATACTATTAACAACTGCTCCAAAGAAGATTCAGAACTAAAACTGTATAGACTAGGCCCACCCATAAATAAATGGAAGTGTAATTCCCAAACAGAGCAACACTTGGTCATGTTCAGCACTATCTCAGTTATAATGTTACAGAAGAGTGTTAGGAGCTACTGGAAAGGTCTCAAAGTCGCTGTGATTTAAATCCACTGCAGCATATAGAACCACTGAGCTGGACAACAGCAAGGCCCTTGTTGATATTTTTGTTTGAAAACTAGATTATTTTCTAATTCAAGATTAAATAAAAAGAAACAAACCAATTTAATGGTGGTATGTAAATTCCACATTAGAGGAACTAGTGAAGCACACAACTGGAAAAAGTTTTTTTTTATCCAGAGTGTATTAAAAAAGCCCCAACTTTCATTTTCCTTGAAATTCCTCGCTAATATGATTTATTTGTAAACTTTTCACATAAGAATCTGTCTATATAAAGAACACTTCCCTATCTGTCATTGATATATTCTGCTCTCTTCATATGATAAAACTGAAAGTTCACTATGAAATCAGAAAATAGCCTCATGGGCTGACACTCAAGAGCTCTTGACATGGTCAGGGTCATAAATCCTCAGTACAGAAGCAGTTGTCTCATGGCTTAGATACAGTCTATGCTGTAAGTTAGAGATCCTTAACTGGTCTGTCCATAGCAATTTCAATATAAGTGTCTCAAAACTAGATTTCTTTCCCTTGCAGGAAATAGTGTGTCAAGAGCAAAAATTAAATACTATTGCTCACTGTCCTGGGGGGGAAAGTTCAGCGCCTCCTGCCTGGGAAGGCCTGGATGTAGTTCACCAAGAGGAACAAAAGTAGTCACTTGTTCTGTTACAAAACAGATTTGCCATTTTTTATAACTGTACGTGTTGCTATTTGATCCTTATGTAAAAGCTGTGCTTTTACCTGCCTACTTCACAGGCACAACACATGGCAAAATAACTAGAAGTACACACCTCTAAGAGCCAGTCTAGCAGTATCGATCTCATGTGAGGTTGCAAACTGGAATGTAGTGATGTGAAGTGTTTGCAGTGAGCATATCTGTTCTCCTTCGTCAAGATGTTGAGCCAGACATCTTTGGAATTTCCCCAGCTATGGAATAAAGTTACACAAAGCATTACTAAGTATATACACAATTGACAAAAAAATAAAAACATTATTTATTGTTTAGAAATATTCTGAAATAAAAAGAAAAATTCTGCATACTGTGAGATCCTCATGGTAATTGGAAAACTGCAGGAATACTCAGAACGTGTTACATCACCACAACAGCAGCTTGCCAACAGCATCAGCAAGTCCAGTTCTACAGAACAGGTGGTAAAACTGAACATGTGCCTCCGAAAGTTGCACATGCAACCATAGTTTCCTATTTTGCCTAGTTCAGTGGCTGTTCAGAGAGCAAGGTAAAACCAAACCCTCCCTGTAAAAAAGGACAATATACTCCTCCCCAGGAAACACAAAGCATACATGAAGTTGTCCAGTTTAGCTTGACAAAAGTGTTGAGGTAGTGTTTAAAAGTCACTCACTCATCCCTTTACTTCCTAGCTTACTTCAAGGCTCAGAAGCAAGCTATTTAGAGAAAAATTGAGTTCTTGCTTATTGCTAACTTATAATTTATTAGTACTCCAGTCTGTTTGGGAAGATGATGCCTGTATCATCAATATGGTTTTATTTGTAATTGCTATTATTAATTGATATGGGCTTTTTCTTAGATGCACTTCTCATCCTGCAGGTACTAAGAGGAACAGAATGTTTACCAATGAAATTATGATTTCCTACTGAAATTTTTGGAGTTGTCTATTTCCCCAAGCAGAAGCAGAGAGACAGAGCTGATCACTGGTATTGCCTACAAATTCTAACCCAGGTCAGCTTTATTCTGTTGCCATCACAAGTTAAAAGCTGGGGAGATACTTGCTTGTTTAATGCACAACTCTCCCTATTTAAGCAGAAAGGCATTGAGAAATCAATCATGATCTTCCTACAGCAGTTAGAGAATGACGGAGAAGGCAGGAGAAGTAAATTATCCTCTTCTTTGGCTAATCAGAAAGGATGGAGCTCAGCTTTACCAGATGCCTGTCAACAAGAGGATTAAACACCTTACATGGAACTCTGTATCTGAACATGTCTTTGAGGCAAAGAATCACCCTGCATCATGTCCAGTTCTGAACAAGTTTGGGCCAGAAAAAACAAAAACAAACCATGCTATATCTAGAAAGGTTCTCTTAAAGTAATGCTTCATGTTCTGCTTCTCTTCTCATTCACCTTGGCAGAAATTTTCCTTAATGCATTGCAGTAAATTTACCACCTCTTTCATTAAACTCAAGGATACAAAGAGCAGCTGGCTACTTATCTAATACACCTGAATATCTAAGAAATTCTGCAATTGAAAACTATAATTTAGTCAGCTAAGCTATCTCGCTGCAGAAGGGCAACTTTCTAGAACTGTGACTGCACCAAGCACATTGCATTGCATTAGCAAGCTACGTGCACAGTGATATTGCCACAAGTTTATTTGAACGTTTTTTAGTTCTTTAAGAAAATTTTGTGTAATATTTTTTGGTCACTCAGCTCCAACAGCACTGAAAGAAGTTTAGTTTAGTCATTATGTGCCTCTTAACCACTTAGAGTGTCCAGTGTTAAGTTATAAAAGGACAGCTCTGAAAGGTGAGAACTATCTGTCTGGTGCGTTTATCATCAGGGGAAAAAATACCCAACCAACCAAACCCAGGAATTTCTATCTTTTTCTTGTACATCAAATCTTCTGTGGAATGATGAGACAAGTAGAGGTGTTTATTATATAAGCACAACCCAACAGATTTTATTAGAGTAGTTCAGCATATTTCATAAGACATTAACAATTACTGCATCTGTTAAACTTACTTGAGTTCTGGCAAAGGTGATGGATTTATGAAGAAGTTCCTGAACCTGTATTTTTTGAATCTCGAGAAGTCAGTAGTTACTGATTCTTTGTGAGGCGTTTCAATAATTATGCAAGGTGAGATGCCTCCTGTTATTGTGGGTGGCCAACAACTCTGCAAAATAAACAAGGTATCTTTTAAATGCTGAGTTTACTATGAGAGCAAGAAAGGCAATGAGTAGACTACAGTAACAGCAACATTATGTAATGTACATAAGTCTCTCTGGATCTCAGCATTGATTCAAGTACTGAAACCAAGAAAGATAAAAATTAAATGCCAACGAAACCTTCCATAGTCAAGATGGAATGTGTATAAATAGATTGGATGCATTTGGGAACTCAGCTTTGAGGAAGACAACCATCTTTAGTATGTTTTAAAAGCTCAGTTACAGTACAAAAAGCAAAGATACTAATTGCTACTAAAACACAAGACATTAGGTTGCTAGTCCTATCGACTTATCTATTTGGAGGGAAAAAGAAAGGAGGGGGTGGAGGTTCTACTGTCTCTCAGTGGAAATTCAGCAACTTGTTATCTTCCAGTTTAGTGCTCCAGAGAGGAGCCACCCATCTCAGCTCCAGAGTGAGATACCCATTGAGCAAACAGCAGCTGTGAACTCTCTCAGCTTGCCAATGCCAAATATGGGATGCAACAACACAAAAGAAGAGTGCAAAGGTATTCACGCAGAAAGCCTCAGAGAAGGAATTCTAGATTACTGTAGTTAACTATAACTCACTTCAGTAATGCTTATTTGGTTGTATGTAGCCAGTATGAGTAAGGAGGTATCAAATCCCTGGAGCAAATGCAATGCTGTGATGGCTGACAGCCTTCAAAATGGTGACACAGAACTTTAATTATTCTCTGTGAAGTTGAGGGGGAATCCCATTCACAAAGAAAGGCAACAGAGGGGCAGACTGAACACAGAAGTTTTTCCTATATAGCTGACTTGCAAGGTAAGCTACACAGGATTTCATTAGTATATCTAAATCTATTTAAAGCCAGACTGAAGTATACCAAGAGTGAAGTTACATATTCCAGCAGAATTGACCTTAATGCATGCAGCCAAGAGAAAACGGAGGTCCTCCTCCTCCTTCTCTCCTGTGATCCTCACTGCCCAAGTTCCACCCCAATGCTTGCCAGACCCTCTACTGGGTTGATTTAACTCACTAACCTAGCAGAACATTAACTAATTTTGTAGTGCCAAATTAGCAATATGAACCTGCATACTGCTTCGTTCAAAGAACGGAGCAAGGTAGGGGATGGAGTGCATGGCCAGCTATCAAGGAAGAAGAGACTGGGAAGCAGATTTCCCCCTTTCAGCAAAGTTAAGCAGTAACACAGTTTCACCCCAGGTACAGCTGATGTACTTAGGCAGCGTTTTTTTCCTACTCAAGATTTAAAAAGACAACTTCACAATCAGAAGAGTTTCGCTTTACCATAGTTGTTAGTCTCATTACAAACAGAATAACTGCAAACAATATTGTTTGCAAGAGAAAAAGTTATAGTATTTTACTAATCTGCTTTAAAAGAGAAAACCATAAGGCCTGTCAGTTTTAAGAGTTTCCTGTGTTAGTGAAAACAGATTCCTAAGTTGATTTAAATAATCAAAAGATCTGTTAAATGAAAGTAAAGATGGCCTGCATGGTTATGAATCCTAACTAAATGGCCATGAAACCACACCTAAAGTTAAAACAAGTGCAGTGATCTTGTTTAGGCTTGCCTCTAGGCCTTACCTGCTCTGTATATGAAACTGTTCTGAAATATCTGGTGTTATTCTCTTTTTTTCACCTAACCTTACTCTGCAGTGGGTTTTACATTGAAGGATCTTTTATCTGCAACAAAGTCGTGTAAAAAAGCAAAAACATATAAAAAGATGCTAAGCTCTCATGGTTTTTAATATCTGAAAACACAAACTTTCCCTATTCAATACTTTCTGATGTGGAATGCATGACTTCACACCCACCAACATAAACCAGATGGACTCCATTATCTAGTTTGAAATGGACTGAATTACCTTAATTTCATATTGATGTTTTTTAGCAATTTTCCCATCTTCTCTTTTCTTAATCTCCTGCTGAGAAGAGACACACATCAATACACTGACAGTGGCCAGCACACCCACCTAAAGCTCAGGCAAACTCTTGCTACCCCTGCCGCACTTTATAACTTGGCAGAGTAAAGACTGTCCCATCCAAATGCACTGGAGAGCTTTCAGAATCCTTCAACTTTCCAAGCTGCTCAAACTGCTCACCTCTGTTGTTCTCCTTTTTCTGGTCTGAAGATAATCTAGTGCTTGCAGTTCTTGTGGAGCCTCTTCTTGACAGGACAGTGGCTGCTGCTGTTTGGCTTGCAAACGGGTACTGCAAAGAGCAAAGAGTAAAAAGTCATTAGACATTAGGAAAGCAGCAGTTGTTAGATGAGTACAGATAATCTTAGTACAACGCTAACAGCTTACCTGCGCCTTGACATCTTCTTTGGACTATAAGATCTCTACCTAGATCAAAGTAAAAGGATAAGCTCAGTTAGTGCATCCTCATAAAATTAGAACCAATTTCCCTATTTTGTGTCATGAACTCATCACAAAGAGCAGCATGCTCTACACAGCTCAACCAGAAGGGCACAAGCATTCCACTGGCCTGAGGAATGACCAAGCAGAGCATGACTGTGGTATATAAGCTCCATGTCCTGCTGCAGGGTGCCCAGGTATGCCAGCAGTTTAGCTCAGACTGCCTGGGGGTGGGGGCAGGGAAGTTATAAGAGGACATTTCCCACACAAGAGGATGTGGGGAGTCCCTGGGGCTGTGAACCCTCTAGTCCNTCCTTCTCTCCTGTGATCCTCACTGCCCAAGTTCCACCCCAATGCTTGCCAGACCCTCTACTGGGTTGATTTAACTCACTAACCTAGCAGAACATTAACTAATTTTGTAGTGCCAAATTAGCAATATGAACCTGCATACTGCTTCGTTCAAAGAACGGAGCAAGGTAGGGGATGGAGTGCATGGCCAGCTATCAAGGAAGAAGAGACTGGGAAGCAGATTTCCCCCTTTCAGCAAAGTTAAGCAGTAACACAGTTTCACCCCAGGTACAGCTGATGTACTTAGGCAGCGTTTTTTTCCTACTCAAGATTTAAAAAGACAACTTCACAATCAGAAGAGTTTCGCTTTACCATAGTTGTTAGTCTCATTACAAACAGAATAACTGCAAACAATATTGTTTGCAAGAGAAAAAGTTATAGTATTTTACTAATCTGCTTTAAAAGAGAAAACCATAAGGCCTGTCAGTTTTAAGAGTTTCCTGTGTTAGTGAAAACAGATTCCTAAGTTGATTTAAATAATCAAAAGATCTGTTAAATGAAAGTAAAGATGGCCTGCATGGTTATGAATCCTAACTAAATGGCCATGAAACCACACCTAAAGTTAAAACAAGTGCAGTGATCTTGTTTAGGCTTGCCTCTAGGCCTTACCTGCTCTGTATATGAAACTGTTCTGAAATATCTGGTGTTATTCTCTTTTTTTCACCTAACCTTACTCTGCAGTGGGTTTTACATTGAAGGATCTTTTATCTGCAACAAAGTCGTGTAAAAAAGCAAAAACATATAAAAAGATGCTAAGCTCTCATGGTTTTTAATATCTGAAAACACAAACTTTCCCTATTCAATACTTTCTGATGTGGAATGCATGACTTCACACCCACCAACATAAACCAGATGGACTCCATTATCTAGTTTGAAATGGACTGAATTACCTTAATTTCATATTGATGTTTTTTAGCAATTTTCCCATCTTCTCTTTTCTTAATCTCCTGCTGAGAAGAGACACACATCAATACACTGACAGTGGCCAGCACACCCACCTAAAGCTCAGGCAAACTCTTGCTACCCCTGCCCCACTTTATAACTTGGCAGAGTAAAGACTGTCCCATCCAAATGCACTGGAGAGCTTTCAGAATCCTTCAACTTTCCAAGCTGCTCAAACTGCTCACCTCTGTTGTTCTCCTTTTTCTGGTCTGAAGATAATCTAGTGCTTGCAGTTCTTGTGGAGCCTCTTCTTGACAGGACAGTGGCTGCTGCTGTTTGGCTTGCAAACGGGTACTGCAAAGAGCAAAGAGTAAAAAGTCATTAGACATTAGGAAAGCAGCAGTTGTTAGATGAGTACAGATAATCTTAGTACAACGCTAACAGCTTACCTGCGCCTTGACATCTTCTTTGGACTATAAGATCTCTACCTAGATCAAAGTAAAAGGATAAGCTCAGTTAGTGCATCCTCATAAAATTAGAACCAATTTCCCTATTTTGTGTCATGAACTCATCACAAAGAGCAGCATGCTCTACACAGCTCAACCAGAAGGGCACAAGCATTCCACTGGCCTGAGGAATGACCAAGCAGAGCNGCCGGGTAACAAGCAGACAAGAGGACAGAGTCTTACGCTGTGCCAGGGGAGGTTGAGTTTGGACATTACAAAGAATTTCTTCACAGAAANTATAAGAGGACATTTCCCACACAAGAGGATGTGGGGAGTCCCTGGGGCTGTGAACCCTCTAGTCCCCCCACACCCTCCATTTCAGGCACCCACACAGACACACGTTTTGCCGCTGCCGGTTCCTCCGGGGCGATGCCCCCCACACCTGCCGGGATGGCCGCCCGCGATGGGCCGGGCCAGGCGCCGCCGCCCGCGCTCCCGCCGCGCCGGTTCCGCGCCAATTTCCAGTGAGCGGGGAGGCGGCAGCGGCCTGTGCCGGGGTCAGGCTGGGCTGGAGGCACCGCCGCCGCCCGCCCTCCCCTGCCGAAGGGCCGATCAGACACCCACCCGCTCCCGAGGGTGCTGAGGGGGCGCAGGAGGGGCAGGACAGCCGCCCCGCCCCCCCTCGCGCTCCCGCCTGGCTGAGAGCGCGGCTCCCTCCAAAACCTGAGGGGGAAGGAAGGGGCTGCCGGGACGGCGCCTCACACGCGGGGACACCCACCCCCCGCCGGGACACCCCTCAGCGGGACCCCCCAACGCAAGGACCGGGGCTGTGAGGGGGTGTCCCCACAGGCACCCTGCTCCCAGGGCCAGGGCGGGGGAAGCCGGGACCCGCCGGGGTGCGGCGCAGGGGGGCGGTCGGGGTCAGCCCGCCAAGCTGCTCGGCCGGCATCCCCGCCCCCAGCGCGCCGGGCTCCCTCCAAAACCGGGCAGCCCGCCTCCCGCGGGGCTCTCCGCGGTGGGGCAGGGGGCGCCGATGGCGGGATCCTGCCGCCACCCCGACCCGCCGCGCTGGTCCCTGCGGGGGTGCCCGCCTGGGCCATCGCCA
>VYXC01009492.1:100123-219970 GCA_013397175.1 Platysteira castanea
GAGGTATTTAAGGAAAGACTGGATGTGGCACTTAATGTAGTGGTCTAGTTGACATGGTGGTGTTCATTCAGAGGTTGGACTCAATGATCTTGGAGGTCTTTTCCAACCTAATTGTTTCTGTGATTCTGTGCCAGCAGAAGACAGGCCTCCCCCAAGCACAGCCTCCATGATATCCTGTGGACAAGCCCTATCCCCTACACAGCAGCTTTCCACACCTGGCAACCAGGCCCACCACTGCCCCTCAGGGTCCCATCGTGTCCAAAGTGTCAGAAAAATCCACAAACGCCAGAAGTTTATGTCCAAAAAGGAGATACAGAAGTCCCTCAACTTTATTCGAATAAAGAGGGAGAGCCCACTGGGGCACACACCCGCGGGGTTTTCTCTCTTGGGGTTTCAGAGGGCGCAGCCTCCTTTTATCCTAAACTCCCGGCCGCATGTTGCCCTCTTCCTTTCCCTGAGGTACTAGGAAGGTACAGCCTTCCTGAACCACCTATCATATATTCACCCCTTGAACCTACTGTTTTACCCCAAAGTTCAGAAGTTCAGGCTTGTGCAGACCCTTTTCCATTTCAGGAACCAAGCTGTCTGGGCTCTGCAACACACCTGCTGCCCAAGGTCAGTAGAGACATTAAGACCCATTCCAAAGACGCTAACACCCATACCTTCACCCATCAAATTATTTGTAAAGACATTAGCGCACATCTTTCTTCTCAAAGGACAGCAGGGCCCACTGCCGGAGCACCCACCCTGCAATCCCCTTCTCCAGCAGGAGATGATGCTGAAGCTTACTCTCAGTGCCAGCACACCTCCTGTTACCGTCACTCAATGGTTGCATGGAGTTTTCATAGTTTACATATCCCAGAAAAACCCCAAAATAAAATCCACACTACCTCAAAAGCAACCAAATCCCACAGCACCATATACTTAGCAGTGCTTTAAGCAGACACTTTCGTTTAAAACACCCAGTGCAGGGCACCTACAGCCATTTTGCTGATGAGGAACAGCTGCCCCTTTCTCGCAGTGCTGAGCACATGTACTGCAAGACAGCACAAAGAGAAGCCATGGCTGCCTTCAAGGAAATCCGCATCTTCATTTTTTTTCACTTATTTTTCTTTTCCCAAGTGTAACACTATTAAAGAGTAAACATAGGTTTTGCCTCCAAGCATATATTATAGTAATTAAACACAATAACCAGGTGTTTACCCTGTGATAGCTTTGTTACTTTAAAGGGTAAGAGAAAAAGCAATGCAGCCCACCAAGGCAGAGGTATCACAGTAGGGTCGCTGACAGCAGTTTAACAGGTCACAAGTTTTGGGCACCAAGGGCCATCTCTCAGCTGTGTGTCCTTACAGTACCTGATGCAGTGGGGACAACAGTTCCTGCAAACTTCAAGTAAAGCATTGACATATGCAAGATAGACACTGCAGCCAGCCAGCCTCTTCAGCTCTGCAAAATGTCTGTTCCAGACCTTGTCATGAAGAAAATCTGCTAGATGTGGCTCAAAAGGAATGCAAAAAAGGCCAGACCTCACTGTCATTTAAACAATCGTTTGTCAGCTGAACATATTTCATCAGCTCATTGCAAGAAATCTAACTTATGTCATAGTTCAGGATGCCTGTAGTAGACATGCAGGTATCTCTTTTAGTTGACTTCCACTGAAATCCACCAGCAAGATGCATCCTGCTGTCTGGAAGTTCATCTCCTACTTCATTGACTACAGAGAAAAGGTGGTCCCTGAATTTGGGCAAACTTGACCTAACTGACCTCCAGCCTTTAACTGACTTGCTGAAGTTGAAATACTACCATAGCTAATTTGTTAAAAAGAGCTGAAACTTCAGCTACCAAGAGAAGAGAGACAAATTATCTTTCTTCCCTAAAAAACCTCCACCCTTCGCAGATGCCTAATTAAGGCTTTATATTCCATATATATATGCAGCAAAGTGGGTTTGGTACATCAGGAGTAAGTTCCATTGCACATTGTTGAAAAAGAATACTGCAAAGCTAAAAATTGAATGAGTCAGGTTGGCCATGGATAGGTCTCAGCACAGACTGTAATAGCTATGCTGCTCATTTTTCTAGACCTTTTGATGTGAGCTGCTGCAGGTCACCTGCCACATTTTTGTGGTTTTGATTCAGTAGTGGAAAATGCACCAGGTTCCATGAGCATTCCCCATCCTGCCAGCCACATTTCCCACAAGTTTTCATCAGTAAAAAGAACCCACAAGACAACCAACCAAACCAAAACCCCAGAAGCTAATGTGTAATCAAATCCTGAAGCAGACAATGAAATTATGATTTTAATGCAAGCTAACACACTGACCTTTTGATGTGGCAATAAAATTGAAGTGAGTTAGTCCATGCTGGGACATTTCAAAGTGGATTGACACACAGTACATCCTCTTCCCTGTGTGGATGCTTCTGTAGGGAGGATAAGTGTAAAAGAAGATTTTTTTAACCTTCTAGAAATATACTACTGCTGAGCAGTGTTTGCGCTGGGATCTGGCAAGTCCTTTTAGATTAGTCTAGTGGTTTTCTTTTTTTTTTTTCCCCATTACCTCTTGTAGGGTATGTTCCAGAGAAGGTGTTAAGGCCTTCCTTACAAGTTTACACACCTGAGGTTGTTTTTCTTGGTTATCCTTTTATGGATCTATTTGACTTGGGGTGGAATCTACCAAGGATCTATAAAGCACAGATCTAAAGCCTTGAGGATCAGTCCAGTTACTGTATGCTCAATACTGCTCTTCTCCCAGGGAGTTTCTCAGTCCAGGAGCAGGCTTCAGATCTCAGCTGGCAGACATGGGCTGTGCCATAGGTCTATACTTCCTCCTATATAGACTTCAAATTATTGTGTCCAAGGCAAGGTGACCTAGTTAGGCAGTATAATAATAAAATACTATTATGTGTAAAAATGTATCTATCATAGTGCTAAAAGAACTGTAGATTCCCTGAAATGAGACTCTACAGAGAATTAGCAGCAGAGAGAGGTGGAAAAGAGAAGGGAGGCCTCAGGCTTTTGGGATATGTGGGTATCAGCCAAGACCTGTCAATTTTTGCAAGGTAAACAAAGACTATGAGATCTTGATTAAGAAAGGGGGGACTGACACAGGCAGAAGTATCCCCTTGACTACTCCCAGCAGTGCATTTCAATTCTAGCTCTTCTCTATGGTGTGAGACTGAAGAATGATTGATGGGCCAAAGCCAGAGGTATGAGATTCAGTGAGACCAAGTGCTGGGTCGTTCACTTGGGTCACACTAACCCCATGCAGTGCTACAGGCTTGGGGAAGAGTGGCTGGTAAGTGGCCCATCAGAAAAGGACCTGGGGGTGCTGGTTGACATGGTTGGATGGTTACAGGCTCTTTGTGAGGGTTAGACACAGCAGAAGAAGTGGAGGTTTGCATTGCATAGTCTGGTTTTGTTACTCTTATCTGTTTGGAGTTTTCTGGTTATTATTCCTTTTCCTTAGTTTACTCATGAAATTACAATAGTTATTCACCTTATTAAGGTATTTGAGTGTTCAGCTATCAGTCTGCCCACAGAACTTTTGAACAAGTCCAGAGAATAACTTCTGAAGTATTAGTTATACAGCAGGAACTCCAGAACATTATTGCCATCAAGAAAAAGCTGGCCGCTAAAAAGAAATTTTATATGTATTGTGTTAAGTCTCAGTTCAGTCTCATTTACTCTAAAACTGATATATCATGACCAGACCATGGGAACGACAATGCCACAGCAGCATCAGCGTGTTCTTTTGATGAGTCATTCCTATGTGCTCCCAAAAAACCCAAACCTTCCTTGCAAGTATCACTCAGTAACAGCCACAATATTTTGTGGTTATAAACATGCACCAGAAGTCAATGAGACAAAGAAAGCAGATACTACACTGTTTCCTCATCAAGTCATTCAGTAGTTATGGTTCTCTCTGACATTTAACACTGATGAAGGGACTCTGTCAGAAACATACAAGGATTTATATACACAGAAAAACGAAAATGTAAAATGAGAACTTAAGCCAATAGTTACATTGACACAACCCTTCATACAAACATTTTTGCTTCAGCTCAGAGAAGTTTGAAAAAAACACTAGTTCATGGTGTTTTGGAAACTGTCCAAGCTAAATTTTAAAAGTTGCATGAGGTCTGAAATGAGCACCCCCAAGAGGAACACTATCAGCTTAACTATGCATCTGTATGGATACAATTGCACAAGCATAGTTGATCAAACTTTCTCCTGAAGGGTACTGTACAGCTCTCAGCATAGACTTATTGCTTTGATAAATGTACAGGACAAAATCAACATTTCAAAGGGAAAGATTTTACTCAGGTCTTGCTCTGGGAAGATGGATGCTTTGTTGCACAAATACATTTTCACTGCTGTTAGTTAAATAGATCATTTTGTCACCCTGCTTGTTTGGTGGGTGAGAATTAAGTCAGGAACTGCTTGTAACAACTCAGCCCATACAAATCCATGGAAGCCTGTATCCAATGTGCTGAGAGAGCTGGCTGATATAATCTCAAGGCCACTCTCCATGATCTTTGGAAAACCAGAGAAATCAAGGACCCCTACTGACTGGAGGCAAAAAGCCCACTCATTCACAGTTTCAGAAAAAGCCAACATAACAGCTTGGAGAAGATCACTAAGCCCATTTCTCACATTCAAGATTTCCTATATTTCAGCTTGCACACATTGCCTTTTGTCCTTTCACTAGGCACCACCAGAGAAGAGTCTGTTCCCCCTTCAGCCATTTACATACTTTGACAAGATCCCCCAAGACTTTTCTTCCCCAGCCGAAACAATCCCATCTCTTGTCCTCTCCTGGTAGTTTCAGTCTTCAGTCCTATTATTCCTTGGCCTCTTGCTGGACGTCCTCTAGTACATCCATGCCCTCTCACACAGGGAAGCTCAGCACTGGTCACGCCATTCAGATGCATCTCACCAGCCCAGGGTGGAGGAGTAGGATCACCTCCCTCCACCTTGCTGGCAACACCATGCCTGATGCAGCCCAGGAACCTCTGAGATTTTGAGGCCACGAGGGTGCACTGCTGGCTCATGCTCAACTTCGTGTCCACCAGGACCCCGAGGGCCCTTTCTGCCAAGATGATTTCCAACCAGTTGGCCTGGTGCCTGGGGTTTTTATTCCTCTAGGTACAAGACTTCTTATTTCCCTTCACTGAACTCCACGAGGTTCCTGTTAGCCCATTTCTCCATGTTAAGGTCCTTCTGAATAGCAGCACAGCCTTCTGGTGCATAAACAACTTTGCCCTATGACCCAGGTTGTTAATGAAGGTTTTTAACAGTGTAAGGATCCTGCACTGATAGGGTGCACCTGTAAAAACAAGCTTTCAGCTTGGCTTCATGTCATCGATCACAGCACTCTGAACACAGGGTTCAGCCAGCTCTCAACACACCTGCTCTCACCATCTGCTTCACACAGTCCATAATTCATCACTTTGGGAAGATGCTATGGAGGACAGTGTCAAAAGTCTTGATAAAGGCAGGAAAAACAATATCCACCACTCTCCCCTCATCCACTGAGCCAGTCATCTAATTGTAGAAGGCTACCAGGTTGTCAGGCATGCTTTTCCTTCCATAAATCCATTCTGGCTACTACTAATCATCTTTTTGTTCATTTTGGAAATAGTTTCCAGGACTATTTGCTCCATTACCTTCCCAGACATCAAGGGAACAGTCTTGTTCCCCTTTATCTTCTTGTCCTAGGAAGGATGCTTGCTTTCCTCCAGCCCTCAGGAATCCTGTCCATTGCCAAGCCCTTTCAGATAATTAAGAACAGCTTCACAAAGACATCAGCCAGCTCCTTCACCAGTCATGGGTGCATCCCATAAAACTGTGTATGGTCCATTTCTTTAAGCATTTCTTACCTTGAGACTTCTCATCCAAGGGATGATCTTCATTGCCTTAGCATTTCCCACTGGTGTCAGGGGCCTGGAATCCCAAAGCCTGGTCTTCCCAGTAGACACCAAAGTAAAGGAGACATGGAGTCTCAGCCTTCTCCACGTCCTTTGTCACATGGATTCTGGTCCTGCTTAGCAGCAGGCTCACACTTCCTCTGATCTTCCTTTTGCAGCTGGTGTATCTGTGGAAGGTCTATTGTCCTCCACATCCCTTGCCAAATTCAGCTACAGGTGGCTTTGCTTTTCCTTCCCTAACCCCATCCCTAGGCATCTGCACAGGATCTCTGCCCCTCCTCATAGGATACCTGTACCAGCAGCCTTCCATACAGATTTTTTTTCATGGTGGTGCATGGCAGGGAAATGATAGGCAGCGAGGCATGAGTTGAAACAAGAGAGGTTCAGCCAAGATACAGAAAAAATTCCCCAGCCCATGCACATTTCATGTGTTTTTTATCTCTGTCCTGTTCACCTGCAGAGCTCCTGCATGTTGATCAAGAAAGGCAGCAGTCAGCAGAGATGTGCAACTCTGCTCCAATGCACATTATCACCTGATCAGCAATGCAAACCAATTCCCAGAGGAACCGCTGTACTAAAGCAAGCACTGGGACACTCAGTACCTGCCACCTGAACAGGGTGCTCAGGCATTTGTATTTTCACTAACCAGTAATGTTAAAGAACAGACTGACAATTTTTAATAGGCCATTTTTTTATTGAGAGTTAAGATCATGTTTCCCCCAGTGCACAGAATGCACTATGAAAACAAAATACAGAAGATCACTTTAGTAAATACACACTGGTTAAGCGATGCTACCTTTTTTTTTGGCAAAGTGCTGTATTTTGTCTGTTTTCAGCTTGTGTTAAACTATTAAAAATAAGAGCCACACATTCTTCCATATCAAAAGGACTGCTACAAATAGAGAAGTGGCTCTGGAGAGAAGCTGCCATATATGCATAGACTGATGTACAGTATTAATCCCAACTGAAATGTCCCTTTTGAAACTTCAAGTTTGCTGGGTAGAAGGCACAGTTTAAAATGCAAATCTGTCCATTGACCAATACATATGAAAATACAATTTCAGCAAGATTCATGAATATCAATCAGTATGAGACAGTGCAAGGCGTCCACTTTTACAAGAAAAAACACACACTTCAATACAATTCAAAAAACCATATAAAAAGCCACACAACTCACTATTAAAACAGAAAACCAAAACATATCTAATTGCCCAATAGCTCCAGGCACAAAACAGAGCTAGACCAACATAAATATGTAAAACAAATTAACAAAAAGCCATTGATGTAGTACTATCTCACACAATAATATGGTTTCCAATATTACAAATTGAGAAGCACAGCTTTGTGCAACAAAATAGTTTATATCCTGAAAGATATAGGTTTTCATCACCAGAAAGTCATCTAGTAATGCAGTATAAAAAGATCAGTATCTCCCAGTTCTAGGAGCAGTCTAAAGTTGCGTTTACTTGCCTACTGAGAAGAACAGACCAAGGCTCTCATTTTAATGTGTGGGAGCCTTATACTCTCAACTCCATCTCCCCATTAAGAGTTAAGGGATTACTTACTCCTTCCAACACAGGGAGGTGGAGGCTCCATCTTCCTTCATTTCACTTTAAGAAAATTAAAGCTGAAGGAAAGTAGTTACTTATACATAAAGAAAAGTTATAATACAGGAAAGCAAAGAATTTTCCTGAGCTAGAAAGCTGGCAGCAAGGATAAGGAAGTTTAAGCTAGACAAAAAGTTGGAGTGATAAAGGTAGAGAATTTGAGGCAAGTAAGAGTACTTATTTGCAGATAAACCGAAGTATTTGGACCACATGAAAACTGTTGTATGGACATGGGCATATACTACTGCAAATAGCAGTAACAAAATATCTCTTTCAGAAACTCATGATGTGACCAATTTTGTTTGCTTTCAGTGTCCATATGAATTCAATGTGTAAAAAAAGAAAAAACCACTAGTGTATCCAGGAAAGCACCTCCTGCTTTTATACATTTAATTATTTTCAACATCCCTTTATGACAATCCTAAGTAATTCCAGTGAAGCAGCACATCTGCAGTGAAACAGAGGTTATAAATGCTGTTCCCTGTATGCTAACTAGGTTCCACAACAATTCCAGCTACAGAACTGCAACAGTACCACTACATCAAGGTCAATATGAATTGTTGAGGTTTTGCTTCAGTGAAATTGAAGCATTTGGCTGAATTTAAATACTTCATAGGCCTGGAATAATTCACATTATTGACCTTGCCTTATTTCAAAGGCTCTTCACATGACTCCTTATACCAACTTCTGTATAAGGACTACTGGAAGACATGGTTGAGTAGAATGTTAACACTTTAATGCCCTAGGCACTAAACACAAGGGAAAACAGCAAGTCACATTAAGCACTGGCAGGAAGGAAGATAAACTTACTTTTATTTCCCCCCTTCTTTCAGTGCAGATTTCTGCTTCCTTACCTCCATATCCATTTAATTGACTTCCCAGATTGATCTATCAGGGTTCGGCATGCTACTGGCTGCTGTGTAACACATAGTTTTTGTTAACAGGTGAATGTTACTTTACCTGTAGTTGTAGTTGGCAGTGCCTGCCAACTTTCAAAACATCTTGCACAGTGTTCTTAAGAAAACTACTTGCTAGTTTTGAATGGCTTTTCTTTCCTGTTGGCCCATGGAATTGCTATCCAGTTCTTCTGCCTCCAATGGGCTAGGAGAACAACCATGGCTGATCAATCAATTTTTACACACTCTGTTATCACTGTGTTTAGTTCAGCATCCACTTCTCCCTGCCTCACACCGTCCTTCATTTCCAGTCCCTATTAACTTGGGCTTCATTTTCATAGAGAGAAAGAGAGAAAATTAGGAGAACTTCAAAGAAAAGCTTCCTTCTATCTACTTTTGAGCTACTCTCAATCCATAAATATAAGACAATCTAATAGCAATTTGTAGCTCAGAAACAGCTGTCTGTCAGCCTGACTTCTTTGAAGAGCAGTCAGCTACTGATGGGATTAAAAAGAATGGTCAATCCACCATCTTTTTCCTTTAACTAGACTACAGATTAAATGAGATAGGGTGGGGGAAATACATTTTTCAAAGACAGAAATAGTTAGAAAAAGGAGTTAGAGAAACTCAAACTTTACCATGTAGAACCCCGTTCAGTTCTCTTGTGTTGTGCATCTGCACGTTACCCAAAGGTTCACTTTTCTTCCCACTCCACTGTGCGGTACTACCTCTGTAACACCAGTACCATACTGTACTGCAACAATATTGGTGGGACATTTAACCCTCTTTCAATATCCACATCAAGCACCCAGCACACCTACACAGACCCCACTAACACAAGTAAGTTCTAGGAATTTAGATGAGATGTCCTTCTTGAAACAGCTCAGCACAGCTAAGTAATATCCACTGGCAGCTATAGTATTTCCTTGTTAGAAAGTAATCATATATTCTGAATACAGACAGATACACAAGCTGTCAAGTACTGGTCATTAAAGCATATGGCTAACCTCAAATTTTCTAACTCCATTTTAATTAATGCAAAATGTAACTGATTTCCATCTCAGTTAAGTTTCTTTAAAATACCAACTAAGGACCCATCTATACATCATAGTTTATAAAACAGCACACAAACTATTGTACTGATAGGCTTTCAAGACATTGATATTTAACATCAACATTTAGAACTTCCTGCAAGATGTTTGGAGATTTATGTGTCTTTTGAAAATAATGCAACACTAGTTATGATTGTGTTTGAGGGATTGACAATCAGCTTCAGATTGACCACACTTACCTACACATGAAAACAAGAGCAACCTAAGAAACAATTAGACCATAGATTAAAATCACAAGAACCATCAGTAATTGAACTGACGCTGGCAAGGCTGGTGAACAAACAGTCCATTGTGCTTGATTTGCCGAGAGTGGCAATCCCTGGTAAGGTTTTGGCGACGGAGACTGTTTCTGTTGATGTACTGTCTTTCATTATGTTCTTTTATCCAGTGGGTAGGACGAAAGCTCTTGTTTTTTTCCAGAAAAGTTGAACTAGTAGCAAGAGCTGTGACATAGCAGTGAACACGCTGTCCTGTTTCATTTTGGGCCTCCAGTCTAGAAATGTAACAAGCAGGTATCAGTCACTACTGAGGTGCATTGGAAAGACAAGCAAAATAAAGGGTAGAAAATGGGCATCAACATCCAGCATTTCAAAAGGGTACCCTTGTTCTACTGGACAGAGATTTGGGCTGAGGTGAAGGCATTTACCACACTGGTAAGTAATGTGTAGTGCTGCTAACTCACTTTTTGTGTGAGGACCCCACAAGAGCCTTTGGACTTTTGGTGTCTTACTCTACCGTGCTCTTTCTTCCCCACACCACCTCCCTAAGGCCAGAACGCAATACAGACAGATCAGAAATATAAGGCAATGTGTGTCACACTGCTGAACTTAAGAGTTATCCACTAGGCAAAGTCTGGTTTAAAATCATTTTGAACATAGGTGGTTCAGCCTGAAAAGAGATGCACACTAACAAAAGTGCATTTCAATTGCCAGCCACATGAGTAAATCCAAACAATATTCATGCAGATGAGTGGAAAGGTAGACCAGTTGTGACACACATGAGAAATAACTTAGAAGGATTGTTCCTCAACCAGCCCCCTAAATTTCATGAGCAGTGAGTCAGCATTTTTGGCAAACCCTTGTTTCATCATGCACTAGCGAAAAACAAACCAGCAGCCTATGCAAGCAGCAACTGACATATTGAAAAAGGACTTCCCTACTTGACAGAACAATCACTGGCATTTCCTGAAACTTCCAAAGTAAAGTTAAAAATAGCCTAGCCATCTTAAGAGCAAAGCAAAACCCAAATATAAGTGCTAGAGCTGGTGTGAGACCAGCAGCAGCAGAGTTTCTTGCCTTCTGTCTCCCCACTCAGGGCTCAACAACCAGCTGGTAACTGGTCAGTGGTACCCAAGAAAGATGTCTGCAAGACCAGGAACTTGCTCAGGCATGAGCAAGAGGTCTCTTGGGAAGTCTGTTTTTCAGCACTAGCATGACTTTATCATAAAGTCTCTTCTGGAAGAGCTTAACTTGCAGTTATTGTATGATGTCTCTGTAGACATAAATCAGGTCTGCCATGTCCATGGTATGCCCTTTGTAGCCTTGCTCTGGGAGTCTGCAGGTGCCTGACATGAAGTAAACTCTTCTGCCTCTCCCCACTCCACTCTGGAGGGAAATACTCCTTGTTATCAAGGGAATACTCCCTCCCTTCTACTTTTTTATTTTAAATATCCTAGCCTTGCTTTTGGATCCTTGGGTAGATTGATATGACTAACTGAGGACTACAGACTGCAGAACAGTCATATATGCCATTCTGGTCTGCTCCTGTTTATTCACTGGATATTGTCCTAAACTAAGCACTTGAAATACCAAGCAAAAATTAGGTGACTAACAAGCACAAATCAATTGACAGTGCCTTGTAAATACAGTCTTTGCAGATTACACCAGTTTAATTTGCATGAGGGTACCTGCAGATATGGGACTACTATTTTCTATGTGGAGCAATCCCTTAGCACATCCAACAGTGCTGGAGATGGAACTTCAAGTGAAGACTTTCTGGGGAAAGCCATTAAGGAGCCACGAAGCCACACCACAGTCATTGCAACCTGTATTTCCTAAGTATACCCTTAGCTAGCAAAGGGCAGCAACTGCTAATACAAACTGATGTGGTTTTGTTATAGAAAAATATGACTAATCTGACAAATAGTGAAGTTTATACAACATCCTTTTGCTTTGAAAGGAATTTAAAATAGGAAAAGAGATTTCCTCCACAAAAGGAGGAAAAATGGTTTAAACTTGCTGGCTGAAGATATTTAAGCTTTTCCCCCCCTCTTATCAAATACCCTTCCAGCAATGGTTTGCAAACCAACACTCTTCTATTTGTCATCATAAAGTGACACCGGGACAGCAGAGGTGGCTTGAATTAGCTAAAAACCCACATACTCTTCCAAAATGTAGCATTTTGGTACCTTAGGTGCATTTGGTAGGCTGGCACTAGTGAGTTCCATGCACCAAGAGAACAGGGTTGATGAGTCTCCATCATATTGTCAAAATGGAATTTCAGCGTGGCTGTGTCTTCAGCCAGACCATCCCTACATACATTCGCTGCTGTGCTTCCTGTGTCTATTTTGCTAGAAAGCAGAAGTGTCCTGCTCATTGTGCTACAGAACCACACCTCACAAGAAACATTAAAGGCTTCAGACCCCCAACCCAATTATTTCAGTAATTTTTCTGCACTTAGCATTTTGGCTTGTTAAAGCAGATGTAGTTAGGCTTGATCAAGTAATCATTTGACACAAAGGTTAGTCCTAAAAACAGTATTGCTTTGGCAGACAAGGCTCTAGAGGAAGCAGTGTTGCTAGCAGCCTGATCAAACAAAAAGCACTGTCCCAAAACAGTAGTACTTACTGTGCCAGTGTGCCTTAAGCAGCTTTTCTTGGCCCTACAATATTAAATGGCCAACCATTAAACCACTAGAGACTTCAAAACAGCTTGTGAAACTTACTGCAATATCAGTGTAACCAATGTTCCTAAATTCTGCATTCTACCTCAGCTTTAGACTTAAGTCTCATCCCAGCTGTCACACAAAATATCCTGTACAAGAGCCTAGATACTCTGACCAAGCAACAGCACAGAATTCAGTGTGAAGAAACTTAATTACACACCAGCTGAAGAGCACACCTTTAGCTTCTCCACATATTAAAGCAGCTTAACTGTACTGTATAAGACAGGATTCTTCTCCGGAAGAATTTACATCAGTATCCCTAGTTGAAGTGACTGAAAAGTCAGTATCCAACTTTGAGTGTTACTATTCACCGCAAATTGGTACTTTATCTAAAGT
Source organism: Platysteira castanea (assembly GCA_013397175.1). NCBI lineage: Eukaryota > Metazoa > Chordata > Aves > Passeriformes > Platysteira > Platysteira castanea. The sequence goes on from VYXC01009492.1 coordinate 112,943, forward strand.
GGCTTACTGTCTTTTGCTAGGGCATGCCTTGCAGCCTACAGTACTCCTGCAGATTCCTTCAGATCCTCATTTTAAAGGTGCTGTCTGCTCATAGTTTGCCCCAATTTAGCTTAAGCTAAACCCCTGATGCTTAACATCATGAACTGTCCTCCCCAAATAATTACACAAATTCCACTCCAAGATCAGTAGTATCAGCACTGTACTTCAACATTATACAGCAGCATGTCATCTCAAAGCCACCTGTTTCTTTGAACTATGAACTTAAATATGGCAAGGAGCTGATCAGACGTCAATAGGCATCTACCTACAGCAATTCAACCGCTACACTCATTTCTTCCTGTATATCAAAGCTTAGTACACTGTGATTTTTTTCTTTAGTATTATTGTTTCTAAACTTCAGAACTAGATGGAATGAAAAGTCAGTCTTTGTTATTAACTGGAATTCACAAAACACCCAATTATTTCAAAATCAATGAACGCACAGGCAAGTGCAGGGTCATAATGGCCAAGAAATACTCTATTTGCATACATTCATGTATACTATACTTGTATAGCTGTATACACAAACACCAAGGAATGCCAGTGCATGGCAAATGTGCCTCTACAATAAACCCATATGGCTAGATTTTTAGGACCCATAACCAAAAAGCACAGCTTCTACTCTTAGTACAGTAAGAAGTTTGCAGCACAAATTTTTACATCAAGGGGACTAAGTTTTGTGGAATCCTTCAGTTTGCTTTTGTTCCACAAGTCACTTGTGGGAAAATTTAATCCTGTCCTTATCTATCACTAGGTTGAGGAATGAACAAAAAGCCCAAAGAATCCTCTCACCTAAACCTGAAACCACTTCCCTGCCAGGATAATTAAAGTTCTATGTGTCATCTCACAAGGTGACTGAAAGAGTACTGACTAGTAGCTATGAAAAACACACATAGCTGTGGAGGGGGCAAAGTGCTTTCATATCTTTGTTACTGGCTTTGCAGTTAACTGCCACCAGTTTCAACAGGACTGGAACATACTCTACAAGGGAGTAATAAGGCTCCATAAATATTCATTGAAGTGCCAAAACAGCACACCCAACTGTTTCCAGACACGGCCATCTTGCATAACATTTTTCTGAGCGGGCAGGCACCTGACCACTCTACACACCTTGTGTAGTATTCATGCTTTATTCACCTCCCTTGAAATAAGCTGGAAAATTCAGTATTAAGTGTCTAAGCTGATCAAGTAGCAACCAGATATTTTCAGCACCAGAGTTCCTTGACAAGAGAATTCAGACATACCTGGGACTACCTGGGCTGTGAAACTCCTCATCCCCACATCCAGTCTCATTAAGGCTGTGACAGGTGTTGTGGACAGCATACACAGACATGCTGGGATGCTCTATTAAGAGGTTCTCCATCGGACTGGTCTCCACTTTGATAGTGGTTAATCCACCTGCAGTAAAACATGGGGGAGGGGTAATAAACCAGCTCTCCTCCATAGGACATGACTCAAACTGGATGAAGCAAGACTCGCTGGCCTCCGGCAAGTGTTCCAAGGGAGACGATAAACAAGAGAAGACGGGCGAGCTGTCCGTGGCCGATGCTTCAACAATGTCTGCTTCCTCCACGGAGCAATTAGTGCAACTGTCTGCTGTAGGAGACCATTCATCAGTGAAGAGGAACCCATGGATGTTGGTGATCACAAGAGGTCAAAAACAACAAGGTTGCACATAGCGAGAAATGGGATATGAAAAAAATAATAGTAAAAAAAAAAAGCAGAGAAAAAGGAAAAAAAAAAGCCCTGTTAGCACATACACAAGTTTTTACTTTTTAAAAGCAGGGGAGGGGAAAAGGGAGTTCCCAGACAAGCCATGTTAGAAATGTGAAACAAATGTTATCAGTAAAGCTATATAATTGCGAAATAAGTCAAATATATTTTATTTGTACAAGAGGTTCTGCTGAAGCCTGTGTCAGGCTTATAAACCTGACATCACTTTTCTCACCAATTTACACAACCTGTATTAGTACATTTGTTTGGAAGACACCCTACACTCTAATCCCACACTGGTTTTGCTCAGATAGTTTCCCCAAGCTACTGGTTTGTTCACATGGAGTAAGACAAGCAAGGGCCAGAGGAATACAAAGGCAGAGCTTATGTCTGACAGATATCTTACCTATAAAGTCAACCAGAATCCACTCGTCATCTTCTTTCTCACTGAACTCTGGCTCTTGGCTGGACAAGCTGTCAATCTCTCCCATGAGCATATTATTTAACCTCTGGAACATTACTAAGGCAGGAACAAGACTTTGGCTGGTAGGTCTTGATATCCAAGGTTCAAGGCACAGCTCACACTGTACTAGCAGAGTGGCACAGACTTGAGATTAAAGTGCATAGATGCTTTATCAGCTTAGGTACAGGACATGCACGAGAAGCATGACTTGTAAACAGTTTACGTGAAACCTGCAAAAAATGATGAAAAGGATCTTAATGACAAAGCCACAGGTAACATCCCTAGAGAACAAATTAAAAGCCCCTTGTTAGTGTAGTCTGAGGTACCAATGAACATTTTCCCCCAAAGAGGAGAGGCAGCTTCCCTGGCACTCACCATCCCCTCCCAGCTTAGATACATACAAAAACCCCAATTCTAGGTCTCTCCTGGGAGCTGATTGCCTTCATCTCAATCTTCCTCCCCAAGAAAAGGTCTGTTCAGCTTCTCCTAAGGAAGGATAGGATTCTTGCATCTATGCTCCCTCAGCTCTCTGCCTGTCTTCTTCCACGTCAGAAAGATGCCAAGGGCGTGTTTTCTTCTCCAGACAACTCATCTTCTCTGCTGACACAGATGAGCCCCTGTGAGTGCTGCCAGGGAAGCCCAAAGCAGTGTTTCTTCTCTGTTCCATCATACACATTTCAGGGCCACTGACTACCAGTTAACACAGTAGCAAGGAACATCCTGTGTTCAGGTTCAAAGTACACCACAGAGCTACCAGTGAGATCATTTTCACAGCAACCACCCAACTAACCATGTATCCTAAGTCTAAGGAACATGGAAAAGTATCAGGTATGTTTAACTAATCTCAGTGCTTCTTTGTTGATTCACTCCTCTAAATCTATTGGTCACCATAAGCCTGACCTCTGCATCTGGCAGTTAAGATAAAAAAACCCATTAGTACCAAGAAGCTGAATGTTTAAATACCTCAGATCAGCATACTTACAGCCTTTGTTGTTTATGTATGAGCCAATAAATAGAAGCCATTAAAGCAGCTGAAAAAGTAAAAACTATGGGGAAAATACTCACCAACTTAACTACAAATTATTTTTGCCCATAGCAATATTTGAATCATCACAGATTTATTACAGATTAAACACCTGTTTGATAATTAAATAGGAAAGAATATATCCATGTAAGACAGTATGAGTACCTGCATTTAGAAAGGGAGTAAGACACATGACAGAAGACAAACCCAGATATTAAAAGATACAACCCATAAAGAGTATTATTTAAGGCCAGTATACCCTGCTTCACCCTAGAACTCTCACGCCACACTAAAGAGTTGTTTGGGCCTCCTTTGTCATCTTAGCCCAGGACACCAGACCCCACCACCTACTTGTACAATGTAAGGACAAACACTTGCTCCATGCAGCACTGCTTCTGTAAACATTTATGCAGCTTCCTCCTTATTCAGACAGCGCAAAAGGATAGCAGCAGAACTTAAAGTAGTCTTCAGGAGCAATATGAAAAGGTACAGTGAAACTCAAGAAGTTATGCACTCTAGTTCCTCAAGAGAAACAACTGACTGCAGGAAAACACAAGACTAGAAACAACAGGCTCACCTGAAATAGTAATACAAGTCTATTTTTAAGGACCACAATTGAAAATGAAACATCAGGGCTTTCCTAAAGAGAGCTACAAAAACGATCAGAAGTCTAAAGAAAATCAATAAAATTTAAAAAATGGAAAAGTTTAACAGAGGGAAGGAAAAAATTACAACAGTAGTCAATTATGTGAAGAAAGAGGCAAGCATTTCTTGCCTTCTTTTATCCAGAGCAAGCAGAAGTGGCTTTAGACTGCCGTAAAGTTCAACTTTCAGTGGTTACTAGCAGGAAACACTTTTAACCATTAAGGTCGCTAAGCCCTGGATGGGTTACCTAAGGAAATGCCAAATGCCTATAGCGTTCCTAAGCACCTTCTTGGGAAGGTTTTAGTACTTCAGTTATAGGCAGAGCTTACTATGGATAAGGAAATAAGTCTAAGTGAAAGCTTGAAGCCTGTATCTTTCCAGTTACCTTCCACATCCTTCCCTAACTCTCTCCTGGCACTAGGCCTATGGAGACATGAGTTTGTTTTTTCTTTAGGTTAACTAGTGAGCCATTGCGTGGCTGCTCTTCAGCACTGGCTTTCCCTGTACTCCCACACATGTGTACTGCCTCCTTCCTAGATCAAGCCTGGAGGTACCTTCAGGCAGAGGCTGTCTTTTTGTTCTGTGCACAAAGTGGAGCAAGATGAGAGCTCACACTCCTCCAGTAAGGCTCCCGAGGCACCACAGCAACATAAAATAATTAACCTCTAACAAGTAAGAGAGATCACTGTTCCTGAGAATGTAAGCTAAACAAACCTCATCTTCTGACCCACAAATGACTTTCTGAAGATCAAAAGCAGTTTGTCCCATTTTTCCCTTCCCCCACCCCAAGGAGGATCCAAAAAAACATCTGAATCATTTTGTCCTGGTTTCATCTCCAGCTGGGCACATTTAGAAAGTGGCTGATGCTTTGACATCCTTTTGGACAAGCGCCTTTAAAAAGGCCACGCTTGTGTGCTATTGTGCAAGCCAGACAGCAAAAGAGAAGTTAGGCCGTTATCATGGGCCATCGTCTGGGGAGAAAAACAGGACAGAGACCGAGAGAGGTTTTCGAGTTCTTAGACAGGAACTGTCAGCTGCAGGAAAACACAAGCCTGGGAACAACTGACTCAGCTACAGTAATGATTAAGAGGCTGTTACAGATAACACATCCGTAGAATGTCAACAATACAGTACTGCTGCATTTTAGAAAGTACTTTTTCCTTTTTTTTTTTTTGTTTCTAACCTAGCAAAGGAGATGGGGTATGTGCCTAAGCAAAAAGAAAACACAACCAAAAAAAGATACCTCCCAATCCCTGTGCAGTCCTGTGCTAGAGAGCCGAGCCGCTGGTCCCCCCGCGCCCTCAGCTCGCAGCTCTGCAGCCACCAGCAGGAGGCTCCACACAGCCGCTTCCAGCGGCGCTGGGGCTCACCCTACAGAGCCCGCAGCAGCTGCGCACCTTCCCGGCTGCGCTCCGGAGGCTGGCCGGGGGGCCGACGAGAGCACCGGCTGCTCAACAGCCGGGACAACGCCAAAACCCCCCGGCCTCGGCGCCCTCCCACTGGAAGGAAGCCGGGATGGGGGCACAGGAAAACGGGAGCTCCGCCGCTGCTGCTTTCCAACGCTCAGACCGCAGGAGACCATCACACCCGGGACACCGGCAACGCGCTCGGTGTCCGCAATTCCCCGCAAAGCGAACTCACCCGGACCGCGAACACCGCAGCCGCGCCGACGCCGCGGAGCCCTTTGTTGTGAGGGCCCGGCGCAGCTGACGGACCGGCCGCCGGCCACGCCCCCCCGCGCCTCCACCAATGGGCGCCGCCGCCGCCTGTCGCTAACGCACGTGACGGGCGGGCGGGGCGCGCAGGGGGCGGGGCGGAGCCGTCTGGCCCCGCCCCCGCGGTGTTGGTTTGGGTTGGACGGGACCCGGGGATCGTGGCGTTCCGTACCCCTGCTGTGGGCAGGGACACCTCCACTAGACCAGGCTGCTCAGAGCTCCATCCAACCTGGCCTTGAGCAGTTCCAGGGATGGGGCAACCACAGCTGCTCGGGGAAACCTGTTCCAGTGCCTCACCACCCTCATCGTGAAAAACTTTATGGTCTCCCTGGAGCCTTCTCAAGGCTAAACAATCCCAACTGTGTCAGTCTTTCTTCACAGGAGAGGTGCTCCATCCCTCCAATCATCTTGGTGTCATTGCTCTGAACTTACTCCGATAGGTCACAGGTGAGGTTGGAAGGGAGCACAGTGGGTCATCTGGTCCAACCTCCCTGCTCAAGCAGGGCCATCCCAGAGCACATGGCACAGGACTGTCTCCAAATGGTTCTTGAATATTTCCAGTGAGGGAGACTGCACAGACTCTCTGGGCAGTCTGTTCCAGTGCTCCGTGACCTGCATGGTAAAGAAGCTCTTCCTTATGTTCAGGTGGAACTTCCTGTGCATCAGTTTCTGCCCATTGCCTCTTGTCCTATTGCTTGGCACCACTGAGCAGAGCCTGGCTCCAGCCTCTTGACAGCCTCACTTAAGATACTGATAGACATTGATGAGGTCCCCTCTCAGGTATCTCCTCTTGAGGCTGAACAGGCCCAGCTCTCTCAGCCTTTCTTTATAAGAGACATGCTCCAGTCCCTTGACCAATTTGTAGCTCCCTGGTAGACCTGCTCCAGGAAGTTCCTATCTCTCTTGTACTGAGGTCCATGTCCTTCCTGTGCTGAGGACTAGATGCAGGACTGCAAGTGGGGTCTTACAGGAGCAGAGTATAGAAGAATCACATCCCTCAGCATTTATTAGGCTGAAGCACCTTAGCTGGGCTGTAAAGTTTTCAAGTCATAGATGTAAAGCCCTAGAAAACTCATGCATTAGATCACTTACCCTATTCTTTTAGGAAAAAAGAAGAGGCAATGAATGTACATGCAGCTCTTTTCCTTTTAGCTGCTCATCTCTCAGAAAGAAATTTTCAGGCAGTGAAGCTACAGCACAGGAGAGCTGGTGTGGCTGTGCTGCACACCTTCAGTCACTTAATATAACTGAGCATATCAGAGAGTTAATAGTCACTTCAGACTGCACCAGCTCCTGGATGGACAAGGATGTGTGTCCTTCAGAAGATGCTAAAATGAATCAGTGATATGTAGCCAAACAGCATTTTACATGCAATGTCTTACAAATTTAGGATTTTTCATAGTTTCAGTAGTGCTGAGGAACTTGGTTTCTTACAAAATAATAACATTTTGTAATAAAATACTATGTGTGCAGCATAAGCGTGTCAGTTGCTAGAGTCCAGATAAACTTGATCTTTTAACCTATATGTTTATTGATATCTTTTTTGTCTACTTTTTGGCTTTCTCTCTCCTTCTGTTGTTTTTGTTTTCAGGTTTTTGGGGTTGGTTTTTTTTGTTTGTTTGTTTGTTTTGTTTTTTCTGCATTTTCTTAAATGGAGAAAGTAGATTTTGGAAAAGTGCTGCAGTGCCTTCCTGTGGCTGGGAATAGGCTGTGTGAGTCGACCAAGAAAGTGGCTAGTTGTACAGTCTGCAATATTTTTGCAAAAACTTCAATCAGCTGGTATTTGATGATATTCTTCTATGCAGAACAAGCAGTTCCTGAATTATAAGATCAACTTTATTTTTATAACATTAGCACTATCAAGGGACATAAACAAATTTTATATTTGATTGAGCTTTCAGTTTATAAGTTGAAGCAAGAAATAAGAATGCCTACAAAGTCTCTTCAATTTTCAGTGATAGTGGCTTCGGGATAGAAGGGGGAGGGGAGAAGCGGGGCCTATCTGCAAATTCAAGATAGGCGAGACAGAAAATTAAATGTACAGAATAAATGCCCCAAAGGACTAATCTGTATTGCAAAATTACATTGTGTTAGAACACGTTAATTAAGGTGATACAAACCACTTAGTGTAGACAAGAACTGTCATGCTTGGCAGCCAGGTTACCTTGGGTCAACAACAACAAAAAATGTCAAAGCCTTAGTCTTTGTTTATACTGACTGTTACATTAAGCATTCCATGTTAATCAATTAACATAATGTATTTTTCCAGTGTAGGCAAGCCCTAGGAAAGCTTGGGTTGTATTTGAGACTCAGACTCCTAATGAAGATAAAAAGTCACTGTTTATATTTTTGAAAGTCCTCTGAGAAGTAATTGAAGGAATAGAAGCTCTCCTCTTTCTGCAGTGTTGCTCTCAAATTCTTTCTTTTTCATTTCACTTACTTCTTAATTCTCTTTTGTAACAAAATGGTGGAAACAATGAACTTGCTTATTCTTTCCTTCAAATATCATTGCTGTTGGCAGCAGAAAGGCAGTTCTGAAAGCTACCCTCTTCTCAGTCTGGTAACCATCACACTTTTGTTCCATATCTAAAAGTACTGAGGCATATGGATGGTTTACAATGAAATAAATTACGTGTGTGGGCTCAAATACCTGCTGAGCAAGAACCCAGGTATTTCATCCTGCACTCACTGAAATCAACGATAAATTTTCTGGTGATTGCAGTAGTGCAGGTTGTGGCCTTAAATGCTTTATCCAAAGCCTTTCAAATCAGATAGCCTTTCTACTGATTTGAATGGCTGTTAGATCAGGCCCTCAGCAAAAGAGATACAGTCACTTATGTCTAGGGCTTGCTGAACACAAAAATTGACTCAGAAACTGGCCTTCTTTTGAGGAATCTGATGTTTATATTTGTATTACAGAAAGCATTCTGAAGAGATCTCTGGAGCCAGGGAACCATTCATATTTCCAATAACACATGCCCGTGCATGATTCTGGATTTACTGGTATGAGTTAGCAGAGAGCACATTGTAATTTCTGTGTACTCAGTGACAGCTTAATGGCACAGCCACTGCTGCTCTGTGTGTCCCGGGAATAGTTAATGACTGGGCAGCAGTCCCCTGTTATTTGAATTGTATTGATTTTTCAAGATCCTACACATTAATGCAAGGCATGACCTATTGTCTGGGTTCCCACTGTGATGAAATACCACAGCAGTATTTAGCAGGCACAATATGTGTCTAGCCATGGAGTACAGAGTGACCTTCCTACCACAAGAAGTTACAATGAGTGCATTGAGCTTACAACAAAGCACTGCCATGTGTTGTGCCTCTTGGAGAGGCCCTACTCCACAGTTGTGCCTGTTTCAAGGGTAGGTGAGAATGCAGATCTATCTCTGTATTAGAAACACGGAGTAGCGGGAGGGAACCACACCAAACAGAGCTTGCACAGACTAAAATAATAATCTCCCTCTAAACTTTGGACAAGATACATCTTCCAGACAAAGATAAATAAGAATTCTTTCCAAACAATGTGTAACAAACAGCTTGATATCACTCTGCGTAATTTGCATAAACACATCCATCATTCCCACGCAGAAAGAACCTGGGATATCAGTACAGGAACCTCCACACCAGTCACCTTTGCTGATATGTGCCATTGTTTTAAGGTCAGTCTAGCGCAGCTACCAAAATGAAAGTTTCAGTTTAATGGTAAGTTAAAAACCGATGTTCTGAACTTAACTCTGATTAAGACAAAGTTTAAAACCTTCTGCTCAATGGCTTCCATCTGGCTGTGGCAGAAAGTCCTGTTCTGTATGGGATGAGATTCTGGGTAATACTGCAAGATCACAGCTGTCAGATAGATCCTGGTCTGTCCTACTGAATGCATTATGCAGAAACAGCCAGGGTTTCTAATTTAAAAAATATCTCAAGTTTATGATTAACCACAATGAAATACTGTTGTGTTGGTTTGGTTGTTTTGTTTGTTTTTCCTATGGAAAAGATACTAGCTACTGTTCAAAAGAGCCCAAACTTTTCTGTCCAAATTTAGGTACAAATACTTCAAACCTGCTGTTCAAAGCATGAACAGTCTAAACAGATCCAAGCTTAAAAAAGCACAGTCTGACATTTGTGTGCTTGTACAAATGTCAATCCCATTTTTGAAGTGGACTTCTAGATTTAAACATCAGTCTCAACTAAAATAGGCACTTACTTTACTGCTCTTCTTTCCCTGACTTCATTTAGTGCAAAGATTTCTGCAGTGTTGGCTTCAAGATGACAGATTGATTGTTCCTGCTATAAGTCACAAGTTTCTAATGCTACTTTCCCAAACAGCAAATTACAATTTTGAGTAAGAGCAGGCCTTTCCAGACTTTTATGCAAAACAGGTGTTAAAGACCTGTTACTGTATTTTTACAGCATGAATTCAGCAAATTCAAGAATACAGTTTTGACATGGCTAGAACCCTCATGATTTGGCTGAACAAGATCCAAGGAGGCAGAAATTACTGGATATGATCCTCTAAGACAGACTGAAAAAGTTGAAGGATTCTATTTTCTGTGGAAGAACTATTACCTTAAGATGTCCTATCTGTTGCCCTTTTCAGCAGAGTGCATTTCAGAAAAAAACTCATTTTCCTTGGAAACTGTCAAAATGCAAATCCTGCTTTTTGTATTGTTTGAAAGCAAAACCAGGTATAACCCTGCCTTCAAATTGCCACTGGCAGGAAGCCATTATAAATCCTAGCCAGACTGAAAAAATAATGGTAAGCTTTAGCTACACTTATCTTCTTGTCAAAATAAAAATCCTCTCATAAGTCAGTATAGATTTCAGTGGTCTGAATAACTCTGCTTTTTTCTAGAGCACCTTCAGTGGCAGCATTTGGATTGTTAGCTCGAGCTGAAGTGTGTTGGGCATCACAGCAGGTAGTGCTGTACCGCAGTGCCAGCCAGCAGAGAGCCAGAGACAGATGCCTCTTCTTGTCATTATAGGAATGATTTTTCTCCTGAGCCCAGAGGCATTCGTCAAATATTTTCCATTGGGATTGTCTGTCCACTAAGATATTTGTCTCTTGTACTAGAAGAAGTCCAGTGTATTTTCACTCTTCTCACCTGAACTTGTCCTCTCCTTCAGCACTCAATAATAAAAGACCCTGTTGTACTTCTGGGTACAGCCAGGAATCACACTCTTCTACTGTTCTCTTCTCTGCCATGTGCTTAGAGAGCCTTTCCAGAAGCAAACCTCCCACCTAACACAGCCAAGCAAAGTGTTCTTAACATCTAAAGGGGAAATGGACCTGTGAATTTTTGACTATGGCATTGAACATGCATTTGTTACATTTATGAAATTCTTGCATGCTTCAGATGTTGACAGGTTATTACTATGGTTATTAACCCTTCATTATTTTTCTTCTTCATTTCAGTGGTGATGTTAGGATGATCATCACCCCAAAGTCAATGTATAGGCAAGTCTGCCTGATTAGGTTGTTACTACAGGTTGTTTAAGAGGAACTTGCCTTGGTCATATAATCTATTTTCCTCTGCTGGATTTACCTTTTAAAGATTGTCAGTTAATGTTCAGTGAGAGAATAAGCAGTCTCTGTCTGTATCATGTCTTTGTTTGAAATCATGTAGGAAGGACGGACAGTGTGCAAGGCCACTTCCTCCTTAAATTGTCAGCTCAAAATGTGTGGTCTTTTTTGTGTGGCTAGCCATGCTTAAAACCCTTCCTTGAATTTTTTCTGCACAACCTCAGAGTCAGCAGACACACTGTTCACATCTCTGAGGCATTTTTAGTCTCACCAGTGATCCATTTGTTTCCTTTTGGCTCTCCCACTGATTCATATGCTTCCTAAAATAGAGACCACTATCTTTGTTCTGTTGTGACAAGCTACAAAAGAATTAGCAACATCAGTATAGCAGCAAGTAATGTGAATCATATCATACGCTTAGATGTGCTTGGATTTCAACTGTAAGATTCCATCTAACTGTAAATTACCATTATTTTTGAAAGATTTCTAGTCTTTTCAGGGTACAAAGCCACACACTGTAATTCTGCATTGTTATTCTTTTCAGCCATGGATTACTGAGCCCAGTGTTCCTCAACATAACTTAGACCAGTCCCAACTGATTAAAAAAAAAAGGCCAAATACTTCTGAGAGAATAACAAATAACGTCTATTGCAATGGAGGTTGAGGTGATCATGGTGGATAAAAAAGATGTGACCTTTCCTGCACCCAGGTCTCAGGCACTGCATTTGTAACAAAGCAGTCAATACTTCACAGCGCCCTGAGCTTGCGTGTTCCAACCCCATTTTAACATGAGATATATACAAAGATAATGTGTGTCTTTGTTATTTCATTATTTATTTATGCAGTGCATTACAGCATATATGCATGCTTATGGAGGTCACACACATGAACACCAGCACTCTGTGCCAGCTGAGTGTGGCTGTAATGCATAAATAGCATGGGAGGTCTTGTCTGTGGGGTTAAGCATTTCACAGGAGCCAGGTGCAAGCGTCATCCTTGCAAACTGAACCTCTGCAGCTCTGGATCTGGTATTACAGCCATCTTTTCAGATAGCATTTCAAATTGGTCCTGCACAATAATGAATTTATGAGGTCTCAGTCTCTTCAAGGTTTGTGCTAATGAAGCCTTCAGGCAAGAGACAGATTGTCCCTTCCACATGCCCTTCCAGTTTGGAAAAGTTAGTGTTCACAGAAAGGTTTAGCTTCCCTACATAATAATATAACTCCCCAGAAGACAGCAAAGGTTTTTAGTAAAACTTTTCAGCAAGGTCATCTTGTCCAACCATTACATCAAGAGACCAGGAGCTCCAGATTTAGTTGTTAACTTGTTGCGTGGCTTTGGGCAGACTACGTAACTGTGCCTGAGTTCCTCATACATAGGATGTGGTCAGGCAGTCAGGCACTCCACTGGGATGATGCAACAGAAGTGTTTGCACTTAACCCTTTTTACTCTAGACTGCCTAAGAACTTTTCAAATGGCTATAAGATGCTGGAAAAGTTCTTGGATAAGGTGAAGTAGAGCTGCTCCTGGGATATTCTTCCAGCTGATAATTCAGCAGGTGTGAGGTCCAAAACATAGAGAAAGTAAGTTAGTATGCTTCAGTTCTTAAACATATACACCAAAATAGCACAATCTTGGCCATGAATGACAGTATGACAGAATGTGACAACGTGACAATGATGGCTTCCAAGCATCTGGTATTTTCCAGGGCTCAGCCCCAACAGCTGATATGCTAAGAACCATTTGCCTCACCTGTGCCAGTGCTTCAAGTCATGCTACCTGACATGTTTCAAAGATAATATTTCATCCTGCTGTAGTGAAAGTGCTGAAGCATAAGAAATGGTTTTTTATGAAAAAATTTCTGGCTGAAGCAGGGCCTTACAGTGTCTTCCAGGGTTTTTGGAAAAATACAGTGAGCGGTTGTGACAGAGTGTGGAATGTGTTGTGAGAAAACAGGCAGTTCAAGAGAACAGCTAAATAAAAGACTCTGAAGTTGAAAGAACCCTTTTTCCTGTGCCTGAATTTTGGACGTAGTATCACTCAAATGTCAGTGTTTGAATTATTAAAATGGTGTAACGAGATGTAATTGCCAGAGCTGCAAGGACAGTAAACATAACTGCACTATTATCAGGACAAGCTGAACTTCCAATGGTGCAACAGGTCAAACAGCTATAATCCTACCACCGTACCTGGAACAGGGTAAGTGGAGGGGCCACGTCCAGGCTGCACATGAACATACTGTACCTGGGCTCTGGGACTATAATTAGGGCAAAGCTGAAGGTTTATAGATCCCAAGCATAAACCAGCATGCTAAAGTTTAAAAAAATTTGAAAGTCAATTGGAAGAAATATAAGCTTAGCATTCAACTAAGCAATTTCACACCAGTTAACTACATAGATGGATTGTTAGTGAAAAAATAAAAGACTATTTAAGAATAGGAAATTCAATATTTTATGTCTGGTCAAGAATAATCCACTGCAAAAAACACAGACTGAGGAGCAAATGAGTAGGGAGCAGCCCTGAAGAAATATTCTGGTTGTTGCATACTCTTTCAAAAAAAGCAAACTACATACTGAGAGGTACAAATATAAATAGAGGCAATAAAATACATGAAGTGATTCTTCCACTTTCCTCAGTACTGGCAAAGATCAGTGGGAGCTCAGCAAGCCTGGCTTGGGCCACCATGCCTGGGGGAGATAAAACATTCATCAGGCTTCAGAAGAGAGCAATGTGTATGATCAGAGGTCTAGAAAAACACAGATTATATGGGAAGACTGGACAAACAGGGGTGCTGGCTCTAGTGAAAAGAAACCTAACAGAAATATGAGTGCAGTCTTCAAAAATAAAGATATTGCAGATTAATAAGACATTCCTTTGCAGCAGAAATAGACTTTGGTTAGACATTAGGAAAAACTTTGTAAAAATAAGGCTAGTGATGCATTAAGCAAGATTGCCTGGGGATTGAAAATCCTTTTAAAATAGATCAGATAAAACTTAGTCAGTAATGACAGAGATAAAATTTATCCATCTGTAAAGAGTGGGATGGTATAGATACCTTCTTGAGATACCTTTTCATCTCCCTTTTCCATGAGCATCCACAAGATGAGTGTTTGTTTTTTTTCAAACTTGCTTGTTTATTCATGCTAGTGATTTGCTTCTTCATTTTAGAAATGGAATCCCATTATTCAGTCCCAGTCAGGGCTGAGTTCAGGTTTTTCTTGTACTCTGTAGCAACACAATGTGACTGTTCAAGGTGCAAAGACATGAAGACAAAATTTAAAACTGTATTAAATTAATAACTATGAGCAAACAATCATACCAGACAAAATACTTATCATTGGCTTCAAATCAAAAGAGTAATGAAAACAAGCCCTAAGTGTTGGGTAATTCACATGGTCCCTTTGACACTTCAAAGAGACCGTGATGCTTGGATGAGATGTGCAGTTTTACTGGGACAGGCAAGACAGAGTCAGTAACAAACCCTTTGGATCCGCTCTGCAAAGCAGCTGTTCCCATTCTTTCCACATGGGAAGCAGGAGATCTGCCACCATTTCACTGTGCTGCCAGCACCACTGACACTTTTATACATATCCACATCCCTTGCCAACAACATGGAGTCCCTCTCAAACAAGGGAGGTGGCCAGTAATTTAAAGTCTGCCCAGGATGCTCCCAGTGAATTACTGGGGCCTTCAGTAGGATAAACTTGAGATGAGCTCGGCAACATTGGCCTCTTCTTGCTTCCATGGATGCTTTTGGTGGTTTTTTTCCTCCAGTGCTCCTACAGCAGTGGAATCAAAGCATTGAACAGCTACTCCTTCTACCTATATTCTGGAAGATTCAGGCAACATTTGACTATGTTTCTGTCTCCATGTAATTTTGGTTACTACTGAGAGAATTTTAGCTTGCCTTCAAATTATTTGAACTCCGTTACAGTGACCCTTGTTGTGACATGTTAAGGCACTTACCTCCTGAGCAAGTGCCTTACAAAATGGATAAAGTGCTTCTACCTATTATGATTAATATAATTTTGCTAAATATGGAAGGCACTTTGGCTGCTGTCCCCCCAGGTTGCTACAGCAACACACATCTGCAAGGAGTCATTCTTCTAATTGTGTCAATTAGGCTTATATAAGGGTATTTCAGTGATCCAAATGCTGTGGAAAGCACAGTCTGAGGTCTGGCTGAAGATAAACCTCATGCTCCAAATGCTAATGAAATTATTTTAAACCTCCTTCTGGTGTAACTATGTTAGTCACAGTGAACAAGAAGCAGTGAAGTGGCTCCCTGAGTTGGACAGGTTTGCTTTACTCTCTGAGAGTAAGAAGCACAACAGGAGACTTCTGAAATGCATCTTTGAAACAGAGAAAAAAGTGAGCTTGCATTTTGTTTGCAAACATTATCTTGCTATCAAGAAAAGAAAATGAAAATGCAACCCAGCATGTAAAGGGTTAATGAGATTAATACTTTACATCTAAATGGTGTCAGATTACTGACTAATACTTTACAGCTATACATCACTTTTTGAATAAAGCCAACATGTGAAGTACATAGAGGTGCACAGGATGGCAACAGTGAAAGTGCAGCAACTGTCTGTTTGACACCTTTGACTGGAGCAGTGTGAAAGCTGCAGGGCCATATGGAAACTTTCCAGGCAACAGTAGAGTCTTTCTCATACAAGAAAACTGCTACTTTCCAAACAATAAAATTAAATTAAGAAGTTTGTAATAACTAGCTGCTTATTTTATTAGCTTTATCCTCCAAGGGTGTTTTTGCAACCCAGATCATTATGTGTGAATAACAAACACTTTGTGAAAACCTGGACTACTTGAGACGGTTGTCATTAAAGCATTAGCAAAAGACACTGTTTTGCTGTTACATGACATTATAACACCACACTTGATGTGTTTTGCTGATGGTGTGACTCATCCATCATAGGAGTTTCCTTGAGACTGGCTATTGAAACATCATCCAATGCAGTAATTGCTGTCTGAGACCTCCCGAAACAAAGAAAATTATATCTTTAAAGTGAAACAACTATATCTAATTACAGCCTGTGATGGTCATAAAATAACTGTCCAAACATAACAGTACGATTGTCCAAACATGTAATTCCATTAATCCAAAAGAAATTTAAAAGTTTCAAAAATCAACATGCTGACTCTTTCCAATTTTCATCTTGTGTTGCAACAGACTTACTGGTCAAGCTGGAATGTTACTTATTGTGTAGAATATGGAGTGACAATCTTTGCATAGAATGTTTTCAGATTATACGGTCACAGAATCATAGATTGGCTTGGGTTGGAACAGACCTTAAACATTATCTAGTTCCACCCCCATGCCATGGGCAGGAACAACTTTCTATAGGAAAGTATAAAAATGTCACTTTCAATAAAAATTTATTCTCACTTTATTTTTCACGCAGTTACTGGGGGCCACAAAGTAACTCACAAGTGTGTATTTGTATAAGATGGACCTTGAAATGTCTTTATGTTAAAAGGTGATAGCGGCTTATATAGGATAAAAGATGACAAAAGGACCCCTCACAGTCATAGATGCCAAATCCCAATGCCACCTGCATTTAAGAACTTCCTCACTCTAGGCTAAAGTACGAATCACCATGTTGCAGCAATTTATTTTACCCTTGCATCAGGCTGCCTAATGCTGCAGCCTTTGGTTAGGATTAGATTGTGGAGCTGAATGTGAAATGACAACACCAAAATGCCCTGGCTTTCCTTTATCAAAGAGGGGGTGGGGAGGAGGCAACATGGTGTAAGAAAGCAGCCAGAGAAGTTCCCCAGCTTAGCATTTCCAGAGCCAGCGCTGACCTACACTGACCTGCCTCCCAGAACCAAAGCTTTGCCATGCTGGTGCTGAAAGGATTACTTCCCCATGGTTTTTAGTCGTCAATCTTCCAACCTAAAGTTCCTTTCTCCTTAAGATTCTCAAGAATTGTTCTGTTTCAGCAACCAGAGAATCACCATAAATCACCTTTCTACAGTACTTTTTCCCCTTCTGTGCTCTCTAAGGGTGTTTTGTCATTGATCTTGTCTGCCCTGCAATTCTTTTCACTATTTTAGCTGCATTTAATTAGCATGACCATTTATAATGCTCAGAACTGGAGTGTTTGTGGATTTGAAAAGAGTGGATTTCTAAAAGGTATTTTAGAAATGCTTTGAGACTCCACATCACCAGAAAAAATGTGAGGAAGTGAAAAGCAGGGCAGTAGCTAGGCATCTCATTCTTTCCAACAAATGCTCTACTCTGCCATTTATTATGGTTGGCTGATAAGGAACACTTTTGAGGGTGATTGTTTCTACTTACCACTGCAAATTTCAGTATCAAAATTCCTATGTATGCTTGTGCCCTGAAGTCCTCTGCAGAAGATCCTCCTGGCTTCTGCCCAAGTATGTGCCCTCTCTTAGGCCCCTGGATCTGACAAATTACTTTGTCCAGGCAGAGCTGGGAGGGATTCTCTTTGAGGAGTAAGAACACCGTCTGTAAGAATGCTCATGTGGATGGTTGAAAGAGTGGGATCCCACTATGAGATGGAGCAGACCAATGTGACAGGGTGGAAGCACTCTGTGTGACCCTTGAGGAACCAGGCTGAGTTTCAGAGGGGGACATAGTTACCTGAGATAAAGACTAGGCAGAAAGCAGTTTGACTGGACAGTCAGGCCCAGGTTGTTGATCTGAGGAGCTGGAAGTGCCCAAGTTTTTGTCAGAAAAAATACCTGACACCCAAGATCCTGCTTCTTCATGTGGCATTACCTTGATACAGCCAGCTGCCAGAGCACCTCTGGCACATCAGCATCCCTTACTCACCTCAGGATCCAACCCCAGGAAACCCCATATTCCCTCAGCAACCATTTTAAAATGAATACAAATAGAACAAACGCTGCACAGTCTCAGGACCCTAGGCAGCTGTCTCTATACTGTATTCTGCAGTACTGCTCCTACAATTGTTCCTTATGGCCAGCACTGTATAAAATTGTCAGATCATTTAAGGGTATTTCAGTTGTGTTGGCAACCCTGCACCCTTGCACAATGGGTTTCAAAAATAAACTTTTCTCAAAAAGAAGCTTGCAGGATTTGGGGCATTCTGCTAAGCAGCTGACTCTGCAGCCTGTTCTCACTGGGACTGCCAGCACCTGCCATGAGGGTCTGGGACGTAGGAAGGAGGAGGAGGAGAGGTTAGTTTCATTTCATGGGCAGGGAAGGAGACTGCCACTGGGAGGTAGAGAGCAAAAGTCAAGGTGGATTGAATCTGTCTTTGTCCTTATAGCTCTCCAAGTTTTGAACATGTTGGTGCCAGTCACTGGTTACAGGTGAGCTTCCCAAAGCATTGTCTCATCCCTGGCAACTGGCACAGTGCCTGGTCTGCACCACCCTAGGAGTGCCTGTTCTGCACAGAAAGTTTTTCTGATCCTTTTACAAGCTGTTACAAGGGCCTTGGAGGCAGCAAGGGTGCATGGGTTGCTGTAGCAGTGCCAGCAAACCTGTAATGTTTTGCCCAACTGCCTGGCAGCATACTCAACCCTGCAAGTTTGGAGCCCGGTTAAAGTTCTTGGACAGGTCAAGGGTTAGGCTGAACTGACCATATTAAAAAGGGATCCCCTCAGGCCACCAGTTTTTTAAACAGCAGAAGACATCAGAAGTTCCTGGCTTGTGCCTGGTGGAATGTATCCAAATGCCAAAACATGCTGTCATCTTGGACTCTGCCAGGGTAACTAGTTTATGAATTATCCTTGCTGACTGACAAGGCTTGGGCAGATCAGGTGAGGGATCCTTCCTAGCTCTTGCAGATACAGACCCCATATGACAGGCAGCCAAAGGAATGTGGGTCCTAATTCTGTCTCTTCTTTCGGTGAAATGGCACTAGGTAGTGACTTGCAGGTCACTCCTGGTGCCAAGTTCTACCCTTTACCTCATTCTAACACACAAAAGTAACAAGCCTCAGCATGCCTGCACAGGTAGCACAAGGCAGAGTAAGAACAGTAGAAGAGGGAGCTGTCTGTATCCAGCCACAGTTAAGTGCTGCTGGTCCCATCCCTTCTGCCTCGGTTAGCAAAGCTGGACACAGGCCTGGGGATCTTTCCAAAATGGGACAGCTATCATACCATCCTGTGTCTCCATTAATATGCAGTAGTGATGTGTCCTGTGCACTGAAAAGGCCCTTAGATGTGAACACTAAAGATGCATGTCAGTTAAAATGACCTGGCCCAGGGACCATGAAGTGTAAGCCTCTCTCAGAGGTGACCATCGCATACAGTACATGTGTTGCCACAGGAACTCAATTACAGGAGTTCAGAAGCCCAGCTGCCAACTTTGTGCTTTAATTACTCAGTAATGGTCCCTCCTGTGTGCTCCTAAAAAAGAAAACATAGGGAAGTGTGGAGACTTCGGTAGAACATGATAAGGTTCTGGAACAAGTTGTTCTCTACTGTTGTTGCCTCTTTGCCCAAATGCCTGAGGCCTCTCTCACCATTCTGTATCTGCTGTCACTTCTTTCCAGGCTTGTCACGGACAAGTCCTAGTGATGCAGTTTCTCATTACTCACCTTCCCTCCTTCTGAGTGCTAGTCTGGTTTGCAGGGTCCAAGCAAAGAGATATAAACCAAAGCAGTGTACACAATAAATACACCTGCCTTCAACACAGCAGACAAAACATTTAGCTCAGTTTAGGTTCTGGTGAAGAAACATTCACTCAGTGAATTCCACCGAAATCCTTATTATATTTGCAGTTGACTTCATCTGCATGCCCCAAACAGGTTTGCACACCCTCAGCTTCCTCTCTTTCTGTCATCTCCATCCCAACAACTTCACAAGATTTCAAAGAAAAGGTTGGCAACTTGTTGAAAGAACACAAAGACCCTGTCTTTGCTAGCCAGAGAGAAAGTGCTGGTACCTGTCTGTCGAGAACTTGTGGCTTTTCAGTTTGCATGTTTCTTGCTAACACTGTTTATCCAGGTAGCACAGATGGGGCGTATCATTTGGCAAGCTTACTCCTAAGCTTTTTACAACAAGGATGATAACAGGTGCAAGATAAGGGATACAGACAAAACCAGGAGTTCATTACATTTTCATACAAATACATTTGCATCCAAAGCAGCAGCAGAAGGACTTGGCTTTACTTTATCTTAAAAGCACACACTTTGTGAACTCCATTCAAATACTCACTGTATTTGCATTGGATACTGTAAGTGTGTCACACCAGGAAACAACATGGAATCAAACTATTTGTGTGGGCTTGTGCTCCTGTGCAAGGCTGGCCAAGTAAGTCATCTCTTCTCACAGCAGTATGGAAGTTTTAGGATGGGCGTTGAAAAACTAGAGACAAAATTCTGATGAGAGTACATTGTCCCACAGAGAGCAGGATTTTTGAAGGAACTTGTTAGATTAATAGCAAAAGCTTATTCTGAAGGTCTTATTTTGATTCCAAAGTGGAAGCTGGGCAGTTACGATGCACTAAACACTTGAAAACTTGGCCTCAAGTTCTGCATCTGTGTGTTCGTGTTCAAAGAATGTGGCACAGCTGTGCAGAGGTTCCTGATCAGAAACAGTCAGTAACCTACAGCAAGGAGAGGGACTAAGTTCATTAGCTGAAGTTATTCCTTATTCTGAACAGCTCTCTGTAGAATTCCTATTTTAATCTGCTGTCTGAAAAGAGATGAGACTATCCTAACAAAAGATAGGTATCAAAAAGTTGCATGACACTATTGCACTCAAAGGCTGCATGCAGTCTGAATCAGAAATAATTGGAAGTCAGTAATATCTGGCCTTTACTCGATGGTGTATGTAAAGTGTGTTGATAGATCCATTTGTTTCATGGGAGTAAACCTGAATCCCAGGTAAAACCACAGGAGGCTTGAGAATATCAGATGAGCAGCAATTCCTACTGAGTGCAGTGGCGTACGCCCATGGCTGGCAAAGGTGCCAGTAGATAAGGAAAAATTGCTGTTTCCTTTCCCTCTGCAGGACAGTCGCTCCAGCCCAGTCCCCTGCACAAAGCCAAGGAAGCTTGCAGTGGTTCTCACACTCCATAAATCACTGAGACCTTTGTCTCCCACTGCTTTTAGCATACCACCTTGTATGACCTCCTTTGTGCTTGAAACTGGGCAGTGAAAGAGCACAATAGTAACAAGAACTAAACAAAAGTTTACCAGCAATTTATCTACAGAGAAACATACCAAAAATAAAAAATGCAGCAGCAAACAAAGATAAACCCTTCACTGCAATGTCCTTTGGGACCTCTTCACGGCAGCTTTTCATCTGCTTTGTAATTAAAGACTGAAATGTTTAAAGCATGAAAAACAGGAAAAAAGTGTTTTAAAGTGGCCCAGTATTTATTAGCACATGCATTAATGTATTATTCTTTGGCCAAGACTGAAATGACTGCCATTAAACTAGTTTTCTTACTGTTCTCCTTTAAACAAAGATTTTTGGTTGAATACTTTTAGTAGCTCAGGTAAAGATAATTGCATATGCCTGTTCACTGTGGTGCGGAACTCTACAGGAAACACTATTGTTAGTACACACAGATTTTTCCTTAACTCTGATATTGGAATGAATCCAGGATTATTCGGAAAAGGAAAATGAGAGAGGTAGAATATATCCTTGGCCATGTGAGTGTAGAGAACAGACCTGTCAGATCACTGTTCATATTTCTGCTCCCATCGCTAGAGATGAGGAATCCCAGTGACTGTGCCCCATGTCGCAGTTAACACCCCAGCCTCCAGTCACTGGGTATTCTGTGGCAGGTCTCTCTCTTCCCTGCTCTGTTCTCTGCATGAAGACTTTTGCGATACAAGCGTGAGTACATGTAGACTTCCTAAACGTCAGCCTCTGGCCAATGGGATGGCTGAGGGGCTCTTTTTCTCATTCCTCTGTTGACAAATAATATCTGAATGTTCTTGTAACAAAGGTTGGCTATAACTGATCAGTGTTTCTTTGGCACAGAACTTGGGTTTTTTTCCAGAAATGGCAGGTTAAAGTAATAACTGAACAATCTCTGCCTAAACCAGTCATTGCTGTCACTAGCACTGCTGCCCAAGGACTTCAGTCTTGTCTGAGGAGTCAGTGGGACAAAATATTCAGCAAGTACACATCAGAGAGGTGGTCATCGCTCAGCTTCTGAGAGAAATACTGAAAAAGGTGATGAAACGTGCTTTTTAACACAGTGAGATAATGGGGGAAAAAAGTTTGCGGATGACTCTTACACAGCTTAAATTTTCATATACAATGTTAAAACTCACTGAAACATTAAGCCAAATTGTTACTCCCACTGAGCTGATGGCATAAAAAGCTACGTTACTAGAATCTATACAGTCTTGAAGAAGCTTTTCAATAACTATACACAACACCTGAAATACTTGTTTAAAGAAAAAAGAAGTACTTTAATAAGAACAGTAAAGGTACAGAACAATAAGAAACAAATGTCAGTACACTGAGAACAAGGTTGGGATTAATATTTTATGTAAACTGGTTTATTCTTTTCTTACTATGAGTTTAAATCAGTTTAGCACCCTTTTTGTTCAGAGACTAAAAAAAAGTTAATATTTTATAAGATTTATTTATAATACCCTTGAGGTTTAGAGTATGTTTATGTAACCCTTCTGCCAGGAATTGGCAGCAGCTGAAAGAGCTGGATTCGTTTATCTAGGGGTTCTCCCTGAAAACTTAAACAACAGCAGTTTCAGCCTCCACCCAAAGCTAAATGACCTTCTTTGGGTGCCCTGACAAACAATAAATCCTGCTCAAGGCATAGCAAGGGTTTAAAACAAGGTTCAGAGTTTCAAGACAAAGAAAACTTTAGAGATAAGGAAAAGGGAAGAAGAAAGGCTCAGAGGAAACCCACAAGGGCCACTAAACAATAAAATAAATAATGTTTAAGTGGGATCCCTAACCTCTTTCTTCTCCTTGTCTCTGTGACACAAAATAAAGGCTTGCTCTCATTTCCAAATAAATGCCTTGTCCCTTGAGTATCACTGCCCACTCAAAACTCTCCCCATATTTGCTGCATGGCTTCACTTTGCAGCTAAGCTAATGAACATATGTATTACTGCCCACAACCCAGGAGACCCCACCCTCTCCCCAGCCCACAGCCCCTTACTCAGCTGACCATGCAGTGAACTAATTCAAGGCACGAAACTGGCAGGAAAGGAACTCATGAAAAACAAAAGTGAGCAGTGGATGGGTTTCTGCTGGTTTAACTGCCTCTACTATAAAATGAAGCTCAAAGTTGGCACCAAGGAAGAGGATGGCTTGGCTGGGGATAGAAAGAAGAGCCAGACTGCTGTCGTGCCTCTTTTAGCAAGAGCTAGATTGGGCTAGTTACTAATATGTTGGGCTGGTGTCATTTTAAGATTAAACTGCTTTTAAGTATGCTGGCATTTTTCTATCAATCTGCTGGCCTATCCTCATATAGGCCAAATTTTCAGGCAGCACAACTGTTCTGTCCACGACTACACGGCTAACAGAGCCATTCTGTCCCTAGATATAAAGTCCAGCCAGCCTGTACGGTGAGGAACCCCTCTGCCAGCTAAGAGGAGGAAACAGGGCTTCTGCTGCAAACCTTAAACACCATATTTTACCAAGGGTGGAGCCCTGGGGCCAGTTTTGCTGCCTGGACAGAACTGCTCTGCCTTTCTCCCTCACACAGCACACCAGCCTGAGGCTTTTCCCAGTCCCACAGCCGCTCCTATGCCACACAGCCCAAAACAGGGAGGCTTTTACAATTCAGCTTCCTTGAGTTTTTTGGGCACCAGGTTTAAAAACTTAATCACAGAATTGATTAGTTTGGAAAAGACCCCTGAGATCATCGAGCCCAATCTGACCATACACCACGTCAAGTAGACGATGGCACTAAGTGCCATGTCCAGTCTTTCCTTAAATACCTCCATGGACAGTGACTCCACCCCCTCTCTGGGCATCCCATTCCAATCTCTAATCACCCCTTCTGCGAAGAAATTCTTCCTAACGTCCAACCTAAACCTCCTCTATCACAGTTTATGCCGATCTCTTCTTGTTGTGTCACTTGTTACGTGAGAGACCAACCTCCACCTGGTTACAACCTCCTCTCAGGCACTTATATATACAGCATTAAGGTCCCCCCTGAGCCTCATTTTCTCCAGGCTAAACACCTTCAGTTCTCTCAGCTGCTCCTCATCACTTGTGCTCCAGCTCCACTGCCCTTCTCTGGACATGCTCCAGCACTTCAACGTCTTTCTTGCAGTGAGGGGCCCAGAACTGGACAGAGCACTTGAGGTGTGGCCTCACCAGTGCCGAGTACTCTCACTACCCTGGTCCTGCTGGCCACACTATTGCTGATACAGGCCAGGATGCCACTGGCCTTCTTGGCCACCTGGGCACACGCTGGCTCATGTTTAACCAGCTGCCGACCAGCATCCCGAGGTCCTTTTCCGCTGGGCCGCTTTCCAGCCACTGTGCCTGGTTTCTCGAGGAGCGGAGAGAGGGACTCGCCTCGGGAGGCGCGGGAGGCCGAGGCGCGGCCGGCCTGTGCCGGGCTCCGTTCGCAGCGCACAAAGAGCCGCGCGCCCACAGCGTCCCGGCCGCGGGCGCCCCCTGCCGGCGACCCGTGTGCGGGGCGGGGCGGGGCCATGGCCATGGCGGGCACCATGGCGCGGGCAACGCTGCGGCGCAGCAAGGTCGGCCACGGCCTGGTGCGGCCGTCCGCGCTTGGTGGGAGGGCGGCGGCGGCGGGCTGGAGTGGCCCGGCGGCCGGAGGAGCGGTGCAGTACTGCGCCGAGCTGGTGCGGTGAGTGCCCGCCGCGGGGGGCTGCAGGCGCGGGGGTGCGCGCTCCGCAGAGCGGGGCGGCGAGTCCGGCCCGGGAAGGCTCGGCAGCGCTTCCCACCCTACGGGAACGCCGGCGAATTCCCGGAAAGGATGACTGGGATTGCCCCGGCTGCCCAGGCCGCCCTCGGGCTCTCCTGGCCCCGAAAATAGCCCGTGTGCCCGGAGCCGGTGGGCCGGCCGGGCCACGCCGCGTCGGGAGCATGGAAACCGGGCGCATATTTAGACTGCGTGGATGATTCAACCTGCGCACAGAATCACAGATTAGTTTGTGTTGGAAAGGACCTGTGGAGATCATCCAGTCCAACCCCCCCGCCCAGGCAGGGTCATCTAGAGCAGGTTACATAGCAGCGTGTCCAGGTGGGTGTTAAATGTCTCCAGAGGGGGAAACTCCACGACCTTCCTGGGCAGCCTCCCACGGCAATGCCCTCCCTCTCTGACAGCTGGAGCAGCTCAGTACCTTCTCTATCCTGAACAGGAGGAAGGCTATGTTTCCAAAACATGCTTTTTTTTGTCAAATCTAAAANGCGGAGAGAGGGACTCGCCTCGGGAGGCGCGGGAGGCCGGGGCGCAGCCGGCCTGCGCCGGGCGCCGTTCGCAGCGCACAAAGAGCCGCGCGCCCACAGCGTCCCGGCCGCGGGCGCCCCCTGCCGGCGACCCGTGTGCGGGGCGGGGCGGGGCCATGGCNGCTCCAAGAAGAGCAGGAGTGCAGCTCAGACACTTCCAGGTCAGGCCACTTTTCCTTCTTGGATTCTGAGTCGTAAACAATCCGTAGGGCCCCTTGGTTGCTTTGTAGTTCCCAGGAGTTCAGTTCTTTGTAAAGTAAAATGTTAAACAAGTCTCTTAGTAAAGACCTAGGTAATTTCCCTTCCTATACTGCTGTTCCTGATGGTTGACAAAAGCTGGGAGAAGGGTTCCATGTATGTATAGAAAGAGTGGAGCAAGATTATTTTCTCCAAACTGGTACTTTTAAAGAAAGGTGTGTGTGGTCTGCAGTAATATCTGAGGTAGGAAAACTAAGGGAAAGAAATGGGACAATCTTAAATGTTCAGTGCAGCGCCAAACAGCTGACCTGTACAGATGCACCAGAATGCACAGCCACGTTGCATTTTTCATGGTTTTCAGAATACAGCTTTCTTTTCCTACTTATTCTACCCAGGATTTGTTTACCTGATACTCAGGAGACCAGAGGCTGTGTGTACAGGTAAAGTTAACATCTGGAGGTAAAATGTTTCCAGTAACAAGCAACTGTGAACAGAATAGTTAGGTTCCAATGAGATGGTTGAATGAAAACTTTTTAATATGTATTTTTACTAAATGATAAAAGGACTAATTAGAAAAATACACAAGCATTCAAAATTGTAAAATGAAAGGTAGTTGTGCTTTTGGCATCATTTAATTGAAGCTCCTGTTCCCAGTAACTCATATATTGCATGGAAATAATAAACTTTAAAAAATAAGTGGAAGGAATTATTATTCAAACAGGAATAAAACACTTGGGGCTATGCAAGTGTCAGCAACTTCCTAGTTCTGAATGTGAGTCTCCAACACATTAGGAAGTACAACTGAGTTATGCTTTAATAATGTATATTTGGTTTTGCAATATGGAAGATATCCTTTCTCTTGGGTCTTCCTTTTTGTATTAAACACCTAAATTAACAACAAGCTATTTGACTAAAAATATGTTTCCCTTATAGGTATGTTTTATGTCTCTTACTGTCTTAAAGACAAGTTTGTGGATTGATAACTTTTTTATAAATTCATTATATGGAAGCCCAGTAATGGCCATTACTAATTTTTCTTCTGTCTGTGGGTTCATATGTAAGCTTATGCTTATTTGAAAACTATGAAAAACACTCAATACCTGACTTAAGGTAATTGCCTCCTTTCTTCATTCCTTGCAATAATACATGAAGAGAGTTGAGGTGGAACATGATCTAAAGCAATACCAATTTTATTTTACTGAGGCTTAACGGATTTGCTACACTAAATTTTAAATCTTGGAATAATTGAAAAAAAAAACCAACTAAAAACCCACCATGTCAACACCATTACCAGAGGGAAGACAGTTTTCTCTATTGTGTTGCTGTGTACTTTGTGTAGCGCATTTCTTTGTTTCCTTTCTGAAAGCAGAGGTGGTTCTGTGTTGTGCGAACAGCACAGAGAGACTCGAACTGGGAAAATGTGGCTGTAAACCTTGCAGCTCTGTCTAGGATGTAGAAATACTGGGTATTTCTACAATTAATTTTTGAAAAAAAACTAGGTTTTGAGCTGATAATACTTCTTAGGAACTGTCTTAACTGAGGGAGGTTTAATGCATCTGTTCTGTAATATGAAGGTGTCCTTTAAAGCATACTAAAACTCAAAACCGTAATTTTTTTGGTTGATATTTCTGGAAATACATCAAGGTCTAAAAGAATTTGACAACAGTTGTGGAAAAGAAGCATTTGCTAGCTTTCAGCTGCTGTGTATTGTAGGGTTAAGCACCTCTGTTAAACTTCACCTCCTTTTTGTTTGATGGTAAAAGTAGCAACCCAAATAACCCTTGGGTTTAGTTTGGCTCTGCTATTTTAAGATCATATTCAAAAGAAGTATGAGTACATGCAAGAACAGCAAACTTAATGAAAATGAGTACACGTGTTTTCCTTGACAACCTGCTTCTCCACTCTCCAGGCCAAACTTGCGAGTTCGTCTTGTTCTAAGGAAGAATCAAGTTTCAGGCTTATCAGAAAGTACACAAAAATGTTGTTCAAAACAAGCAGTTTAGCTTTTCAGAGGTGGTCAGGTGTTTTTGTTAGCTGGAGTGATTTTGTAGTTTATGATTCTGAGCACTGTGTTTTTAATTTCGTGGCACACCCACGTGGCCAAACGAAGGCACGTCACTCGGGGTTGGCAACGAGTTACCTGCAGTGAAACTGCCAACTCCCAGAGGTTTTATGCTTTGAATATAGTTGCCAGTAAACAAAAACTTAATGGTTAAGCAAGCACTCT
Source organism: Platysteira castanea (assembly GCA_013397175.1). Taxonomy (NCBI): domain Eukaryota; kingdom Metazoa; phylum Chordata; class Aves; order Passeriformes; genus Platysteira; species Platysteira castanea. The sequence goes on from VYXC01009492.1 coordinate 140,870, forward strand.
TCTGCCAAGCTCCAAAGCACAATCTTTTAAAGAAATATGGTTTCATGTTTGGAACAGAAATCTGCAAGTCGGACAATCTGGATTCTATTTGCAGTTCTGCCACAGCCTTGCTGCATGCCTTTAGCCACATATCTTGAGATCTGGATTTCAGAGGTGCACTGAGAGTTCAGACTGCCTCCCCTTTCTCTTGGAGTTGGTCTTATTTTAAAACAAGCTTAAAAGCTGCTACTTTTGCAAAGTCAGGGTTTTGAGCTGTAACTTACTGCTGCTCTTTCAGGAGTTCAGTGCTAAGGAATAGCACACCAATTGACTTCGAGCTATAAATAACAGATGTGCATTTTGATTCTTTTTTAGGAAGCGTGACTATGAAGGGTTTCTGTGTTCTTTGCTGTTGCCTGTGGAATCTCGAACCTCTGCTTTTGCCTTGAGAGCCTTCAATGTGGAACTGGCTCAGGCAGGTATTAAAATATATTTGTGAACTCTGGAAATTGAAAGTAACAATTTTGAAAATCTAAATTACACTTGTGGGTGCTCTTTCTGTAGTAGGTGGTGTTTTGCCAAGATTAACTTTTATACTGTCAAGGGCAGTGAATAAATACCAGTACAAACCTCCAGTTTTGAATGGCCCATGGAAGGTAGCGAGCCTGCCCCTATTACTTTGTTTATGGGTATAGTTTTTCTGACTTTTTAATTCATCGTGCATTTTAAAATTGAATTATAACAAACAGGCAGTGGTTCTTGATACTGTTATGTGATTGCATCTAAATCCTGGCTTCACATGCAGTGAATGCATAGAGTGCAGCTAAATCCTAATTGTAGAAGATCTGTCAAAAAATGGGATGATATAATCAGGACCAAGTCTTTGCTGGCAGAAGCGAGGTGATGAAAAGGCTGCCAGGAGGGAAGTTTGTTGTTAGAGAGTTGAGGGAGAGGAGTGGTTGCAGTCTCTCCCCTTTGCTAGGTGGCCAGAAACTGCCAATGCAGCCAGGAAGGTTGGCAATACTTGCCAGAAAGGAGTGGTCCAGGAAATGAGCTGACCAGGCAAAACCCCATACCAGCTTCTGTAGGCTGTGCTTCTGGCAACCTGTGGTGTGCCCTCCCTCACTGCTGTCACCACTGCATTTTTTCCTTCTGGGAAGAAAGCCAAGGTGAAGGTTGCCTGGAACTTACAGGTTTTAAAATCAGGTTGTGGTGAAGATTACGTTATTACTCTATGTAGTGTTCCTAAGCTTTGTGAGGAATAAATGTCAGTTCAGAACTGAGCTCTTCCCCTGCTGAGCCTGACTATGTCCTGTGTCTGTCTTTTCAGCATAGCTAGAACAAGTGTCTTTTAAAGACACCGAATTTCACTCCAGATGTATCCTTTCCAGATTAAAGACTCCATAACTCAGAAGACTACAGGTCTGATGCGGATGCAGTTCTGGAGGGACGCCGTGGAAGACATATACAGTGACAACCCACCACATCAGCCTGTTGCTACAGAATTGTGGAGGGTAAAATATACCTTTCTTGTCCTAAAATTGGCTTAAATTTAATATTATTCTGGGAAATAATGTCAGTGTTTTGTGTGTGCTGTGTTGCATCAGTTCTAACCAACGACACTGTTGCCAGCACAAATCCAGAACACAGCCCCATAAAAGTACTGTGAAGAAAATTAACTCTCTCCCAGCCAAAACCAGTACAGCATTCAAATATAAGTCATTCAGATGCTGGGATACCAATTGCAACCCTTTCCAGCAGTTAAGGCTGCGAGACGTACTCCTTTCTCACAAAACAGAAAATTGGTTTTGAAGAGGAGGAAGAATTGTCTTTGGTGAGATTTCACTTCATGTCTGATTCCTATAAAGGAAGACCAATCTAATACAACCCAAACAGAACTGCTTGCAAAATAAGATGATGAAAAATAATTCAGAAAGTATTTCTAGGAGCTCTGATACATCTGAGCACTGCAAAGCACTGGAGCAAACTAACAGTTCAATGTGAGTTGGGGATCTTCACAGTCAGGATGGGATTTTATTTCCATATTTCAGCAAATAACCCCAAGAGTGACCTAGTTAAAGCCCACAACTTCACAAATATCCAAGAATGTCATTGCAATTCTTAGAAGGAAGGATTTGGAAAGACACCTGAACTCACAAGTGTTATTGGAGAGCTGTTAAAAGAATTAGCATGTCTTTGCACAGCATATTCTATGTATACTCTTTTGTTGCTGTTGAGTTTATATGAGGACAGTGTGATTTTCCTGAATAAATTTAATTTTTGATACTAAAGGTTTTCCTGAAGTTTTGTATATCCCAGAATATTTGCATTTGGATTCCAAATTTTAATTCACTGGTAAAGTGGATAAATAGCCTTTAATAGTATTTCTAAATTATTAATAGCTCAGCCTTTGGTGACTTTAATATAAACTTACACAGCAACCGTATGATGCTTGATCTTACTTTTCTGTCCATTTGAACATTTGAAAAGTGAGGCCTAATTCTCCGTTCATTTCTGTGGAAGAAGCCAATTTTTAAAACTTCAGAGAAATGAGGACCCATGTGTTTGAATGAAGGTAACTCAGAATGGATGTAATGTACAAATTGGGTAATTTAGCATAATTGAGTTTGGTCCTTTGAGTCTTGACCTGTTAGTATTTCAAGGATTTAGTTTACAAAATGATACTCAAGGTGAACAAGTGAGGCTCAAAACCGACATTTGTAGTTGTAACTTAAAATTTGCTTTTTCATGTACCAAGTACTGTCTCAAGCAGAATTTATTTAATCAACAAGATCTGGTCTTGTCAAACCTTGAAAAAATATTTACTAATATGATGGATGCAAACAGGAAGTTGAAAGTGAGCTACAAGGACTGAATTGTGAGAATTTTTCTCTGTAAGTTTTGTTTATAGATGTTTATGTGTGTGACTGTACCCTTTCTGACAATGTGTTCTGAAAAATTCTAAGTGTGTCATTAAGAGGATTGAAGGTAAGTTGATAGAATGAAGTGGCACAGGAAGAAAGTCAAGTACGAGATAAGAGCCAAAAGAAGAATGCGTGAATATGAGATGCTGTGAGATTTTATTTTAAACAAAACCATAATATTAATTATATTGCTTTGTTAGCATTCTATCTATACAGTATGTATTGGTATGTTGTACTCACATTTTCTTGAAAATTTACAAGGGAAACATTTTTATTGCTGGACTCTGGAGGAAACTCTGTTCTTTTTGGAAAGTGAGCACAGTTATCTGCAAATATTTTGTGGGCACGTGCGATTCCAAGAATAAATTAATTAAAAAAAAACTTAAAGAAATGCTTTTAGTTAGCTGGCTTGATGTCTGGTATGTCATTTTTAGTGTGCAGCAACTTGCAGTAAATGCCAGTTGAAAATTTTTGTATTTTAAGAAGATTCTCATTTTCCACTGACATGCCACTTTAATTTAACCCACTGAATACAATTCTTGTAATAAGTACCTAAAATGTATTTCAGCCTTCAGAATGCAGTACTGGCATCACTTTATATACATTAACATGGAGATTTTATTTGATACTTTTCAGGCTGTCAAGAGGCATAACTTGACTAAAATGTGGTTGATGAAGATCATAGATGAAAGGGTAAGTATTTATCCTTCAGAGTCTGATTCTGGCTTTAATCATATTTGGGTTTTCTTTTCCTTATTTTTATGTGTTTCTGTGTAAAACAAAAGCTTATGTAACTCATCTTTTCCAGACAGTAGTATTTCTCTTCAAAAATGATACTGCTGTATTTCTTTTTATTCTCACTTGATGCTACTCTTCATACTTTCTGTTCTTTCTGCCAAAATGGCTAATAGAATCCTTTGTTTATTTTTGTCTTAAATTGATGTACTTTATGAGTTCACGTGGATATAAAATCTCAAAAATTAAATGACTTGTCTGAACCCTTCTGCCACACTTTCATGCCACTCCCTATCATGGCTGTGGAGTTTTTTCTAAGCAGTGGTGTAAATTGGAGCATTCAAATGACATGAGGTTTAAAATAGCTGCCTTTTTTTTTCTGGGAAAAAACAAGCTTAAGAATGTCACTGGTACAGTGATGTTGCTACAAACTCTGACACAAGGACAAGAAAGAAAAGCAGAGTGCAGGAATCTCCTAAGCTAATTTTGCTGCTGAAGTTAGTGTCTCATGAAGGTATAGATGGAGCAAATTGATGGTCGGTTACTTCCAGAGGGTCATTTCTATGAAAGACTTCAGAGTTTCTTAATGTTAAGACTAATAATTTGTTTAGTCTTAAAGATTAAAACTAAGTTTCTAGTCTTTAAGAGTGATATGTTTCAACCACAGAAGCTGCTAGGACAGGAAGAATACTGGAGGGTGTTACATTTTTGAATGTATTTTATTATTTTGAGTGTATTATTTTTTAGCACCACTGAGTTGTTCAGAGGGCTGGAACACCTCTTGTATGAAGACAGGCTGAGAGATTTGGGGCTGTTGATCCTGGAGAAGAGAAGGTTCTGGGGAGACCTTAGAGCACCTTCCAGTACCTAGAAGGAGCTTATAAGAGCTGGAGAGGGATTTTTGACAAGGGCGTGTAGTGACAGGACAAGGAGGGATGGCCTTGAGGTGAAGAAGGGTAAGTTTAGATTAGATCTGAGAAAGAAATTGTTTACTATGAGGGTGGTGAGGCACTGGAACAGGTTGCCCAGAGAGGTTGTGAGCTCTCTATGAGGTATTCAGAGGTTGGATGGCCCTCTGAGCAACATGGTCTAGTAGAAGGTTTCCATGTCCATGGCAGGGAATTTGGAACTAGATGATCTTTTAAGTCCCTTTTAACCCAAACCACTCTGTGATTCTATGAATCTGTGGTTTGCAGATGACTTTGAAACTTGTGTGCACTTCATAGGTTTATTTTATGTTTTTAAAAAATACCTCCCTATTTATGTAAGTTTCTGTCTGCTTCAGATGCAAATTAAATATTCAAATTGACAACCCTATAGTGTAAGAATACCATATGATGTTTTGTTTTGGATGTCTCTTTTTTTAATGAAGAATTCTGATTTCATATTACTGCAAAAAGTTTTATTTGCTCCTATAAGCAGACTTGGCTACAGTTGAGCATAGCTGTTTTTTAGACTTGCTATGAGCCTTAATGACTGCTTCTGAGTTTATACACTCTCTCTCTGTCTCTCAATTTTGATTTTTTTTTGTTTCTGGTGGTGCATTGGGTTGACATAACTGTAGTAATAAGCCCGTATGAACAGCAGTTATGTTTATGTTGTGCTGAAGTTCCGTGTTCATATTACAGGAGAAGAATTTGGATGATAGGGCGTACCGTAACATCCAGGAGCTCGAAACCTACGCTGAGAACACTCAGAGCGCTCTCTTGTACCTCACCTTGGAAATGCTGGGTAGGTGTTTTCCCCTCTCTAGGTTTTGCTGATGGCTTGTTAGTGCAAGTACAATATTTACTGGTATTTCAGAAAGCCCTTTCCACTGGAGTTTAATTTCAGTAGAAGTTGTCCTAGGTAGTACTTAAGATACCTTTTGAATGATGTACCATAAATGTGGAATCATACTGCAGCTGTCGTAGAACTATGTGATTTCCTTGGAAGCTGCTCAGTGCAGAGCTCACTGAAGTGCAGTTTCCTACTGTTCTTTGTTGCTTTGTTTTCTCTGTTCTTGCTTCTCTTAAAGAGTGAGGTAAATTCAGCTCTTAACTGTATTTGGATTGTCCTACTTGTCAGAATACCAAGTGCTGTAGGTATCCTGCAGCCGTTGTTCTATATTGCAGTGATGGACACTGATTATCTTGAAACAGCCAACTTGCCAAACTATAAACTTCCCTTGGTGATGTTGTAAATTTGGGTCTGAATCCTCTCCTCTTCCTAGAAATAGGTTAACTATTACTAATTGGATAGCTAGAAAAAATGCAACAAAGATGATCCTTGTGATCAAGAGGTACTATCTGTGTCATGTCTAATGTAAGAATCACAGACTGGGAAAGAACTGTTCATTTGTAGTGAAGGAAAGGGTAATTTTCACTTAGGTGTCTGTTGCATTATGGAAATATTCCCTGTATGAGCTTGGATGTAAAAGAAAAGGGTGAATATTATTATTATTGTTGTTATTATTATGATTAATTAGTAGTCTTTAGTATTGTAGTAGCAATATTTTCCTCTTGCTTATCAGAGCAGTCTGATGAAAGGCAAATACTGATGTTAAAAGAGTTTAAAAAAATAAGAAAAAGAGAAGTAAAAAGAGAGAGATGATGAGCACATTCTTCTTTGGAAGAATTGAGGAACTTACTTCTTAACATCTGATTTTGCTTCCTCAGTAGGATATCAGTGAAATGTTGCAAGTGTCTTTCTGAACCTCTGATTGAAGAAATGTAGGAGTATGAGAAATACCAGTGTCATCCATTCTGAGAAATCCTGAATAAGTTGTCATGCCTCCATCACTCTTACAGATCAGATAAAACTGTTTTTGAAAATCTGCAAGAAGACTCTGGATATTTTAAATGTTCTATTGTCATGTGTAGCTTCTCTTAAATATACAATTGTAAAAAAATACTTGAGCAAAAGTCTCCTTCACTGCTTATTAAACAGTTAACATATATGATTTTTTTTCCACAAATAGAGAAACTAATCAAACACAGCCCCTTTCTTGGTGTTGCCCATCAACAGGGTTTTCTAGACTAGGTGGACCTGGTTTCATTCAGCTCATGTTTGCTAAATTTCTTGTGCTTTTTAGACTCCTTATTCCTGGCCATTCTCCAGTTAGCGTGTCTTTCTCCCAATACTAGTGCTGTCTTATTCTTGCTGATTTCAGGTAATTTATTTTGTCAAGCTCATTTTGACTGGTAATTGCGTCATCCAATGTCCTGGTACTTCCTCTCAACTCCTGTCATTTAGAAATATTAGTAATTGTGCTCTCTAAATAATTGCCCAAGTAGTTAGTAAATAATATCCATTGATTCCTCCAAGCCACACTTTGCTTTCTGCTGCCATTGTCAAAATCAGTCCCTGTAGTCTGGGTATAGTTACTCTTTCACAGAGGCTTCTGGGACCCACTGAAGACCCAGACAGGCTTCTGCAGCGATTCTGGTACCCCCAGTATCATTTCCAGATGTCAGTTTCTGATCAATTACATTGATCTGTAATCCCTCTATCCTCATTTCTTTCTTTGTAGAATGCTGCTTCTGTTAGAGTTTTTATAAATTTTAATTTAAAGTTTCATTTTATCCCGGGTCAGCTTTATGATCAGTTTAAGCCAAGCTTGGATGGTCTTGCCATGGAGAGCAGTGGTGCTGCTCTGCCCTACTCATCTCCCCCTTTCTGTTCTCACGGTTGTGTGACTGACTGTGCAGTAACTAACATTACTTTTCCATTGTTTTGGTGACCTGATTCACTTTGCCTCATTGCTCCTGACAGCACAGGGGAGGGGGCAGAAATATGGGTTTGGGGGGTGAAGCATAGGATCATTCTCTTTGGCTTCACTACACTGAGGAATCAGCTGCATCTAATCATGAAACCACACTGTAAGGATTGATGCTTGTAAGGGATCTCACACTTGAGTGACTTTTTCTGGCAGGAAGAGCAGTTCTTGGAATACTGTTATCTTGGGAGAGGATATGCCAATGAAAATGAGTTTGTGTACCAGTGTGTTATATCTAAATAGGTGCTGCTCTGCTAAGTATACCCTTTGCAGATACTGCAACAAGAGGCATCTTGCTCCTGAATGTGGAAATGAATGAATTTTCTTGCTGTTTTGCACCTCTGAGATAAGATCTCAAGGCAGTTTATGCACATGGACAGGTCTACTATGGACCAGTGCACAGAGCTTTCCTAAAGTATGGCTGCGATACACACCAGAGAAGACCATACCCCTCAAAAGGCCTGACTGCATGTTTCTAAACATATTGTTTCTGCAATTTTAGGTGTGAGGGACATCCATGCTGACCATGCAGCCAGTCACATTGGGAAAGCACAAGGCATCATTACCTGTTTAAGAGCAACTCCGTATCACTGTACAAGACGAAAGGTCTTTCTTCCCATGGACATTTGTATGTTGGTAAGAGACGCAAACAGTCTGGAATTGAACCATGTAGTGTTTCTAACTGTGTTTATCAAGGGTAGATATGAGATCATAATTTATTATGCCAGAAAGAAACAGTATGTTTTTTCTTTATTTTAACTCTTTCTGCTGTGGCCTACTAATACGCCATTGTCACGTTTTTGTACGTTTTTGGGAAGTGAGAGGATTGACCTTCAAGAAACTCTAGATTTCTCTTTCAGATTTGTTTGTTTGTTATTATTAAATTTAGTAGTATTTTAGGTTTCAGGAATTTTTCCAATAATGTATAAAAATGTATGTACGGAATGGGGCCTGGGGTTTTGTGTTTTGAGGTTGGGTGTGGGTTGTTGGTTTTCTTTTTTCCCTGTCACCATAAAGGAAGCACTGTGAGAAATTTTACTTCTGAACAATCTCCTTGTGCTTCTCTTTTTTACGTTTTCATAATGTGCTGGTGGTTTGTGGGGTTTTTTTTTGTTCCATATTTGACAGTTACAGGCTTATATTCCATACATTTCTGTAGGAGATTATGTAGTCCTCCAATTTAAACTGTACACCAAATTTGCATTGGAATTTAGCAGATCTTGCAGTTTAGGTAAAATGGGATTAAAGCTCAGAATTTTTCATTAATATTCTGTGGGTTGATCTGTAGGCATCTCAGCTGTTCACTTCCAGTTTTTATTTTCAAATGTTGATGCTGTTCTTTTTCAACTTAATCAAAATTTATGCAATTATGGTGATGCCTGAGGTGGTTGTGTTAGTAATTTTTGAATATAATTTCAATACAATTAAAAGTTTGGACTGGATGTTTAGTAATGTAGGTAGCTGCAAAAAATGTAGCTACTAATGTAGGTCGGGGTTGTAAGACTGCAAAAAGGAATTGCACTCTCCTTTCAGCCCTTCTGGAACTGCATGCTATGGGAGGCCTTCCAAGTTTTCAGCTTTTCAAACATAGCCTGAAAATTCAGTCATTCCTTGCTATGGAAGGTGTTTTGCAGTGAAACTGTAAAAACAGCTTGTATCCCTTCTGTGCAGACAATCTTGTAAGCATTTCAGCTGCTGGCAAGAGCTGTGGAATTCTCCTGAGTCTGTACCTCCTGTGAAGCTTTTCTGCCCACCTTCATACAGTTCTCACATGCCTGAGTGTCCCGAGAGGAGTGGGCAACTGGTGCAATTCTGAATATGCCATATTCTGTCTTAACATTGGTCACTGTAGTCAAAGAATAAGTTTGGAGTTGGCTTTTTGGGGTTTGGAAGGGTTATTTTCCAATGGTTCTGGGTTTTGTTGGTTGATTGGTTTTTGGAGATGGGTTTGTTTGATGTTTTGTGGGTTGGGGGTTGGTTGGTTGGTTTTTTGCAAGCCTGGGATGTGCACACCAATCCCAAGGTTCAAAAGCTAGCATGGCTTCTGTGTTAGCTGTTACTGGCTTTCTTCTGCTTGATATCTATTCTTGGATTATGGTTTTAAAAATTGGGTATCTAAACTGATCTAAATCCCCCAAACTTTAAAATCTGGCTTTGTTATCTTACTGACCACAAAATTTTAGGAAACAAACTTGTGCAGAGAGTCTGTACCAACTGTTCTCTTTGTTCTCTTGAATTTTTTTCCAAGTGACTGACCAGAAGACAGGGAATTAAAAAAGGAGAGAGCAATGGTAGAACATTTAGGCTGTTTTAGTCTTTAGTCCTTAGCTTCGTTGCTGGGACAGGTTTTTGAGAAGCAAAAACGGAAACTTGATATTTATACAGGATTTTTTCTCTTGTTTGATTTTGGTTTTCCTTCCTATGTCTAGCATGGAGTTTCACAAGAGGATTTCATGAGGGGCAAGCAAGAGAGAAATGTGAGAGATGTAATTTATGACATCGCCAGCCAGGCCCATATTCATCTAGAACATGTGAGATTCCTTTCCTTTTATTTATCTAAATAAACATAACTGATGCTGGTCTTCACAAAGCATTTGTTGTTAGAAGACTTAAAGCTGCATACTTAATTTCAAATATTTTGCCTTTTATTATTTTGAGAGTTTACATTAAAAAAAAATCCCACCACACAAAACATTCAAATATTACAACTACTTTATGAATATTATCTTTACATACAGGAGGCAGTTTACTCACAGCCAGGTCCAATTTCATATATATAAATGCTGCCTAAAAGAATTATTACTGGAAGAGAAACTTCAAGCAGGCTTTTATAAATGCAGCTATATGCCAGCATGGGATCAGCACCATAGAAAGCACATCTGCATATGGTATTTCACAGCACAGTGGAATGGCTGCCAGGAAAACAGAGCTTGTTGCCTTTAACTGCTGGTTAGTGTGTGTGGGAGGGGGAAATTCATTCCCTAACATGACCAGCCATGCCCAAAGCTATGTTGAGAAAGGTGCTTTCTGTTTATTTCTTTCTTGGCATGCAGCCAAGTCAATTAGCAAAGTCTGTTTGGTTGGAACAGTGGATGATGGGCCTTGAAGAACTGCAGAGTCCTACTCTATTTTTTCTTTCATGCTTTTATTCTAGCTGCATTCTGAGATGCTTGGTATTGCATAGTACAAAAGCAGAAGAATATTTTATTGGCAATGCTTTGTCTGCCTCTATCTGGAAAACAAAGCACTGCAAAGAGTTTCTTACATCTACAAGTACATGTACATGTACACTTGGAGTATTGCACCCAGTGCTTCCAGTCAAGGTGGTCTGGAAAGATACCACTTCAGAGTAAAGAAATGCCAGATTTATCTCTGCATTGGCACCATTAATATAATTCTCAATTACAGCATTAACTGTTATCACAGTATCTTATGCAACAGAAATAGAAGAGCCCTTCATCTTCTTTCTGACGGTCAAATGCGGCATCCCTGGTTTGTTCAGTCAGTGCCTACTGAGCTGATTAATGTTTTTATTTTATGTTAATAATGTGTATGTGTTGTAACAGCCCTCCAGTACCTAAAGGGAGCCTACAAGAAAGCCAGAGAGGGATTTTTTACAAGGGCATTTAGGACAAGGGATAATGGCTTTTTAAACTGAAAGACAGCAAGTTTAGGTAAGATATTAAGAAGAAATTCTTGACTGTGAGGGTGGTGAGGAACTGGAACAGGTTGCCCAGAGAAGCTGTGGATGCCCCATCCCTGGAAGTGTCCAAGGGCAGGTTGGATGGGGCTTTCAGCCACCTGGTTAGTGGGAAGTGTCCCTGCCCATGGCAGGATGGTTGGAACCAGACGATCCCTTCCAAACCAAGCCATTCTATGTTTCTGTGTACCCTTCGGCTCTATTTTTCATCCACAATTATAATTTGCATTTAAGGCATTCCTGTTCATGTTGTTTAACCTGATGTCTTGGTTTTTGTGGTTACATGCCTAAGAAAACTTTATTCCATTTAGAAGAAGGGAACAAAGTACAACATCAGAACTGTCAATTATCTTTGTTCAAGCTGAAATATTTTGATTTTTTCTTTTTTTTTTTTAATTCTCCACCCTTCAACCCATAATGCAAAGTGTTAAAAGCCATTGACTTTAGTTGCAATTTTGGTGTAGAAAAATGCCAAGTGCATGACCTGAAATGCCTCATATCAGGGATAGGCGGCATGAAAAATAAGTAATGTGTATTTGTGGTCCATTTATTTAAAATTTGGTTGCTGATATTGTATGGAAACTTTGGGACAGAAGCAGGAAGAGAATTTGGTTCTTCAGAACCTTTTAGATAATTCAGTAATTCACAGTGCATTGGTCCCCTGGCTCCCGACATGAGCTACCAACTTCTGAAGAGAACAGGCCTCCTTTCTTCTCACTTCATTCTTAGAGCCCTGCCCATGTTATGCACTGGGAGGGTCCTGTGGAAAATATGCAATGTGATCATGTAATTGGAGACTAAAGAGAAAAGTATAAACACAAGGAAACCAGATTAGGGCAGCATTAGCATTTTATTCAACTGAATGTTGATCCTGGCACTCCTTCCCTTTTTCTCTCCACTTTGTATATTTTTTAATGGGTGGATTATATCATCTTAATTAAAATCTAAAAAAAATTCCTCTCTGAATACTTGCTTCTAATCTCCATCGTCAGTGCATAGTTGACAGTGAAGGAACTCTATAGTGTTCAAACCACTTGAACTGCCCATAACTGGCAGCAGTAACAGGGTGTTGGCCTCCTTCGTAATCAGAGGGTCTTTGTTAATGCAAAGACAAGGATACTTTTCTGCCCTAATGGGCGAAGTGGGCTTTTGCTGGCAGCACTTGCAGGGTATTTCAGGACTTTAGGTGAATCTAATGGGCTGGTACCTTTAAATGCATTTGTTCTGCTGCATAAAATCACCATTTTGTTTTGCCTGAGGGTCTTTCCAGCCATTTATCCTTTGTTTTAGTTGGGATTACAGGATAGGGTAAAGTTTAAACCTGCAGAGAGGTTTCAGCAATCTCAACACTTGTTACACAAACCACATATTTTAGAGGATGAGGGTAACAGTTACCACCCCCATTCCACAGCCAGAAGACACATAAATCTGAAATGCTGAATGGAGTCTTAGCCATGTTACATGAAGTATATTGTAGTAATGTGGCCCTTAATCTTGGGAGAGAGGTTTCTGGGGTATGGTCAGGTCTTCTGACACTGCAACTGCTGACCAGCAGATGGCAAAATATGATAATGAAGATTACAGTTTTCCTTAGGAATTGTGTGTTTTCTCAGCATGAAAGCATGTAATAAATGTTCTCTCAGTCTGACAGTGTTCCCTTTAAAAGCCTACAAACACATTTACACATTCTCCCTCTTTCTCTTTAGCACCCCTTCCCTGATTCCCTTTGTTAAAAAGGGTCTCCCTTTAGGCTTTTTGCATTTGTCTCAGTTGTGCTACATCATTCTGGACTCAGCTTACCAAGGGAGATAAAATGCTTTCTGAATGACATGTGACCCATTCTGGGTTAAGAAGGTAAAACAAGACTACTTTATTTTTTCATCTTGCAATTAATAATATTAGGGCAGAGCATTAGATCAGAGAAGAACATTTTTATATTTTAGAGATAGATATACACATACATTTTATTATATCTCAAAGTTTTAAAATAATTTGTCTTCTGAAAAGATTGATAATTTTTTCCTCCTAAAGTTTCAGGCTGTTTTTCTCAGTTGTCTGAAAGGGTCCTTGAAAAACTAAACTAACAAACTCACACATTCTTATCAGTATTTATAGAGAGTTAATTTGTTTTTAACCTGTAAGAAAAGGCAAAAGAAGGAGGGATTTTGTTTTTATAGACAGGCATTACGGAAAGACTTGTTCAGCTCTGTTAGATGTACTGAGTTGAATATGAGTTTAAATTGCAGATTTGATTCAGCCGTGCTTTAGATGTTTATTGTAGATACTGAGGAACACTCAGTTTCACGATGTCTCAGAAATGTAACTAGAGCTTTTACAACTGGACTCCTGGGACTGATGGCAACATTGAACCAAAAAGATGCACTCAGTAAAATGCATTTCTGGTCTTCCATCATTTCTGTCTATTGGGGAAAAAAAAAAGGTTAAACTGTATTTACTAAACCAGATGCTACTTGTGACTTTGTTGGAACTCAGGATGCTAATTTACCTTGGTTTATAGTATGTAGTCTTGGAAGTCTGCCAAATCATATAAGTGTTTTAGCAAGCCTCTCCCAGTACTACATACTTTGGTGTAACTACTTTCGTCCACAGCTTTCATGGAATGAAACATTACAGTTTCAGGATGTCAAAATAAGGAGGGATAATGCTCATAATACAGTTTGTTGCCTCTAAGCATTATATACAGTACTTGATGCTTAATCTGAAATGTTAAATTCTTCTGCTAAGTACTTTTCTTTGTGTTTTGTTTTTCCCTCCCACCTTACCCCATTTACTTTTAGGCTAGATCTTTCAGTAAGAAAGTTCCTGTGAAGGCGTATCCTGCTTTTTTCTGTACGGTGGGTGTGATATAGCCACTCTTTAAGTGATGGACTTACTACTGTGCTAATACATTTGTGAAGAGTATCAAATCAAGCATGGTTAACTACTACTTCATGTGTCTATTTTGGGAGGATGTAACACGTGAAACTCCTAAAAATCATAATGTGTGCCTGACTGTAGAACCTTACAGTTTTGATCAACACTTGTAATCCTTCCACTACAATCCTTTAACTACATCATTCCACCCAAGATGTCAGTATATTCATAGACTGCTGTTCTGATGCAAGAGCCCCAAATCCTGTCTATTTTCATAATTTGCTGATTGGTCTACTAAAAGATAATGCTTCTCTTCACAAAACTTGACTTTTTTATATGCTTGAAATGTGATGATTACACTACCATTTAATAGCACAAACTGTCAAGCCTTTTTCCCAGTTTCTTACTCAGTTTCACATATTGCTTTTTAAACTTAATGCCTAATTATTTGTGTCCACTGTCTGGATTAAGCTCTTTTTCTTTTCTAGGTTGCTTTAGATGATTATTTATATAACATGCGAAAAGTGGACTTCAATATATTTCATCCAAGCTTGCAAAAGAAGAATACATTATTACCATTGTATTTGTATATTAGATCTTGGAAAAAAACATATTAAAGTTTGTTTGGTTTTTTCATATGGATTCAGAGTGCTGAGGTTTTTTTCTCTAATGTTAACTTGCTAGAATTGTGAAGTGTCTGACTTCACACTTCTGCAAAATGCAGTTCCTGGGAGACAGCAGATGCACATGAATTGTAGCTGTCAGCTTGCTGGCAGTAGTTAAGTTTCTTCTTGGAATATTCGGCTGATACCTCTTTTTCACATGTCTGCCAAGTCATATGTCCTTGTCTGAGATTGCTTTTCTTATCTTTCCTATAATAACAGCAATATGACAGAATTCTTGGACAAACACTGTGCTAATGGATACTTCTGACAATTTTGATTCTTTGCTGAGAAAATGAAAAAGAAAAAAGACTACTTTGTTTGTTTGTGCCCAAAAGCAGTTACAGTAAATGCCCTATAAATCAGCTAAGTAGTTCTATTTAGTGCAAGGAGCAGGGTTTCTGCAAGTAGGGATGATGCTTCAAAGTTGGAAGAATGAGCAGGTATATTTGAATGCAAGAAAACTTTCAGGAAAAGCTTTAGCAGAAATTATTTAACTGTATGTTGAGATTGAGCATTGAAGTGACTATAGGTAGAGGGAGGATAGCTTTGTAACCAATGAAGAGAGCCCATACATTAATGTGTATGGATTAGCATGGATAAAATAAAATACGTATTTTATCTCTGGAATTTTCACTCTGCTCTTAGTTTGGCTGTATCTTCCTTGTGGCCTTGTCTCTGTTGTTGCCCACAGCTGTCACTGCAATGTGGGTTCGACTGCCCCTTTGTTCAGTGTCCAGCATGTCTCTCAGGACACGCTCCTAGGTGGCTTCCCTGAATTCCTTTTCTTTGGTACTATGAAAACATATTCCTGAATGTTTCAGATCATTTTAGTCCTCTCCAAAGACTGGAGTTTTTTTGTGGGAAGTTACTAGTAGCTTTGTACTCAGCATCTTTTAGGATCAAGGTAAATCTGTTTGATTTGTTGTATGGTAAAATGCTTCCTAGCATTCAGTTTGATTCAATTGCACGAATCCAGTAGTTAGCTGTGTAGCAACATCCTGTATTTTAGTGTAAAATGCTACATACTGAATTTCAGTGAACAAGATTTGTGACTTTTTTAAATCACAAACTGTCAGCATGGTAGAAATCTTAGGAACCTGACATTAAGTTTTTTATTTGGTGATTTTGCTTTGCATGTTTGAAGTTGGTTTGTGATACAGATCTTGGTTAATTCTGCAGTTTTTTATTCCCAAGTAAGACATTTCTCTTTGAATTTGTTCAGCTCAGGTCTGGTTTATTACTAGAGATGGAATAATCAAGAAGAATCAGTATGTACTGGGTTGCGAGCGTACTGGCTGTTTTCTTAATGTAAAATCTTAACAGGCTCTGTCCACTTTCCAGATCAGCTGTGGTATTGTATCACTGGTGTTTCTGAATGTGGCAAAGAAGTCTGGTGAAAAGAAAATGTTTAATTCCTATGCAGGCACTGCAGCTCTTCCTGCCAAATGAAGAGCAAAGGCTTGGGCTCTGTTGCTGCTACCAGGCCAGCTGCACATTCGCTCTGTTTATTTTGTGAACTGGAGCAAGCATTACAAATGCCTCTTTCTGCACTTGGTCATGTTTTGTTCCAAACGTTCTGAGTCAGGACAGTTGAGGTAGTCCTGTCCTCTGAACAGGAATCACTCTCCTGTAAAGTCTTCTCCCAGGCAACTAGCAACAAGATAAGAAGAGACAGCCTCAAGCTGTGCTGGGGGAGGTTTAGGCTGACCATCAGGAGGAATTTCTTTGTGGAAAGAGTTGTTAAACATTGGAACAGGCTGCCCAGGGAAGTGGTGGTGTCACCATCCCTACAAGTGTTCAAGAAACGACTGGATGTGGCACTTAGTGCTATGGTTTAGTTTACAAGGTGGTGATCAGTCAAAGGTTTGACTCAATCTCAGAGGTCTTTTCCAACCTAAGTGATTCTGTGATATTGTGATACTTCCTTTCTCATTGTGGCAGGTAAACAGCAAGCCTCCTCTGCTTTGACCATCCCCCAGCACTTCAACCTAGCAATTTCACAAATTTCCCTCACAGCAATATCCTCTGAAGTGCGTGTCCTTCTCCAACCTTCTCCAGTCCATGCAAAGCTGTAGCTAGGCCTATTCCTGACCCTTTCCCCAGCTGTAGCCTAGGATGGTAGCTTCTCTCCTAGAAAGGACCAGGATAACCTTATAACACTGCAACTCCATGAATGCACAATTCTAACACTGGATTCTGAAAGAATTTGAGAAAAGCAGGTACTGGTATTTTATCCAGTATGAACTTTGGATCACTAAGCTTCAGGTATAAAGTCATAACTGCTGAAAATCAGTCCTTTTCTGGTTCCTAATAAATAAAAACATACAAACAGCAAACCAAAACAACCTCACCCCAATCCATCATAGAAACTGCTGAGACATTAATAATCACCTTACTAGGAGGTTGTCAGTGGGCTATTTTAAAATCTAACAAGCCCTTTTACATGAAAAATTAGGAAGAGAAACCAGTCTTCTGAAATTTAGTTCACTTAAAAGCATGAGGAACAGTCTACACCAGCTGTGGAAATAAGTCATAGTCCATTACAGGTTGAATTATTTCACAAGATAAATATCCCTCCCATAATTGTTTGAATTGGCATTGGTTAATGACCAACTGGATTTGCAACTGTACAGGTATCAAGAAAATGTCCCACCTTAGTATTAACAAAATTGAAATCAGATTTACTCTGAGGTCAGGGTAACCCAAAAATTCTCCCCATGTGTAAATTTTATTTGCTTTCCCATCACATACTTGTGATTGTACGTCAGCCTGAGAACATCTTGCATGAGTCATAGAGTGTATCTGCAAATCTGCAGTGACCCAAATGTGTTAAGTCAGGATTTCTCTTTATCTGGAATACAGTATCAGTGAAGTATCCTGTACCTGGAATAGGTACCTCTCTGCAATAACAGAACTGTTAACATTTTTTTAGTAGAAAATGTTTGACTTCTACTTTCTGGCAAAAGTCACTGCTCCATAAAAATGAGAAACTTGGATACAAAAAAAAAGCACTAGGGAAAATAGTCATGTTGCCATTACAGCACTGTAGGGTAGAACTCCAAGTAATTTAGTTTAGGAAAAACATCTTGCATTGCAAATTTAGGACATAATTCTATTCCACATGTGACTCCGGGTCCACGCTGCTTGAAGTACAGCTTTTTTAGCTTACAGTGTTTATTACTGGGAAGCTACTCATAGAAGAAATGAAAGCCAAGAGATTATTTTTCAATTAGGTACCATTTGAAAACCAAACTACAGAATCAGAAAAACCAGCAGCTGCCAAAAACCACGTGTTTGGCCAGCATAACTAGAAGGGCAGCAGTATTATGCAAGAAACACTGTGTCCTCATTTGGGAGAGACAACAGAAGTAACAATGGATTCAAGAAAGCTAAAACCTAGTAAATACTGTAACTGTCCTTGAGAAGAAAAAAGGAGCTAAGGTCCTGTTTGTCTTCCACTTGCTATTTGAGCCTTCATCTTCAGAAGTTTGAGCTCTTTGGCAATCCAGCATTTTACTGTCCTCGCTTAGGTCTGACTGTTTAGGAAATATGATATGCCTATTTCCAGAAGGAGACTTAGCCACAAGGATCACTCTCTTTCATTTTTTGACCCATTTTTCAGTTGTCTTTGACATTTTAGTGTTCTTCTGCAGGAATATATTGGGAGGATGCAAACTGAACTTTCCTAGGAAAAGAAGGAAGAACACAGTTATCTGAACCACTTATATTGAACTAAGAAGGAAATTCTGATGCATTAAGGCAAGTTTACTCTGTAATTCTCCTGACTCAGCTAATAGCAGGTAATGAGCCACTTCTACACCAAGAAGTAGCTCTCAGGAAAAAAAAAAAAAAACCAAAAAACCCCAACAAACCAGCTTTCACAGCTAAAGCTCCCCTCCCACACTGTTTTCTTGTGGACAACTTGAGCTCAATCGCCTTTGAAAAAATTATTGCAGCAAAGCCGTTCATTAAAGTGTAGTGTTTCATGAAAAAACAAAAACCCCCTTAATTTCAACATTAGTTCAGTGACCAATCTCCAAAAGCCCATCTATAACATGCGATGAGGAAAAAGGAGAGGTACTGTCTTCAACAGTAAGACCAGCAGTCCTCAGGGTACCCAGTCTCCCGAGCGGGAAGAAAGGAACTATGTTCTTCCTTCTTTTCCAAGGAATTTTCCTCTGGCAACATGTAAAGTTTCACTGGACACTGTCTAAGACTGATGAGGAAAGACTGCACGTTTAATTCAGGTACTGTAAAATAGTTTAGTATCTCCTGATAGTGCTGATACCTCACACAGGTCTTTTACGAATCTGTTGAGAATCATCACTCTCCATCACTTCCTCACATCCCTGAGGGCCCCACTGAGGGTCAGATTTGACACCTGAGGTGCAGAGAAACTTGAGATGGAGCATGCAGGAGGTGGAGGGTTTGGTGATTAAACTGTTTTTAACATGCATTTGAGCATGTACTGCAGTCAGCTTTTATTTCTCGCAGGCAGTTGCCATCCATTTCGTTTATAATGTGCTACGGTACTGCCTGTTGCTGCAGAAAACAGTCTTCCAGAATTGCTTCCATGGATGATTCCATCATAGCAGTTGGTACCTAACTTCGGGATAGTCAAGGTAAGGTATATCTGAGGGAGAAGAGGGGAAAAAATTTAATAATTTCATTAAGGTGTGAATGTGACAGTTATCTGGGCTTTGAGATGAGAACTAAACTTGGTCATACTTGCACAAGACTTTGCTGGAGTTGTGCTGTTCTGATTTTCCTGGGGTAGAAACCCCATTAAACTGTATGAAATAATAACAAAATCTTTGAAAACAATCCTTCTGTTCCTTCTCATGCCACCCATATCAAAGTACAGACATCTCTTCTGCCTTTGTTTTCCTCCCTTGTTTATTGACTTTCTCTTCCTCAGCCTCTGACTGGCATTTCTTTCTCCTCTGAAGACTCATTCAGAGCCTGTATTAACTTGGACCTGCAGTCTCTCAGTTTAAAGCTTCATTTCTGGCACAGTAACGTAAAATATCTCTACTGGTTCACTCCAGAGAAAAAAGCATGTCCATCCTCTATCTTGCTTTTTGGCCCACTCTGATTTTGCTCATGTTTTCCAAATGCTTCTTTCCAATGAACTCACCAACTGCCCCACGTCAGACATTCATCTTCTCCTGTACCATAATGATATTCTTCTTACCAAGTTCTAAATGCCTTTCAGGAAATTTGGCACCCAAATAGCAACGGTGCTGATGTCTGGCAAGATCTGACAGTTGAGTCAGGGTCTTGGCACACTTCTGGCACTCTTCTATCAGCAGACTATGTAAAATCATGGTGAAGGATGGAACAAAGTAATAATGAAAAAATCCACATAGTTTGGTTACACATAATACCCTGATGGATTACTTTCCTGCACTTGGCTAAGGCATAATGGAAACACAGTCACAGTTCTGTTCAACTGAAGTTCAGAATCTCACCTTTAGACACAAATCCTAGAAATAAAGTATTTGGAAACAACTGGCCTCAGACCTGCAGAACAGTACCTTTTTGGATTTGTTAAACAGGAATTTTAGGGTTTGGTGGTTTGTCTTTGCAGACAGACCAGCTTGACTTGTTCCTGAAAGCATATTTGGCTTCTGATCGCAAAATGAATTGATATAATTTCTCGCATTAATAGCAAGCAAATCAAACCCTCCTATTAGAAAGCCAATGCAATTCAGGGGAAAACAAAACAAAACATCAGAAAAATAAAACAAAAAACCAAGCCAAATGCACCTTTAAGTCACAAGCCCTTGCTTTTGGCATGCTTTAGTCTTTTCAGATGGCTGCATATAAAGAAAGGTTTGAGCTCTCCAGTTATTTATGGTTCCTTTACTCACCTGAACTGCTGGCTTTGTCTGTCCTTTCATTCACAGTAACTGCTTTTTGATTACTTAGAAGCACAGAAGCTTGTCTGTTTGGATTGTCGTGTTTAGTTTTAGCTAATTCTGTATGCTTTGTATTGTTTTACCTTGTAGGGTCTACCTACTAGGCAAAGATCACAAGAGTAGTAACAATCCCATTTTTGTTTCTCAGTATTTCCTTCATGGAAATGTTCTTTGGGATGTTCTTTTCTTTTTTGTTGTTACGAATTTTTACTAAAAGCTAGTTGGTTAAGGGCTGGTGCTCTTACATGAAACTAGACTGTATAAACTGTGATACTTGGAAAATAATGCATGTGCTGTGATGTCTTGAGAACCTCACATGCTGCAAGAGTTGTGGAGTTCTGTGTGTGTGAAGCAGTGCACACCTGTGGCCAGAAAAACTGGGGTCAGTGCTTGTCTCCCTGACACCTTTATATGACTGCAGTTGTCTGGAGGAATTGATAATTTAAAACCATCCCATGTACACTGAGCTGCATGAAGTATTAAACACCAATTCAAGAGTTTTCCTCTCAGAAGACATATTTTTCTCACTTTCTCCCAAGTAAGGGAAAATGAATTTAGCAGTATTCACTTAGAAGTTACTTACAGGTTGTATATATGATCATTTAAATGTTATTAATGTATTTTATATAACCATAGGACTTATGTGTGTACTCAGTTTCATTGGCTGGTAATAACAGAGAAAAGAAGACTGAACATTTCTGTTGGCTCATATAACGATGTTACTACAGTTCTACAGTGAACTTTTTGCTTGGAGTGATGGTCTTTATTTCCAATCTTTAATTATATCAAATACATTAGCTGAAAAGTTACTTTAAATTTTCTACCTAGGTCAGATTCAGGCCCCTGCAGTTGGTGCTGGCGCCTGCTGTGTCATGGATGTAGTTACCAACACAGAAAATGGACATAATTTTTTTGTTCTGGTTCTGGGTCCTGATGGGTCTTTTCCCCCCAAAAGCTCTAGGTGGCTGAATAAATTATCCTAACATCACGGAGAGAGGTGGTGGGTTCCTAGAGCCTTAGAGGCATGGCAGCCAGCCCTACCTGTAACCTCTATGACAATGACACTTTTCCAGGACTGTAAACTTATGCAAGTAAAATAAATGATAAATTCATTTTTTAAATGCCTGCAGTTTTAGCAAGTAATAAATACATCCATCTCCCACCCTCTCACAGTAGTCTCCTGTTGGTGAGCCATTATATACCTTGGAGTGTCAGTGCTACTGGCCTACATTCCTGACCTCTCTCCCAGTCAGTAATTTCCCCCAGAGAGAAGCTAGCGGCTGAGGTAATGTAATGGGATAGAAAATATGAACCCATTGGACTTGGACCATTTCTTTAAGCAACGGTGTTCTAAAGACAGGTGGGGGAGGCTTAGAAATCCCAAAAGCCTCCATATGAGTGGCAGTAGATGAGAAGGTGTTTGAGCTGCAGAGGTGAGGCAGAGATGCCACTGTCAGCTGTTTCTGTATGATTTTCCAAGGATCTTCAACCAACAGCCTGGTGAGGTGTCATGAGCACACGATATTGTCCTGCAATCAAACCTGCAGGTTCAGGCCATCAACAGTAACAGCAATGAAAACTCATTTCTAGCTGTCAAAAATTTATTTTTTCTAGTCTGAGCTATTTCTTAGATGATCATCTGCAGAAGGAAGATGCAGATGATCATCTAAGAAATGAAAGATGCAGATGATCATCTGCAGAAGGAAAATTGTTGCCTCCTCCTTCTTCTGGTGGCATGGCTATAGAAAAGAGATTTAGCCTTCAAAAATGTCAGTGTTTAATCTGGAGTGCTTTGAAATGTGCTTTATTCATTAACTTGGAGATTGGTGACTCTTCACTGTTCTAGAGTGGAAAAGAGACTGGTTGAAACATCAGACGCAGCCAGCTCAACATCTTCAAAGGTTACACCAGTGACAGTATTGCTGTGTACCAGAAATTTCTGGCACTACTGAACACTGATAGCTTCATGTTTTCAATTCTAGATCATATTCACCCATTAATTATAGATGGGGGTTTATAGTGGCTTGTAACTCCCAAAACTTGGCTAAAAACTATTGATGATTCTAATTATTGACAGGTATCCGAGCAGTGTTACTAGAATCTGAGGAACATCTCTCTCTGCTGAAAAGACAAAGGGACCTTTTCAGTGAGTAAATCTGCAGACTGGAAATATAAAAGACACACAAATGCTGATGTTAAACTCTTCCTCTTGAGCTTCTATAACATTTCTATTGTCAATATTCTGATCAGTCAGAGTCATCCTCAGTAACACACAATGAGCACACAGATTTGGACAATAAACATTAAAAATGCATCAGGTACCAGTAGAGGACAGTATACACCAGTTGAAATCCATCAATAGCTCTGGGCTGGAAGGGAGTGGAAGCAGACTGACCCTTCTGGTGTGTTCTACACTCACAAAGCAGCAGCTGTCCTGCCTTCAAGCAGAACCTTTCACGTGTTGTCAGGCATTGTATCAGCAGTTCAAAGAAGCTTTGGTGTAAGCATATGCAGACAAAAAAAAAAGAACCCAGACCAAATTTGGGAGGAAAAAACATGGGGAGAGGGTGACTGTTTGAATTAATGTAATTTGTTCTGTGGGTGCAGAAGTCAAAAGAGTCTGAGTGTAACCTCAGCCTTTGGAGAGTCAAGCTGAAAGGCTGAGTAGCAGTGCCAACTCTGGAGAGTCAAGGCAGCAAGAAAAAAGAAAAAGGAGCAGGAGCAGTACAGGAAGCAACACACTGGAAATGGAAGAGAACTGGAAAAGAGCCAAAACCATGAATATGGGGAAAAAACCACAAACATGGGGAAAGAAGAGCAAAGAGAAAGATGATCAACAGGTGAAATCTTGTCACTTTACGGAATGATAGATGATAAAAAAATTACTTAATTTCCCATTCATCAATCCTTCTATCCCTGGAGATGTGTTCTAGTCTTGGACAATCAGATCCATAGGACACACAAACTCATGGATGTGTTCTGACTGGACGAGACACCAGGGGACACATAGCCAGTGCATGGGCACACCCAGGAAACACACAGCCCTCTGGCATCAGTCCAGCATTTACTGATGAAGGCAGGGACACGGACACAGTGATGTAACAATGCTGGTTGAGTGGGTGGTCTCAGGAATGCTGGCTCAGCAGGCACAGAGTGCTGGGATGAGCTTGCCAGGGTATGGTCCCCGAAGGGGTGTGTGTATATGGGGGGGGATAGCAGCAGGTTGGGATGTAGCATGGGATTCTAGGCATGGGCTGTTGGGGTCCCTAGGGTTGAGGTCACCCTGATGCTGGGGCCCCTGGGTTGGAATCAGCATCCTTGGAGAACTTCCTATGTCACCTGTGTCTCCTCTGGTTGCCTTCAGTCTCTCCCAGTCACTCCAGGACCATCCCGTAGTGGCTTTTTAATGCCATGCACTGTCTCTTCTTGTGGACAGGGAGGATAGGAACTGTCCCTGTCCAGGGACAGCTGGAGCTGGAGCACCTTGATCTCATTTCCAGCTTCTAGGTGCTGGTTTCACAGTCTTTGCTGAGGCCTCTCATGTGCTGCCTGAACACAACAGGATGGGACTGGAGCCACGAGGAGGTTGCAGGAACACCCCCAGGCTCAGACTAACCTTGTTACTCCAAGCTTGCCCTCTGGAGCAGGTGCTGAGTCCCAAGAGACACCGAGTGCTGGTGCAGGAAAGCTGGGTGGAGTGCAGATCTTTATGGAAGATATTGTGGGACTGAGAAATCCAGAAGTTGAAGAAAATTTACAGGGGAGCTCCAGGAAGAGATGAAGATAGGGCTCAGCAGGAAGTCCTGTGTGGCACCGCTGCAGGAACAGGGTGTGCAGCAAGAAGCACTGAGGAGTGTGGGACAATAAAATTCCTTTGATTTCTACAGAGTTTGAGCATGCAAGAAAGAATGGATCCAAAAACAAGGCATTGCAACCATTGCAGCAGTGGTGCTTCTCCATGAGTGTCCTCCTCCATCTTGAAATGGTTCTGCCAGAATGGGATCTTCTTCCACAGAAGAGTTCCATGGCCTGGCAGGAAAAATGAGGTGCTGAAGGTGGCCTCCAAAACCTGGGGAACACTTGTTTCATCAATTACGTCCTGCAGTGCCTGGATGTATAGCATGTTCCTGGCCAACCACCTGCTGTCATACGAGCACAGGCAGTCCTGTGAGTCCTTCCTGCCCCAGGACAGGAAGGCTTTTACATCTCTTGGACAGCTCAGAAGGATGGAAAGCCAACAGTGACTTTGGGAACAGCTCCTAATTTCCCCCTGGAAAGCTTTCAGAGCAGGCTCAGTGTAGCACAGGGAATGGGTTGGCTTGCTGTCGCATGCCACATTCCGACTCCCAGGGAAGATAATTTCTTGCTTCCTGTGGCTCCTGAAGTGCATTTGAAAGTCCTGCCTGGAATTTTATGCACCTGTCACCAAAATGCAGGATCATTTGGTGTTTGGTTTTTTTTCTTCCTTGAAAGTTTTAGTTAGCTACACATATTTCACCAACCCAGTTCTTTATAGCGCAGCCAGCTCTTCAAGAAAGTTGTCCAATGGCTTCAGGGTCTAGTCTCATGTGTGTCTTTTGAAAATCCCTTTTCTTGCCTGAAAACAAAATGGTTGCAACTTTAGTTTGCCCTGAGTTTTCTCTTTAAAAAAACCACAACCCCCTCAAAGCCCCAACCCCAATACAAATACTTTTCTTATCTTCCATACTTTTAAGTATTTTAAAGGTCAGTTATTAGTACGCTCTTTGCGTTTTCAAGCAGGAAAGTTAATTCTCAACTTTTTACATTAAACACTTGCTGGGGGTTGCAGTGAAATAAAAGGCATGTACATCTTCCATCAAAAGTGAGTTTTCGTAAGTGACCTAATGATCCTGAGGAAAAACTTGTGGTAAAAAACTTATTTGAAAACTTAGATTTTTCATTAAATTCTCTGCAATTTAGCAAAATTTCATGGTGACAGTCTCAGTTCCTTAAATTTGCTTTTCTGCTAGTTCATTTGAGGAAAACAGTCCTAGCACTCCATTCCAAATTGCTACAGTTACTATAAAGAAGAGTAAGTATAACTCAAATTACTGTCACTGATTTAGAAAATGTCAAATGTCACCTATCCTTATCTCTGATCTTAGCAAGATTTTCTTCGAAGTATTTCCTGATTAATTATGACAGATTTTTAGGATTCTTCCACAGTAGGGAATCGTGTATTAGATCTGTTTCATGGCACCTCATCTTCTGTTCCTGGAAGCAGATAAAAACTGGAGACAAATGTTTGTGCCAAATGTGCTGTTCAGTGCACTTTTACTGGCCTTCAATCCAATAAGCCTTTTATCCTTTTTACAAAAAGTGCTAAGAAGTATCAGTGATAGCCAGAGAAAAACCACAAAACCAGGGTTCCAGTTTTGCACACCATGTCC
Source organism: Platysteira castanea (assembly GCA_013397175.1). Classification (NCBI taxonomy): domain Eukaryota; kingdom Metazoa; phylum Chordata; class Aves; order Passeriformes; genus Platysteira; species Platysteira castanea. The sequence continues at coordinate 166,836 of VYXC01009492.1, forward strand.
CCCTCGCACCACCCCCATCCCAAAACTTTTTGGTTGCTACATACCCATTTTTTTACTTAGCTGTTGCCAATGAACTAGAAGGTTCCCAAGCCTTGCACCTGTGCAGTGTACTTTACATCTTAGTCCAAACCTCTGTTAGTAAGTATGAGTAAGAACATCACATCCCAACACAGTTAATTTGCTCCAGCACCAGCCTTTTGATCAAAGCTTTTGTTACCAAAAAGGAATTCTTGTGTGCACACCATTTTTTTCACCTTTAAGATGCTACAGCCGTACTTTAATTAATGCACTCATTCTTTCTTAAACATTTTGGTGTTTGGCAGCATCCCATTTCCATCACTGGTCACAATGAAACCAGGAGCGATCAGAGAATTAACTACTTGTTGAGCTCATACTCTCATATATCCAGTACCAGGTCTGGCCTCCACAGTAAATGCAGTCTCCAGAGAGCCCTCTGGTGTCCAAGCTGAACACTGCTGATCGAGACCTGCACTGCTCTGCGATGCTGCCTTGTTACAGGCGTTTGTTATAAGGATGGACTTGGCCACATAAGCACTAAGGCTGAGTTGAAGTTCTGACCTCCTTGTTTGGCAAGTTGAAGCAGAGTTCTCGTGCAAAGCAGGTCTTCGTAAAGGAGGATCTAAGGAATCCAGTCTGCTGATGGCTCTGATTACCACAACCTCTCTGCAGGCTAAGCCACCTATTAGTGCCAGAAGTGTTTCTACAACAGAGCTAACAGAAAAATACTATTTTCATTCACTGGTTTAGTAAATTTTCTTCAGTCCCACATAACCTTCTCCACTGATCCTTCAAAAAGGACAATCTTTTAATGATGAGATGCTGATTTGCAAAAGACTCATTTTAAGACATTAAATACAGATACAGTAACACAGACCTTGTGCTGATTTCAAGCTTAGTGAATTGTTTTCAATTCTCATTTAAATTTCATCTGAAGTTCACTAGCACTGAATTACTGGTTTTCAGGTTAAATGAAGGTGTCACATCAAGTTAAATAGGTTGAGTCTTCTTTTCACAAAGATCAAGCACCTTCTACATAGAGACAAGCCATGTCCTACCTATGAACCTGGTCTTGTTTGCTGGTGCATACCTGGGCAAGAGCATTGACCTCATCAAGGAAAATAACTGAAGGTCACATCTGGTAGGCCTACAATGAAAACAGAAATATTGACATCAGGAACACAGCACTATTTGAAAGAGAAAATACACGAAAAACAGTACGGTTGCAAGAGCACTGGAACTGGTTAATTTGGGGGTTTTTTTGAGGGGGGTGGGCATGCTTTGCAAGATTTTCTTGTTTGCTTTACTAATATTTCCCAATACATCCCAAGATTTCAAGCCCCTAAAAACCCCACTGGAAAAGGAAACACTGTCAATCCCATTTCAGTGGAAGGACCTGACAAAACATGAAAAATAACTTCTTCTTGAGCACAGAAAACTAGTTACAACTCAGACAGAACATGTGGCACATTTCAACCTTACCTGCTCAAATAATAAATGAAATGTCATTCATATTCTCCTACCCATTCACTCAGGCAATTGACACCATTTCTCATAAAAAAGATTACTCTCCCATCCCCCTGGCTACATTCATTAGCAAGTGCACAAGCTAACAGTGTCTTTTCAGTCCCTGGTGTACCACAGAAAAGGAAACCTCTGAAAAAAAAAAACCCAACAACAAAAAACAACAACAACAACAACAACAAAAACCCCATAAGAAAAAAACATAATGGAAAAGTGCCTATTGTAACCCCCATCCCTAAAAACACACAGCTCTGCTCTTCTCAGCAAAACACTCCATGGATAAGACAGTGGTAACAGCTAAAGTGTGAGAAAAGTCAAGTGTTCCTACACAATTCAACAAGGCAGCAAATGAAATTAATGAAGAGGAAAACGTGTATGTACAAACCACTGAGAAAAGATAGTAGCATCCCAAAAGGACACTTCCAAAAGCTCTGACAAACCAACAGGTGTGTTTACAACACAGTGGAGCCAAACAAACTTCCAGTGCAGAATCTGAAACCAGGATGACTTCGAAATCACCAGTTCTGCATATTCATTCTTTTCACAAAAGGCAAGATTTGAGAGTAAAGGATTTAGTTTCCCCTTAAAAAGCTTAAAATTACTGGGTTGGGTCTCCCTTTGTGGGTGATAAAGAAGAAGTAATCTAAAGCTTCGAAGGTATTCTGCATTTCTACATTTCCATCAGCTAGAAAAGCCAATATGCTGCTGCTTCAAAATGAATTTCAATTAATAAAGAAGCAAAAGACATAAAGATTTTCTTTTCATTGTTTATAGTTTTCTTTAAAGTTACTGAAAGCAAAGCATTTGAAATCCTGTTTCAATATACCATGACTGAATTTTGCTGACCAAGAATATATAAAATTAATAATTAAATCTCTAATAATTTCATTTTGTAACACAGAACTCAGCTGTGTAAGAAGTGGACAGATTCTTATTTTAGCCCAAGCACAACAAATGCTGCAAGGTTCTAGCTGCAAGTCCTATCAATTGTGAAACTGATACTCGAGCATTTGAAAAAAAAAAAGTTTGTGGGAGAGACAAGTGGACTTCCATGAAACAAACTACAGTTGACTACCAGTAGGTAATTCATTGTACATGGAACTCTAAAGGGAAAAAATCTCCAACTCCAGCTTTTAAAGGCTAGACACCTTTAAAGGATAATCTCGCCTCACAGTAAATCTCTGAACCTACATATGTGCTAGTTGCTATCAATTTTTTAAAACTACTTTTTACTACTATTAAAAGCCCCTCATCAACAGTGCTGAAAATTTTGGAGCATTTTTATATGTTAAAGGAAGCTGCAACCTCAATAAGGTTTCATCAGAAATTCGATGTCAGCACAAAGGAAAGGCTCACAGCAATTTTTAAATTGCTTGAGAGAAACCTGTATGCCAAGGGAGCTGTAGACAGTCCATTACTGGAAGCTTTCATAAATAGTGCAAATGCCTCACTGACATGATGAAGTAAAAATACTTACATGTATTTTTACATGTATTTGCATTGGCTTGACACCAGACAGATTTGCTTCAATTTTCATATGATCCTTGTGAAGAGTTGAAGTGAAAATGGAAGCCCTGAAACATCTGTGTGTAAACAGTGTCCATTCAAAAATAATAAGGCAATTCAGGAAGAACAGTATAAGACACATGTTGCAGCATATCACTGCTATTTCATATTTTCTGAAGAAGATATTTCCTCCATCCTTAAAGCATAGCTCTGGCGTAACTGACAGTAAGATTATAACTAGAGAGCAAAAATAACCGTTAGACTACACTATGCTTTGGAAGAAGTTTTTTTCATCTAAATTAAAATTACAATTAAATAATCACTCTATGTGAAATAGCAAAATAAATCAGTGTCCACTTCTTCCAGTAGAACCCCCCATGATCTTCCATCCTTTGCCTTCTAATGCATCTTCCCTGTAAAGCCAGTTTTTTGCAAGATTGCTTCTGGAGTACTAAGATACAAAGTTGACATTTAAAAGCAAAGATAGATAAATACAAAACCCCCCCACTGAAACCTGCACACATGATCAGTGTGACATTTTGATACAGTGAACACAAAGCAAGAATCACTGGCATTTAGCCAAAATTTTCAACACTACTTAAAAATTAGGTCAAACGCATACTTTTTTTATAGAGAGACTTAGGAACAACTGTTTGAGGATTTGCAAACATAGACCATTTTCAGGTTTATTTCCCCCTCTTGCTGAATACAGTAAAAAAATATCCCATTTAGTAGGAAGAAAAGAATTCTGAAGATATAGGAAGATAACAGAAAAAATATTATGGTAGGCTTTCATAGCACTAAAGTTGCTTTTCGTGATAACATTAAATCATTTTTAGTTCCCAGCCTTCCTCAGACAACAGGTTACTTCTTCTTCTCCTAACTGGAGTTAAGGTCTCGTGCTAATTTTGCATGACTATATATGGTACAAAAAGCATCTCTGCTGTTAGTTACACTTTGCAAACCTTTCAGAAAACAATGTCAATTTGGGCTTCATGAAGAGAATTAAAACCCAGACACACAGACAGAAACACTAGGACTGCTTCGCTTTGCCTGTATCCAACTTTCTGCTGCATCTTAACTTGACTGGGAGTTACGAAATTATTTGTAAGCATGAAAGAAAATTTAATTAACCATGAAGCTACTTCTGAGGCCAAGAAAATTGATTTAGAGGACAAGTAAAAATCTACAGAAGGTCAGAACATGAAGTGATCATTTTGGTTCACAAGAACCAGCCCAGCCCATACATAAAAGATGCTCTAGTGTGAAGATCTCTCTGCAACTGGCAATCCCAAAATGAAGACACTGGTGGCCAATTTAAATATTGGCTGTGCCAAAATTCTTTACACATGAAGCACCTGCCAAACACACCCTCCTGCACACACACTCAGATTTGTGGCTTAAACAGCCACAAGCACCTGTTTCCAAAAAACTCATGTTAAACAGCTTGGCCCACACTTTATATAAATCAGTACATTAAGAATAATTATATGACAGCTCAGGCTGACTGGATGCATTTGAAGAAGTGGAAGACCAGGCTGTCATGCTGTAGGGTGCTCAGACCTCCACGTCCTGCTCCCTTTCTTGTGTCCCTCTTCCACAGCAGGAGAAACCCAGCTCAGCAATGTGGTTCTCGTCCATCTGGGTCCCTGTCTGAGCTGGGATAGAAATTTCAGTCGAAAGTCAGAAAGTTCAGTGGGTTCATGATTACTACTGGAAAGCCCCACTACCTATTTTTAATTCCCAGAAAAGCCAACCACATTATTGCTCAATAATGTGAAATTTGAAAAATTAAACTGCCATATTACATGTAAGTGAGATTTTCTTTAAAAAAAAAAAAGGCCCATTGGGCCATTTTCCAGCGCAGACTTTGGCATCAGAGCAATATCATAGAAGTTAATGGTGCTGTACCCTCTTACCCCTCCTTGCTCCACAGCTCTTCAGAACTTCCCCAGCAACCCTTCCCCTCTTAGTAGCATGCATCAACGGCTGGAAATCCTAGAGGATCAGGTTAGCTGCCGAGCAGCCAGCTAGCTTTGGAAAATACTGCTCTGGATATGCAGACACAAAAAAAAATTAACACAGAAGATAGAAGTGCCTACTTGTATTGACAGTGTTTGTAGTGGGAGCCCTTCTGGCAGACCTGCCACAGTTTCTACAGGCTGACCAGCAGCTCTTCAGACTGAAACATATTACTAATTTCCTTCCGTGTGCTGTATAGAGAGAGGTAGTTAAAAACGTGCCCATCCTGAATTACCTCTGGGCGAGTGTACTTAGAGCCACGGGCGCGAGCACAAACCCGCGATCGTCCACAAAGAATGGAAACGTTCTGTCTCTGAAAAAATCCCATGAGGCAGGTCTCGTGCCTGGAGTATCCCTCTTCCACGAGGTGCCACTCGTGGATCGGGATCAGCCGAGCTGCCCCCAACTCTCCCTCAGCTCTCCCTCCCCTCTCAGGGCGGCTCTCTGGGCAGCTCGGGGCTGAGGCGATATTCCTTCCCGCCCAAGATGGCGGCGGCCCCNGTCCCAGGGCAGTGAGGGAGTTGGGGGGCCTCGGAAACGAGTTCGTCTTCGGGAAGGGGGAGAAACAACGGCGGCGGCCCCGCGGCGTTACGTAAGTGCCCGAAACTCCTCGACTCGTGACTCCGCCGAGGCGCCGTGAGGCGGCGGGACGGGACGGGACGGGACAGGCGGGGGGGGGGCGCGTGCTGGCCCGCGGCGCGGGGGNACCTCTGGGCGAGTGTACTTAGAGCCACGGGCGCGAGCACAAACCCGCGATCGTCCACAAAGAATGGAAACGTTCTGTCTCTGAAAAAATCCCATGAGGCAGGTCTCGTGCCTGGAGTATCCCTCTTCCACGAGGTGCCACTCGTGGATCGGGATCAGCCGAGCTGCCCCCAACTCTCCCTCAGCTCTCCCTCCCCTCTCAGGGCGGCTCTCTGGGCAGCTCGGGGCTGAGGCGATATTCCTTCCCGCCCAAGATGGCGGCGGCCCCGCCCCGCCGGGCGGTGTCCCGGAGCCCGTCCCCCGGCGCGGGGTGTATGACCGCGGCCGTGCGGGGAGCGGGGCAGGCGGCGGCCGGAGCGGGGTGTACCGGGTGAGCAGCGCCGTCCGGCCGCGTTCCGAGTGGCCGGGTTCGGCCCGGGTTGGGGCCGGCCGGGGAGCAAGAGGGAAACTTTCCTCGCGGAGTCCTTCTCCGCTGGGGCTCCGGTCGCATTCCCGCGGCCATGTTGGGAGCCGGGGGCTGCCTGCGGCGGNGCGCTTCCTGCCCCGGCGGGCTGGCGGGGCCGCGCTCCTCCCCGACCCTTCGCTCGCCCGGTGAAACTCCGTGTTGTTCTCGGAGCGAGTCGCCCGAAAAGTGTTGACGCTGTGGTGAAAAACCAGCGGAACCGCGAGTCGTGCTGCTGCGAGCATAAGGTGCTTTTTTTTGTTGTTGTTTTTTTTTAAATGAAATTCGCTTATTTTGAGGGGTATGTAAGTGGTCTGCCAGAGATACGTACCGCTCATAAGCTGTTTTCTGAAAGTAGCTCGAGAAAAGACAGCCGCATGTTTTTCCTGTTGCCTCATTCGAAGTACTTATGTGCATAGGCACCGATATTTATAAATGGCAAAACTGCTCATCACGGCAAGAAAGCGATGAGTGAGTCTGCTGAGCAGCACGTCCTGGCATCGGCTTTGTCCCTGCTAAGGAAATAGCTGTAACTCGAGTTTTGACATGAAACATCAGTACAATAGTTGCTGATATCCAAAAGGACCTGTTATATCCTTAACCAGAGATCAAGGATTGTCTTTTGGCTGAATTGATGCGATTGGTTCCAGAAGCATCATTAAATTCTAATCCAGGCTGTCCTCAGGGTGTGATAGGAGTTAGTGAAACGGTTGATGCTTGTTTGAGAAACACTTTAGCTGAAGCTTCGATGTGCCTAACAGCTTAAGGTCAGATGAGGTTAATACAGTAGGCAAAGTGACTCTTAAACCAGACTCACAACACAGGAATCTGATTCAGAACTGAGACTGCAAATTCCTCTTTCTCTCCTGAAATAAGGAGAACTTAAACATTCAGATCTCAAGTTCTGGTACTTGTATATTGAATTGTTTTAGAGATGCCTGTCTGAAAGAAGGGAAGTATTTAAAGACAGCAGTGTAATCGGTGCTGAGATCCTGCAGATTAATTGCTTTGTGTGCAGTCATCAGCATGCAGAATGGAATCGGTTCTTTAGCTCAAAAGGCAGTGCTCTTGCTTTTACCCTCTAATCTAAATACTGTTGACTAATCCCAGTGGGTAACAGGAATCCCAGTGTTGTTAAATGTCTTTTATATCAGCTCAGTTTCTTAAGTAATACTTTCCCGAGAGTTTTAGTGCCACCAATTTTGTTGAAAACAACAATGAAAGTAAAGTGTTGTGAGCCTGAGTCCCAAATTTTAGCTTCTGAATGCAAATCGGCTGTGTGCCTTTTGGAGTGTTTGAATTTTGCTCTACATAGAAGCCCACATAGAGGAAGTCCCTTAAATGCTAAATGAAAACTGGTGTGTAATAATTTTAAGCTGGAGAAGCTGGTTCAGTTTCCTCGGTTGTATTCTGCAGAAAGAGAGTACTATCTTTTCACTTGGAGGCAAATTTTCATTAAATGCAGTGATGAAATCGTTCTTCAGCTAGAGCTCTGTTTTGTTTCCCTTAAATCAACGGCTAAGCTTTAACTGTAGTAATTAGACATGTGCCTGGAGTGGCAGAAGGATCTATCCATAGTATCATAAGGGCCTTTAGTTTACAAAAATTATCATTGGCAAAATGTTTGCGATATTCAAAAGGTATGGTGGCTTTTAAGTTTCACTGTTGTGGTTAGTGGATGCAGGATAGTTTCAGAGCAGTAAAGAGATGGAATTGCAATTTCAGGTGAGGCGTGATATGACAGAGCATTGCCAATAGCCCCATGAGAGCAATTATGGCAGAATACAAACACTGGTTTCATACACTTACAGCATTTTTAGTGGCTCGTCTTCACCAAAGAGGGCTAGAGGTGTTTAAGTAAAAGCTTAGGGTCAAGGCATGGCACATAGATAAGGCAGAGTTGAAGTTTTTAGTACTTGCAGATCTGATTTTCTGAAAATGTCTGTTAGATAAAATGTTGTAAGTGGTGTCCAAGCAAACAAATGGCATGCAAGTTTTTGTTCCTAAAGTGTGCTTATTAACGGGTGATGTCAAATAAGGAAGTCCCAGTATTAACAACTGATAAGATTCTTACATGATGGTAGGTAAGGAATTTAAATTCTTGATTTTTTATTAGGAAATGAAACCTTATTCTGTACGGCCTCAAATTGTAAAGGTACATTTGTGACTTATTTCAAGCTCTGTTAATATTCAAGCTTACTTTTCCATTTAATTTTTGTATTTTTTAAGTTATAGATCATGCTTGTATATGTATATTTTACTACTTTCATGAATTAATTCAATAGTTGGATGAAAGTGTGATAATCTGGAGATTGTTCCAAAAGAGAATACATACAGGCAAATAGAGACTTCTGGAATAGAAACATGTATTTAAAACTTTCTCCCTAATGCAGCAAGTGCCAAATTTGCTGTTGTAGGATAACTTTTGTCTTCACAGTTCATTGAAGGACTTGGTTTTATAGTTGAGAGGGGTGAAAAATTACTCTGTAGATAGGTGTGGTAGAATATGTTTACTAAAGATTATTTTATTGTTGTCATGAACTGTAAGATGTGATGACAGCTGTGTTAGTAAGTAAGAGTCCTGCAAATTCAGGGCTGCATGAGTAGTCCTGTTGAAATAAATGAGTCTGTGCACATGAGAAGTGGCTTGATTGAGAGTTGTAGGACAAAGATTCTCCTTTTATGAAAAATATTATTGTGCAGAAGCCTTATTGAATAGTAGTGCATGTTTTTCAGCCTGCCACTTTACTGCTACACAGTCAAAAATGCACTCATGTTGACTTTAGTTGCATAAATAGGTATGAGTACTGCTTCTTTGGACATAATTATGTTTTGATATTTTTTTTTGTTTGTTTGGGTTTTTTTTAGCTTATTAGTGATTGTAAATAATTTAAGGATTTAGAAAATGAAGTGGGAGTGACTTTATATTTTTTTCTTTGCATAATTATATTTTATAGTACATCAGTGTTAAGTGTATTGTGTATGTAATATATCAGGATTTTGGCATTTTGTCAGACTGTAAAAGAAGAAAAAAAAACAGTTGCACTTAAGGATTTCAAATACAGGAATGTTCTTGCTGCATCACCCTGCCCTCCAACCCTCAATGTAATGGGGGATGTAAGAATGTGGGTGAAGGTAATAAGACGACGTGCAAGCAGTTAGTTACTGTGTTGAGAGCCAATCTTGAGAAATTTTACTGATTGAAGCAGACACAGGGGGGCTGCTAAATAGGGATATATATGATCTTTTAAAGAAAGCTGAAGTTGCTGATAAAATGCTTCTTGTGCCTGCAACATATCATCAAGAGGTAACTGTTCTGCTTTTAAGTATTTAGTATGCCTTCTGAAAGAGGAAAAATTACAGCATGTTCTTTGACATTTGCATTTCTAAAGTGTACACATAATTTGCTAACCAAATTAACAGTGTACCATACACGCAGCCGTTCGGGTTGTCAGCATCTTCTTTGTGCAGGTTAACTTCAGTGCAAACCTTTGTGAAGTTTTCCAGTTGTCCTCTAGACAGTCTGTACTCCAATTGCTTTCCATATAACTAAAATGAATCAAACACATTTGACAAGCAGTGAAAGGAAGAAGGGCCAGTGAATGCATTTCCCAGGAAGGCCACCACCTACAGTAAGCTGCTGTGATTAAGGGGTTCTTTCAGGAAATGACTCCTTGTTTTTACCCCTCTCCTTCTGTTTTAAATTTCTCCTGACTTAGCTGTCAATACTTGGTAATGTAAAACTTCTGAGAGTGATTTTCAGTGTACTTCTGTTTTGAAAGCTCTGTGTGACAGTGATTAGTTCCCCTCCACCCCTCTCTCTGATCTAGGTTAACAGCATCGAGGCAAGTGAACTGCCCTTTTAACACACAGGTTATGTTTAAAAAGCTGGTTACATTGAAGATTGACAAATTTTATTTATGGTATCATTGTTAAAGCTTTCCTTTTGGCTTTTATTAATAGCTGTCAGATGTCGGTTTTCTAGACCTTCACCATTCACCCATGTGTCACCAGGTAGCAGCGTGTGACATAAAGGTCTTGTGTCTCTTGCCCAGAAAGAGAATTCAACTCTTGGCTTATTGGCTTATGTGTTTTTAAATGGTGCTGAATAAATGTATTTTAAACGTTGCTGGGGATCAGCAGTGACAGGTCCATGATTGCAGCATTTCAGTGTTGTCAGGCTTCCTGAAAATCACATGTGGTTTGATTCCAAGCCCTAAGCTGTGTTTCGGCTTCCTGCGCCCCTGGGGTCTCCTGATGCCAGCCCTGCACATGGTTACTGGGGTGTGAGCCATTTTTGGTACCAATTTGGGCAACTTCTTTCAGCAGTTTTAAATAGTAGGAAAAGGATTCCCTGCAACCAGTCGTACTTGTCCTTAGTCTGTTCTTACTGGTGAACTAGTGGCAGAAGTTACTGGAAACTTTTTTTTTAATTAAGGAGTGAAGAATTTGAATGAGTTTGTATGTCTGTATATTCTGTTTTTCCTACTGTAATACTGAAAATGTGCTCCAGCAGTGTTTTGTCTGATCCTGTTAGATAGTGATCATCTGCCGGCTTCCTGAAAGTATTCCTACAATATTATTAGGGTTGCCTCCTAAAGTGGAGATTTCCTAGCTTAGGTGGGTCAGCAGCAGGAGAAAGTTGAGGTGATTGCACCTGGTCAGAGAAGAGAAGGTTGTTAGTTGGCTTGTGTCTTGTTTAGTTTTGTGGAAATGCTTAAAATTACTGAGCTGGTAAAAGAAACCTCTTTATTGTGCAGCTTCTTTTCCTATAACAGGATTCAGAGAACATATGCATGTGAAAAAAAACCTGATATAATGAAAATGAAAGAGCAATGATGTGGTTATGTTGCTGTTCTTGTAAATTGTGAGACTCCATGGGAAAACTTTGCTCTGGTTTAAAACATGGCTTGCTAAAAGTGAAAGTCCTTTTGTGTTGTAGTACTTTGTAAAAAATTAATGGCTCTTGTCAAGGTCTGACTACTTGGTAACTCTCTCTAGTTTGGTCATGCTATGAATTATTACTTGTCTTCTAGTCCTTGTTAGACTGTTAGTGAAGTCACTAACTTCTCTCATAATGGTAATAAAAGTGAACTGAAGAAAACTTAAAACAGAAAGCTTTTTTTCTTTTCTTTTTTTTTTTAACACTGTCTTGTTTAAGTACCTGTGCGTAATAAAAAGACATAAACCAGTGAACAGGCTGGTGTGTCACAGGTTTGTGTTTGTGGAAGAAAAAAAGGAAAAATAAATTCTGTTAACTTGATGATGCTCTTTGGAACATATAGCTGTTCTGGTAGTTCTCAGGTGCTAAAACAAGCAGGTGCCCTGAGATCCAGGAGGTGCTATTTTTAATATATACTTGTGTTTTAGAGATGGATATAGAGATCTTTCTGTAAATGTTCTGTACTCGTCAGTTAATGTTGGTATAAGAAGCATGCTGCAAAATACAATTTATTTCAGTCACTGGAATTGAAATTTTTTGCACTGGCTGAGAGACAGTCTGGATAGCCATTAGCAAGTTGCCTCCATGTGTGCTGTAATAATCCATAACAACAACAAACCACAACATCTGGTTTTGGAAAATTGCTTGCAAGATGGATTTGGCAATAGTTCTTGTAGAACAGCTGCATCTGGATCTGGTTTTTTCTATACTAATGATACTGTGTCCCCTCCCCAGAAGAATTTAAATGAGTCTTTTTTGAAATTTAAAATATTGATGCAGTGGGTTCTCTTTGTTGTGCTGGGTTGACAAAGCTTAAGCAGGATCTAGCTTGCTCTGAAATTGGTCAGGTCCTTTTGACTGAGTCTTTTTTTTTTTTTTTTTCATGTCCCTCACCCAGTGTCCACTTAATGTTAAGTGTGTATATCTGTCAAGTAATTTGCTAGCCCAGATGTCCAGAAGTCTGTCCCGGTGCTGCCGAAGTGGGCTATCACCAGTTAAGCTGTCCCTTGAAAAGCAGTGTATCGGGTGGGAGGGGCACACCCGGCTCCTGTCCAGGCAGCCTGGAAGGGAGGGGTAAGTCGCTGCTGCCAAGCTGGAGAGTAACGAGAGGCTCTCCCAACAGCTAAACATTGGAGTAGGAAAACATTAAACTGTAAACAAAAATATGTTCCAGTGTTTGGTATCGCTGCCCGGTCAGAAGGTCTTTTAGGCACCAGCCCAAAAGATGGGCCCAGCAGATGGGCTTTGTGTCTCCTGGAGCTTCTTGACATGGAGCAGGATCCCAGGCAGCTGTCCTCTGCCCTTGACTCTTCAGGCACATTTTGAAAGTGTTGATCTGTTGTCTGTGTTTCTTCTGATGTCTTTATCTACTCAGAACTGTGGAAAACTTCAGAAGGAACTTTAGCTTTTTTGGACTTCAGATCTGTGGAAATTAGTTTTGAAACCATATTCTAGTGTATGTCCCCAGTGCTTTGGTTAAGATGAAAGGTGGCAGTTTGCTAGCACCAGAAGTTAAGCTAAACCACTGCTAGTGCTCCTAAATATATGCAAATGGCAAGTCAAAATACTAGGGGTTTTTTTCCCATGACAGCAAAGATTTGATCTGAATACCGGACTTTTTTAGTCAGTTGTTTGTTAATTAATTTTAAAGGGCACGTGTGTTATGTAGTTTATTAATATATAATTTTTAGATATACAAAATACCAGCCTTTTTACTTTTCCCGATTTTAGTATGCTCACGGCTGCAAGTATTTGCTATGCCTGTAGTTGCCTGGATCTTGCTTTCTCTGCTTTGAGAGATGAGTTTATCAAAATTGAGCACTATTCATGGTGGATCAGGCCTGCCTGTTCACCTCTACAGAACTCAAGTTTTCAGGGTTTTTGGCTGTGTGCTGTGGTTTGGGGTTTTTTTGTATGTTTTTTTGTTTGGTTACTTTTTAAATAATTCCTTTAATTCTAGCCATTCCACACACTCATGCTGGCAACCTCCTCTTTCACATCTTGAACAATGTTAGAATTTCCTCATCAAGATGTAGCAGCACCTCAGCTCCCAACCTGCTGCTCAAAGCCATGTAAGCCTGTGTAGGTGCTTGGGAAATGCTCAGCTTATCAGCAAGTGGGTAAGGACACAGAGAACTTAGTTTACATAGTTACTGTGTTTGCTCCATCCCCTGACTATCAGGTGGGGGATGGAGAATTATGTGTTTCTTCCCAGCAGCAGCTCTGTCTCTATCATGCTGGAAGACAAAAGCAGTACCAGCTACCATGGTTTATTGTAAACAGAAGCCTGACAGTGGAAATAAGCAGTTGACTTCATTAAAAGGTTGGACCTCTTACAAGAATGTTCCTCTGGGACTTCTGCAGTGAGGTATCTTCTTCCCTAAGAGGCATTCAGGGTTGACTTCCAGTGCAGCAGGGGACAGAAGGGAAATACAACCCCTTCTAACTGGTCTAGGAGTGCATTGAGGCCTCCTGATCATGTACTTCCCTGTGGTACAAATCCTTTAGTACTGCTTGTGTTTCCATCTTTCATATTTTCTGTTGGTGCCAAGAAGATAGTGGGAGCAGCTTTGGACTCAGCAATTCTGGATTTCTGTGTCTCTTTGATGGGTGCCACATGTTTCTTGCTTGGAGCAAGGGTGCTGCCGTTCCTGCACATGGCCTTATGGCCAGGGTGGTTTCTCTCATCCTTCATGCAGGGCAGGTTTAAAACAGGCCAAACATGTCTGGTGGGACAGCCCTCTTCTGCATGCCTTTATTTTCTGTGTCTACTCTATGATTACTTAACTTTATAACTCTTTTGGATGTGGGAGTTGGCCTTTCTGTTTACAAGCAGGTTAAGTTGGCGTTCTATTTCCAGCTGAGGTTTATGGTGTTAAATACCAAACCTTGTCAGAAGCTGATGTGCAGAACTTAGATGGTTTTGCCTGCATACAGCAGCTCAGGGACTGTGTCAACTGTTCAGCAGAGTAGCCTGTTTCTGGATAGTAAAACAGCATTGCTCTGCTCTCACTGTGCTAATACATATGCTGTTTGGCAAAATAAATAGTCTTTTGCTAAAAATAGCTTTCTGTACCCAGATGAGCCTCTGAGTGGGTTGGGGAATATGAGGTCATACATCTTGAAAGATCTACTTAGAAGTGATCTCCATCCTGAAGAAAGAATTGGCCTTTCTGCGCAATCCTAACTCAAGAATTCCTGACTGATTTGGATAATGGCTATTGCAAACTTGAAGAGCAATGCACTTGCTATGCAGGTTTGATAATAAAGTGAGTTTTTCTGTTGTTGTTATACATTTAGAATTATTTACATTATATGAGCAATTCTTACACAACTGGTCAATTTAAGTGAAAGAGCTGTCCTTGCTTGTAAGCTGGAAATTAGATTGTACAAAAATTAAGTGTAATTTATAGAAAGAATTACTAAACTATAGGATGCCAGCCAGTTAAAATAAGAATTTCTACACTGTACTTTCAAGAAGAGTTTTAGTGGGACTTGGCTTGTGACAGTCATGTGCAGCAGTTAAAACAGTTCATTATGGTTCATGTGAACTATCATATGGTTCATTATAGTGATTATAGGTTTATGATGACATCCAACTAGACAAATGCATGGATTGGCTTTCATAATGTAGTTGGACATGACTAGATGCTGGACTGAGAAATAATCTGAAGGTTTCTAAAGTTTTGTCAAGGCAGAGTATTCACAGGTTGCACAGTATGAAGTAATGTGGTTGCTGTTAACATATTTCCGGCATGGCTTCTGTGGTCAATGCCTCAACACTGGCCAACAGGTTGAGACAAATGAAGGTTTAAGACTGCTGGGTCATACTGGATGTACCAGTGAAGGGGTGAGTTAGCTAATCTGTATTTCCCCACACTGGAGCCATTGCTCCACAGGCTTGCACAATGCAGGAAAATGTGTCTTCATGGGGGGAATAAAAAAAAATGTGTTCATGTAGAAAATCGTGAAAATCATGAGAATCATAAAATGAGACTTGGGAGAGGTCCACAGTAACACCCACTTTCCTGCCAGTGTGCTACTGATTGCTGCTTACACTGTGTCTTTATAGTGTTTAGATGAAAAGGCTGCAAGCATCTTTGCATCTGTAATCTGAAGCCGCCTTGGTGTTGCCATCATCTTTTCTAGTGTTTTATCTTGCAGCTTGTATTAAATGCCAGTATTTATTAAGGGCTTGGAAAATGGTTTGAAGATTGAACAGCTTACGTTGCCGTAAGGAAAAGGTTGTTTGGGCTTTTTTTTAGTCTGTAAGTCAAGTCAAAATCAAACCTGTAAATCAAGTCAAAGTTTCTGTCCTACTATCAGTATCTTTCTGAATGCTGCAGCCATTAACCAGGTTCGTCAAAAGTGATTATCTGGATAAAGACTATGCTGAAATTCAGCGGGATCTTATTGCCTCATTTCCTGCTATGATCTCTACCTTGATACAGTCTCTTTAATATCTCCACTCTTCTATCTTTTCAGCATTGTGATGACGCTTTTTGTTGTACTTGATACATCTTTGGTATATTATCAGGGTTATCCTCTATATCTTTACCAGCTGGTTATGATAGCAATAGCAAGTTTGTTAAATACTACAGTTTGGGGAATACTTTTTTGAAGAGAATCATTAAGAGAACTGCTTGTTAGAAGGCTGTATTTCTCTTTAAGGGACAGTTGTTGTCTTATGTTTTAAATAGCATCCAGCTAGCTCTAGCACAGGACAGGCATGTAGTTGTTGCTGTTGTGTCAGCTTTTAGCAGTGATAAAGACCTTTAGAAAATGTTTGTCATACCCTTATCTCCTATCAACATAATATTTTTGTGCCTGAAATTTTTTTTTTGTGGGTAGTAACTTTATGCTTAAATTGGTCTTTTTACTATTTAATAAAAAGCAAATGGTGAATAATGCAAATATATAATTAATACTAAAAAAACTATCAGTTAATTGTTACAGATATATTTAAGTAACTGTAGACAATCAAATGAAATACTAGTGGATTAAAAAATGTGTTGATGGATACTTAGCACTTAATTTTTCTCAGTATTTTATTTTACATGCTGAATGACAGAAATAAAGCTTAATTAAATGCCTGTTGCAGATATTTCTATATTATGTTTAATCCAACTGTTGTTATTGGCACTACCTGTCAAGGACCATAAAAATGGCTTGTGCGCAGCCAATGAGATCTAAATCCATAGAAAGTGTAATTTTGCCAACCAGGACAAGCAATGGCGTCATCCTTCTCTGGATGTACTGAAGGATGCAGGGTAGGAGGTGTAACTAGTGAGGCCAAAGTAAGATTTAAAACATGCTGATTTGTCTTCTCACTTGTATCGTGCTGTGCATGTTTTTAGTTCAGCAATTTTCCACACAAACTGTTTTCAGAGCATTAAACATGGATAAGTTTCCTTAAACAGGTTGCACTTCAGAAATTTACACTTGTGTTTTACTTGGCAGTGGTGCAAAATGTCAAATGTTGCTCTTAAGAGCAATATATATAATATTTATAGAGATCAGCATACTGTATTACAGTACTGAGTTGCTTTTATAGCTGGAAGCTGGTCCACAAAAAGTAGTGATATTACTGTTTCAGAGAGAGCTTTAACTGAGGAATGTGTGAGGGTTCTGGGTGACTTAAGTGTTGGTGTTTCTGCAACTGTAATTAGCATGTCTTCCTTGCATAGGCAGAGTGCAAGAGGAAAACTGTGAGTCTGATGTGATAATATATAACAATTATTTGAAACCTGTTACTAAAAAACTCCCACGTAACTAAATGACTGATTCTGCCTGATGAACTCTTTTTAGGAAGAGTGTGGTATTTTCCTCTGTAGATCCAAATAATGAGTCGTCTTACAAACTAGTCATTTAATGCACATTAGGTATCTGGTCTGCAGATAGTTACTGTCCGTCTTTGGTTTATAATTTACTTGTTTCTGTCTTGCAAAAAATTTTTTTGATCTTCCATACCTTTCATATGTTTAATTTGTGTGATTTAAGTATAAGGAAGCAAAATGAATTTGTTTGAATTTTCTGTTTTATTCAGAGCCTTCAAGTTGTAAAGTCAAACATAATAAAACCTTTAACTTTTGCCTGCTATTAACTGACTTTAACTAGAAACTTTTATGAAGCATCTATGTTACCTTTAGGTAAGAAGGAAAATTGGTTAATTTGAATGTATGTGGTGTAACATAGCTGCTGATATTGTATGCGCAGGTGTGAGAACAAGGGCGCTCTATGACAACTGGATAATTATTTAGAAGTTTATTGGATGGCAAGGTATCGTGTGCTTTGATTTAGATCTGCTGTTTCTGCCTTTTGTGTCTTTATTCCTTTTATACTCCTGCATTTCTGAATCTTTCCTATTCTCTACATTTGCTTCAGTGTACCCAAATCTAGATCTCATTTCATCCATTCTGACGGTGTGGTCAGATTCTATGGTTAGTGATACTTTTTTATTGGACTTGCGTTACTGAATCGGGCTTTGAAACATCCGGGATCTGCTGCAGCTTTAGGACTGGATGGGCCGCTTTGTGATCAGTTCTGAGCTCTTGTGCTTTTTGCAGCAGCTTAAATATGCTTTTTTTTCTTTAAAGCTGTCACCTTAACTATGAATATTCATAGTAATGGATAAGCTGCCTGCATCCTGATACCATGACTTTGAGAAATACAGACTGCCTGGTTTGTATTAATGCAATATGTTAAATGTAGTTGTTAGCAGCCTAATAGCTAATTGTAAAGATGATGATGATAGATGAACTGACAATTATAACAAGGCCAGTAATATTTTTGTCCCTTGAAGGAGTGTTGAAGAAAAATAATGCTAAAAATTAGATGCCTATTAATTAACATTTGTAAACAGGGACTGCACACTGGACTTGATTTGTTCTTGCCCAACCCAGAAGTAGTGGAACACTGCCAGTTCTGCTGTCTTGCTGAAGAAACTTGGAAATTTGGGTTGTATCCCTCTCCTGCACACCCCTTGTGCCTGTCCTGCAGCCTGAAGGGAGTGCTGGTTGTGCTGGTAGTATGCACTGAGCTGGGGTGAGAAAAAGTTTTTGTGCTGAGCTCTATGCAGTCTGCATCACTGTGCCATAACAGCTTTTTTAATCTCATTTCTCCCTCCAGCACCTTTGTTATTTATGGTTCTGCTGTATGGTACTAATGCTAACTGCTACAGTGCTAATGTAGTAGTAGAAAAGTTTTCTGTCAGTATTGAATTGGGTGTAACTATGTCAGTCAGGGTTGCATTCTTTTTAGTTGCCTCCTTATGTCTGTCCTCAGCTGCAACAATTCTGTGCAGTTTAGTCTGGCCACTATCACAAGCAGAGCTAGCATATGAAATAAACATCCTCCTATTTTAAATAAGACCTGTAGAAGCATTGAGTCCTGGGAAATCATTAGTTTGGTCTCCAGCATACAGTTGCGGAAAGAAACAATTATGTGGAAAGTGACTTGTCAGTGCACAGCAACCCTAATAGAATTATTTTCCTGCTGCAGTAGTTTGGAGTGTTAACAACTGTAGTAAATGTGTGACTTCCTCAACATGGATTGTGTTTTAGGTAAGTGGATAACTTGTTAGTTCTTCAAAAATTTCAGTGACGTCTGCTTGATCACATTGGAGATGGTTGTTCTCACCAACAGGATACAAGTGTAAAACTGGACTGAAATAGGGGAGCAAGAAGATCTTGATATCTTGATAACAGAATTGTGTATTCACAAGAAGCTCCTAGAGAAATAAAGTGGAAATAACTTAAGTGTCAAAGACAGTTCTGTATATTGTAGATGAGTTGGGACTTTCTGTGTCGTGAAGTATTTTGTCACCTTTAAATAGTGTATTTCATCATGGAAATGAAAGCATTTGTCCAGCATTTTCGTCATGAAAGGTACTAAAGTACTAGGACGCCATGTGTGTGAGGGACAAACTGAAGGTATTGTGGCATTTTGAGAGTTGAGATTTATTTATTTAGAAAGGCTGCTCAACCGTGCTTATGATGTAGCTCCATGTAGCTACTTCCCTTACAAAGTCATCTGTTTGTGTTCTTTTGGTTTGTTTTGGGGGGTCTTTTGTAATGTTTTGACTAGCAGCTAGTACTGTGCTGCCGTCTGGACACAGCAAATGAATGTGATGTCTGTGAGGACCATCAGTCCATTACAAATGTAGTTTCCCTTGCATAAGGGCCTCAGGAGTTTTAGGAATTTGTGTGCTAGAAGTGAGAAATTAGTCAAATTTGATAAAAGTTTAATAATAGGTTTGAGATTTTTGATTTCACAGCATCCATAAACTGAGACTATGTATAAGATACTCTCCCCTTAAATGAAGCTGTCTAACCTTTGATTTCAAAGCCCATGGTTCTGGTCTATTCCTCACTTGCTTGGGGAAGGATGTGGGCATGTTTTCAGCAATCTGTCATCATTCAGGAATCGCTTTGTTAGATCAGGTTTTGAGATCCCGCATCTTCAGGGCAGTAATCCAGTATCTGCTGCTTATGGTGGCCAAAAGCAGAAACTTCAGAAGAAAGTTTAGCTGGAAGAGGGGAAGATATTGCCACCTAGTTCCAGGGGGTGATGATCTGCTATCTCTTAGAATAGATCTGAATATGCTTTAAGACAAGATTGTAAGTTTTAAAGACTGGGTATTGATAACTTTGCTTTTGGACGGTGACATCTTGGGGTTAAAAGTTCCTTTGCATGTCCAGACAATATTTTAATTTCAATCTCCTTCATCAGTGTGCTCATGAGAGGAAGAGGTGCACTTCTCATAACTTTAGCTCCTGTGAGTTAGGGATGTCTTCTCTTGTATTTCTGGTCTATTTTTGTCATGTTCCATGATTACTTGTAATCAGGATGTATTTCAGGTAGTTTCCCATCCATTTCTGAACTTACTTCCTTGCTGAGAAAAGGCTAGTGAAGGTGTATGAGCATTAGTGTGCATAGGATTTCAGATGGATTTTTAATTTTTAGTTCTTTAAAAACGCATGAGAAAAATATCCGAGTGCTTATTCTAAAAAGTCTAATCTGTTAGTGTGGAAAAACACAATTAATGCCTTGGAAAGGTGGAATTGGCATCAGCAGTCCCTGGCATTTACAGCCTTGAGGCTGGCAGGTGAGAATGTTATCCATTATAGAAAAAAGTTTCAATCTAGAGGAGATGCAATTTATCTTGTCTTTCTTAATAGTCCTTAACTTTTGCAGGATTCTTGTTTGAGGTTCACTTAGTGATCGTTTTCACAACAAATGCAAAATACAGTCTTCAGCACAAGTTCTGGAGTCATGTGTCTTGGTTTCAAGTCATGATGATTATTAAATGATCCTGGTTAGAATTGTTTTCTCTTATATTGTCCTAGAGAACAGTTAATTAAAACCTTTAGCTTTTTCTCCCCATGTTTTCTTCTCCCAGTGACTTGTATTTTGAAAGCTTTTGCAGTGGCGTTGAACTGAGTTTGCAGTTTATTGGCAGGGAGTGCAGAGTGGCTGAATT
Organism: Platysteira castanea; assembly: GCA_013397175.1. Taxonomy (NCBI): domain Eukaryota; kingdom Metazoa; phylum Chordata; class Aves; order Passeriformes; genus Platysteira; species Platysteira castanea. Next base: position 187,476 of record VYXC01009492.1, read on the forward strand.
GTGGAGCAGTGACTGCTTCCTACAGGTGGCCGTGACTTCACACCAAGAGCTTGCTTCACTGAAACCCATCCAGTGTGGTTGTGTTTATGGGGGTGGGATGGGAGTACTGTTGCCCCCTGCGGACTACCAAAAGCATTTAACTTGCTGTAATTTGTAGATAATTTGTATAAAAGTGTAAATTTGTAAGTAGTGCATATTGATTTGTACCTGCAGAAAAGTGTATTTTCTGGGCTGTGCCCTTTGCTTTCTGATGTCCTTACCCACTTGACCGGGAACATGGGATTACTAAGTAACTTTAGACTGATCCTGTGACTGAGGCCTTGCTTTCTAAGTTTGAAGGGCTGTTGGTTCAGTGATGATGCTTGCAAGGGCTGTTTATTTCTCGTATATTGTTAGATGGAAATGGTTATTTGGCAGTTAATTGGGCTTCAGCAGCCAGGCACCTGAATTTGATTTTGGAGCCCAGGACAACACAAGTACACATAAGAAAGCTCCTAGTTTCTTTTCTATTCCCTTCTTACTACTTTTTACTTGGCAGTTTGTGTTTTGTCTTCACCTTCTGCAGATCAGAATAGCTGTGGATTTGGAAATCCTCCTTTGTAATTCTCCTAACCGTAAACTAGTTAACACAATACTCATGTATTGTAACTAATGCTGTGAGGCATGTAAAGAAAATTCAAAAACAATGCTGATAAATGACTTCTAGATATTCTTCTGTCTTGAGTGTCAGACTTTGATACAAGATAATGTGTGCAGAGCTTAAAAAAGGTAGTTATATCTGTGCAAGCTCACTTGTCAAACTACTCTAGTGTGAAACTAATTACACTTTCAAAGCAGTAACTTACAATAATAATACTTAACATTGAGCACGTGCATTGGTGTAATCAAAGGTAACATACTTACTTAGATGAGGCCTGATGAGAGCTTTCATCCCTATTTTGTAAGGAAGTATCTGTGCTTTGATTCGTAGGAGGAAGATTGCCTGGATCAGGTTATAGCAGAGCAATGGAATCTGAGCAGCATCAAGTCTGAGCCTTGTTTCAGCCCAGTTTCCTCTTGGTTGTAGGCTAATGCTGTGTTGATGGCAGGCAGTATAGATTAAATAGATTATATTACTTATAACTACGTTATAAGTAGGTAACGTAGAGGACTTCCCAACCTGGGACCGTGTTGTGAAGCGCAGGTAGAAGGCACTGGGGTAATTGTTGCTCTGCTCTTCTTCACTGTTCAAAGCTGTGGCTGTCCAAACGGTGTTGTGAGCATGAGCCCTGTGGGAAGCATGGGGGAATGTCTTCTGCGTGCTGAGAAAAAGTCTGTCCATAGAACTTGCCTCTGCCAGACATCTCACTGTTGCATCAAGCACAACAGTTCAGGTTCATGGCTGTGCTCACGAGGGATTTGAGGAGAGCAGATCTGGGTTGGGCTGGCAAGATTTTCCTTTGCCAGACTTCTGCCTGGGAAACTCTAGAGCAAAACAGGCTAAAGAGTGGTTTGCCAAGGTATGAATCACTATAGTGACTTCTTAATTTTAGTTCCCTGTTGGATGCCTTACTTGTCTCACACTTAAAAGAAAAAAATCTTATTTGCCACTTGGGGAACAGCAAGGTGGGGTTTTAGTTTGTAATTGGAGCATACAGTTCATTTAGTTTGTAATTGGACCATACAGTTCATTAGCACTTCTGAAATATAAAGTTGTCTTTTTTTAAAGTTTGAGCTCCTGCAGGTCACTTAGTCTTTCTCAGGAGCAATTGTGAGCTGTGTGGCTTGTCCTCTGTGCAGGTCTGCCAGTGTCGGTCGCCTCAGTGTGATGAATGCAGATGTGGTTTGTGTAGGTGAGGAGGGAGGGACCGTGGGACTCCTGCAAAACGAAGCCACCAGCCATGACTCACTCCCTGTTCCTGGCTCAAGAGTGTGCCGTGAAAGCAGACGCAGTGGGGGGTGCAATCTGTGGCCTGTAACAAAATGTTTCCAGCAGGTAGATTCATGGTTCTAGCCCATGACTTGAGGTTTACACGCTCGAAAAAAAGCAGTAGTAAGCTAGCTCGGGGAGCGTGGTTTCCGATGTGAACATCAATTATATAATTTGTTTGTTGTGTTAAAATTAATGTGGGTCTCCAGGCTGCTAAGTTAGGTTGATATTTTGCAGCATTAGAATTTGAAATGATGAATGATACTTTCTGTTGCTATCTGGAGTAGGTGCAGGAGGATATACAGAGAAATATGAGTACTAAACCAGGATGCAGTAGCCTTACTAGAGAGGAACTAGTTTGTTGCTGGAGGCTCTGAAAAGCAGTGCTGTAGGTGCTGTTTGTGTGATGAAGATAGCTGTCAGCTGCATAGAACATTTTTGCTTTTGGAAAAAAGACTATAATTGGTTGCTAAAAATCCTTAGGTGTTAATACTTGATTTAAGTCTAGCCCAAGTCAATGCCTCTCAGCCAGCAGGTCCTGTTAGATATTTTAAGAAATGCGGGGTTGGTACCTTCCTTGGGGAAGGCTGCTTGCTGTTGAATCAGTCCTGTTCTCATAATAAACTTTTTTTTTTCTAATTTTAGGATATTTGTGAAAGATGGTGGATCGCTTGGCAAACAGCGAGGCAAATACTAGAAGAATAAGCATAGTGGAAAACTGCTTTGGAGCAGCCGGTCAACCCCTGACTATTCCTGGCCGTGTTCTGATTGGAGAGGGAGTACTAACAAAACTGTGCAGGAAGAAGCCCAAAGCCAGGCAGTTCTTCCTGTTCAATGACATTCTTGTTTATGGTAACATTGTCATCCAGAAGAAGAAATACAATAAACAGCACATAATCCCACTGGAAAACGTCACTATTGATTCCATCCAGGATGAGGGAGACTTACGGAATGGGTGGCTTATCAAGACACCAACAAAGTCTTTTGCGGTTTATGCTGCCACTGCTACAGAGAAGTCTGAGTGGATGAACCACATAAATAAGTGTGTTTCTGATTTGCTTTCCAAAAGTGGGAAGACTCCTAGCAATGAACACGCAGCTGTGTGGGTACCGGACTCGGAAGCCACTGTGTGCATGCGCTGTCAGAAAGCCAAGTTTACACCCGTCAACCGCCGTCACCACTGTCGCAAGTGCGGCTTTGTTGTGTGCGGGCCTTGCTCGGAAAAGAGGTTTCTGCTCCCGAGCCAGTCTTCCAAGCCAGTGAGAATCTGCGACTTCTGCTATGATCTTCTTTCCACGGGGGAGATGACTGCTTGTCAGTCCTCTAGGTCAGACTCCTACAGCCAGTCACCTAAGTCATCTTTAAATGATGTATCTGATGATGATGATGATGAAGACAGTAGCGATTAAGGACCAAATGTTTTTCCATGTGTTGTAAGTTGTGTTTCAAACCATATGGAGCTGCTTTTGGGGAAGTCTGTAGTGAGGTTCCTCAGAAAAATCCTGTTCCAGCCATGAAATATGCCTGAATATCTTCAACTGCGATGTGCCTCAATCTATGAATTCTCTAGACAATAGTTGGTTTTTTTTCTCCTCTGCAGGGATAGACTGGTGCAAATGTTATCAGAATGTTTTCCAACTTCATTTACTTGAGCTGTGTCTAGGTTAGACTTCTGTGGAAGATTGGAGAATGAAATGTACTTTCTTAATTTAACAACCCACACTTTCTAATGTTTCATATTGATATGTGGGGGTTTTTTGGATCTAGGGTGGAAGACTGTGAGCATGCATGGGATGGTGATGTTTTCGTTAATCCTATAGACTATCTTATTTTTCTAGCCATGGTGTATAGTAAGTTGCAAAGTCATCTAATGTACAAACCTAAATGTCACAAAACTTGGAAACTCTTGTTTTGCTGTTACTTATGACTTCTATGCCAAGCAGTGCCTTGTACCAATTGTGCTGATTCAGGAACAAAAAAACCTATTTTATGTCTGTATTTGCCTACATGCTGGTATCTGAGAGATTGTTGGTGCTATTGAAAATAACTGCTGTGTTCAAAGTGGAGCTTTGACAAGGTCATAACTGCACCCCGTGGTGGGTGATGGAGACCCAAATGGCACATCCTCACCTGTGCAGGCAGACCCGAAGACTCTGCAGATTCCCACAGGCTTCAGCAGGGTTCTCCTTGGAGAAGCTGTGTTGTGGGTTGGGGTCTTGAGATGAGAAGCTTAGGGAGATTCTTCCTGGGGATTTATATACTTTCTTTTCAGAACAGTTTCTAAGTTTCAAATTTGGCAAATACATACTGAAATTCTAGTTGGGTGATACAGCATTTGGGTGCACTAGTCTATATATTTTTGGAAATAATTCCCAAAAATGTCACAAATTTTTTTCTTAAAACACTGGTGAGAGTACTGGGTTTTTTCTTCCCCCCAGGAGTTTTATTGGTTTGTTTAAAAATAACCTCATATTTTGAACGAGAAGCCTGCAAGTATCCTTATAAAACTGGCTTTCCTTTTTACACAGCTGACCTCAGGATAAATGTGAGATGCAAGTTATTTCATTCTAAGTGTATACCCAGGACCAAGAAAGCTGTATTTAAGGACTATCATGAAATCATCAGTGCAGAAAATGTCTCTATCATAGTGTTCATTTTAATTTCTTGAATACAGAAGTGTCATGTTCCCATATAAATGCAAAAGTTACTCTTGCAAAGACATGTTAAACCCCCCAATATGTTTCTGTATTTTTATAACTATAACCTCAATTTTGAAGCAGAAAAACCTCTTTGAAATAGTTGTATGAATATAGTAGCAACTGACTTTATACAAAAAAATGTTAAACTTTTGTATCTCTAAATGACAATTTCTGCACTGTTTGCCTTGGTTGGCAATAATTGGGTTAAATATTTATTGAATAAACAATCAATGCTGGATGTTGCACTAGTCTCCCATTCTGTATGCTGAAAGTGTCAGTCATATTTTTTTATAAAAATTAGCAGAGTACTTCAGAGCTGTATCCCTCCATGAGATTTCTGGTAGCTAAAGATGCACTTAGCGTCTATAGAGAGGCACTCTACAGTCAAACTTTGCAAGACATTGCTTCAGGTGAAAATTGCATCAGTATTTTTAGCTTAGACAATTTCTAAAAATAAGGCTTTCTTTAGAAGCACTGAGGAGTATTTGTTCTACTTGGAAGTAAATACACAAAGGGAAAAACACTTTCTGACACAGGTTTGGGACCAGGAAGATTGCCAGATTGTATATATTGAAAGACTAGCTGGAATAAGTAGTTGCATGTGCTTTTTCCCTGAAAGATGAGGGAGGAGTGACCTGCAGCAGGGAAAATGGGCTGTTCTGAGAAGGCACTTTGAGTTCATAGTGCTTACTTTTTGTACCTCTTGGTATTTCCCTTTCAGGAGTGGAGACTCGCTAGCTTCAGTTTTTCTATAGAATCAAAGTACAAACCTCCCTCGTACATACCTTCTAATGACTAACAGTCACTTTCTTCCTCATGCAATTGTTTCCTCTTTCTTACGTTGTCAAATATTAACTTGTCTTATTAAAGAGTTCATCTCCTTGTGTACTTTCCCCCTGGTTTCCACATGTTTTGTTTTTCAGCACCTTTTGGTGGTGGGAAAGGGGTTGCTGAGAGTTAGATCACATCCTGTATTTTGAGAATGTACTTGTACCTACTTCATATATCTTTTTATCTGTGAATGAAACTTGCACTGTGCTGCACTGACCCCTGAAGCTGTAACCAAACCAATGCGTGCGTGTGGAATTTTTCATCTGAAATTGTTGTATATCGTCCAAGCTTTTAAAAAAAGCATTAAATAAGTGTTTTATGGAAATATTCATATTCCTCAGTGATATTTGTTTAAAACTTTACTAAATGGACTGAACATTGACTTCTCTTGTAGTTAAAGCTTTCTGAAAGGGCTCATTTCATACTTTGTAATCTTGTTCTGTCAAATTATTTTATTTACAAATACACGGTAGAGCTTCAAGCCTGTGTTTAATTTTCTTTAACCGTGGGCCTTCAAAGGTGAGAGAAAACAGGGCAGCTGATTTTTATACTGACAAGTAGTTTAGCAGCAGATTTATTCACTGCCAGGAGATACCAGTGAGCGGGGAGCATAAACCTACAGAAGGAGTTTTAAGACTAATTTTGAAATAAATGTGGTTATGGATTTAGAAGCTGCTTACGCATTTAAGGAATGGTTTAAAAGAAGTATGACCAAGCATCTTGCAAAGTTTGGCTTTTGTTGGACTGGTTGCTGGAACTGACAGTTCCAGTCACTAGAAGAGGCTGGAGGGCCCTGCATTTGGAGTGGCCCAGCTCCAGCACTACAGGTCTGTGCTCTTGGTCATGTCAGACCACCCCTGGGGACAAGACTTCTTGGGGTGAGTATCAAAGAGGAACTTGATGCTTTTCCCAAACTTCTGCACTCTTAAGATCTTAAAATTGTGATTAAATGGGGGCAGTCTGTGTATTTTGTGTACTTTTTGTTTGTGGTAGATTTAACCTGCTCTTTTTTTTTCCAAATTCAGTGAAATAAAAGCCACAGTCAGATGTCTCTTGCAAGGCTCTGCAGTCAGTTTCTGCTCTGTGGAAGATTCTGTATTGGGGAAATAAGTACATGTTTGCTTTAGCCGAGTTAACATTTTGCACACTCTTTACCAGTACTTCACAGTTCACTTGCTGGAAATATTAAAGGAAAGGGAAAAGTCTTTCTTTTGAAGATTTTAATTGAACACTACTAATTTTAGCTTTTGCACCTGAACTGAATTTATTAAGATAAATTCAGCTGTTTTCTTTTCAGATTTGATGCAGTTGAATTTGCTGAAGCTGTAATCTGAGGGTCAAGCTACTCAGTTGAAACAAAGTTTAACAAAATGGGCGAGTGGATTAATGAGTGCTGAGTTTGCAGTGGGGCTTTGAAGGTCCTGTCTCTAACAGGCAGATTATGAAAATGACATGCAGAAACTTTGTATTTATGTGAGGCTTTCCCCCCAGGGGATATGCTTTAGCTAATCTCTTAATGCAAATGAAACTGCGGTTGTCGTAGTTGCTTGTTAATGTTTGTGTGGAAGCAGATTATGGATTGTATTGTGATTTTTGTATTTTCCTGTAATCCCTGAATTGAGAGAAGAATGTGCCTGGTTCTGTTAGCAGGTACAGTCAGAAAAGAGTCAGAGTACTGACGTCCCCCCTTTCCCCTCCAATAGCAAATTATTGTAGTAAATATTAGGAAGTCTTTGGCTCTTTACTGCCTTTCATTTGGTGAAATATGAGCTACTTGTTTGTGCCTGCAGCCGGTCCTTTGCCAGCGCTGGCTCCCATGACTCATCGGATCTTTCCCAGCGCTCTCGCTGGGAAGAATCTCTGCTCTGTTCCCTTCCCGTGATGGAGTTGGGAGCTGCTCAGGAGCACAGCACAGTGACCATGGGTCTGCTGTACAGTGATAGACAGCTCTGCTGTACTGCATGGACCGAACATTTTCTTAAACTCATCCATGAGTAAGAGATTTGAACCTCAGTCTTCAGAATAGAGATTAATTGCTTTGTAAATTTTTAATTGTCTGTGAAATACTACCTGTGCCCAGAGTAAAAATTAAAATGCTGCAACTGCACTTGGACATATTTAGGAGAAAAACTAACAGAGTAAATCAGTTGCATTGACAGTGAAATAATATGCTAAGGAGCAGAAGGCATTTCATGGTCACTTGGTGCATCTAACTGGTTCAGCCTGCCTAAGTGAACAAACCTGTCCCTTGAGATGAAGTTTTACATTTATGAAACTCACAGTTACTTGTACCTAGTATTTTTAAAAACTCTGTCTCAGGTTAATTTCTGCAGGTGTAGAAGGCTAACACAGAACAGCAGCAGCAGCAAAGGCCAAGGTGATGCCAAGAGGCCTGACTGCACTCACAGCCTCCCCCACCTCGTTCAGGGTCATTCTCAGTTACACAGAGGGTAGCTGGATTAAATGGTAAGAACTTCTCTAAAAGAAACCTCCTTTACAAATCCTTTTAGACAAGATGATACCCCCAGACTGAATAAGTGTTCAGGCAGAAAGCAAGAGCTGATTTTATTCAGATATTCTGAGGCATAATGCTAATGAGTTCAAGGGCTTAAATCTTTCAACAGTCAGACCTTCAAGAGCATCTGTTGACCTTTCTTAGGTAGTCTCTTTTGCTGATGAAAAGTGGATGTGGTCAGCTCTGTTACAGGTCTGAGTGTGTTGCTGCTGATTCATTTTAGCATCTGTCTGCTGGACTTACTGTTTAGATTTTTCTCTCCAAAAGCTGTTGCCTTTATGCAAATACAATCACAGGTTGCGTTGTAATAAGAGTTAGGGTTTGCTGGCTGTTTTATTTATAGAGCCTGGTGCTGCTGTTGAGCACTTCTAACCTCTGGGCTTGTATCAGGTTTGCAGAACGCATCAGCAGTCTCTGAGAAAGGTGTCCAGCAGCAAAGGAAGGGGATGTGCTTGGTCTGATTGAAATAGCAGTCAGTTCCTTCTGGTACCTGTTTGCCCCACTCCACTCTTGTGTTGTCTCCAGAATGACAACTCCAAAATGAGTTGGGATATCTGTTTCCATCTGTATAAATGTATAGGTAGTTTCCTTCCTTCCCCACCTGGCTTGCTGCATACTTGCTTTATCAGGGTATTACCCTAAAAGATAAATAACTGAGGGCTGAGCCTGCCTCTCCAGTGTGACCGGGATGATGTGAGCGCTCCTGTGGTGTTGTGGGATGTGTACACTGTGCTGGGAATGAGGAAGACAACAGAGCTAAGTGCTACACTGAGAAAACAAACACTGTCTGTAAGGAAAGACCTGGCCTCTCAGCCTACTGAGAGCATGCAAAATGTTGTGGCGCTTACTGCCAGGTGCAGAAGGAAAGGCAACCAGCTTCAGTGGGAACAGGCTTTGGAGGGCCTGTAGTCTGGAAGCTAAAGTTACTATTAAAAGTAAAAAAAAGTCTGTAATAGGTCTGGGAAAGTATTACTCACGTGTATCTGACTGGGCAGTTACATATAATAACTTTTTGAATAGATGGGCTTAAAGGTTGGAAAGACCAACCTAGCTTTTAAACAAGAGCGTTATGTAATGTTCTTAACAGCTTTGAAACAACACCATATGAGAAGAGGAGTGCATGAAAAAGGGCATTTTGGATATTAGTCTCTTTGGCTTTTAGTAATGCATATAGTTTGTCTCAAATGGGAAAACTGGAAGGAGAGGAAAGTTACCTTCTGCTGGGGTACTTCCTAGTTCACGTGATAAAAGGGTTTGTTACTTCCCTTGATGGAACTTAAATGTGGTAAGTCCAAGAAAGTCATCTTTCTGTAAATAAACTCATCTATCTGACTTGTTGCAGGAAATATTTAACACAATTCAGATGAGCACAGTGCAGTTCTGCTCATTTCTGAAACAAAGCAGTCTCCATCTACTGCCTAGCAGTGGCTTCAGGTTTACGGATGATGACAGCAGGTCTTCAGCAGCACAGGAGTACAGGGTTAACATGGAGCCTCCCTGTCACCCTTTTTCAAGGGACAGGAACAATTTGGGAAGGAGAAAGTTATTGATGTTGCTGGTCAGCATGTACAGATTAATGTTGGGAAGTTCAGTGTGTGGTTCTTAGTGGCTGCAAATGCCTGAGGCTCCTTTGATATAGTTTTGGAGACAAGTAACTTCCTGCCACGCTGTGCCAAAACTACACATGGGGAAGGAACATGCCTCATCCAAAGTGCCTGTCTGCCCTGGAAGGGCACCCAGCACTGTTGGGTGCTCTACAGCAGCTCCTCAAAAATGCTGTGACCTCTTGCTGCCCAGCTGTGCCCCTACAGTCCTCACCTAAGCAGGCTGGTTAACTCAGAGCTGGTATGGGAGTGTGGGGAGGATCCCCCCAGGGTGCAGGTGGGTTTGGTAACGTTTGCAGTTGATAGTAAAGTGAGTGCAGAGACTGCAGTCTGCTTATAGCACAAGTGTCAGCATGTCTTGTGCCTGTCACTTGGCTCTGTCAGGTAGGTGGGGCTCAGCAACGAATACCTGGCACCAGAGCTGCTGCCTGAGAAGCTTTATCTGCAGTTTCTGTCTTGGATCTGGTATTCTTTGTTGGTGCCCAGGTTAAGAGGCTGTTTTGGTTGTCAGAAGAGCGTCAGGCATGCAGGCAGTTGTCCCACTTGTGCAAGCGTCAGTGCTGCTGTGCAGGTGACTAATGCCTGGGGCCAGCTTCTGCCCCTGCCGCATTTCTGGCTTGTGCTGTTCACCACAGCACACAGTGGCAACCTGCCTGGGGTTAAAAGGGAGCTTGTTGGTCCACAGAATAAATACAAGACAATTACTGGCAGGAGCAAGGGACCAACAGTGCAAGGTCCCTTCTGCTCCTCTGTCTTGTGTGCTGTCAGACCAGTGACGTGAGGCCAGGACTGATGTGACTCCTTGGCTGAAGAAAATCTGTGACCTATTCTCTTGGTTTTGTTGTACGTGCGTAAACTGGGAGGAGAAGGAAAACGGTGTCTGTCTGCTGCTTCCTGCGTGAAGTCATGGGATGGCTGAGGCTGGTAGGACCTCTGGAGGTCGTCTGAACCAACCCCCTGCTCAAGCAGGGCCACCTAGAGCTGGTTGCCCTGGAATGTGTCCAGGTGGCTTTTTAATATCCCCAAGGATGGAGATGACACCATCTCTCTGGGCAACGTATTCCAGTGCTCGGTCGCCCTCACAGTGAATAAATGTCTCCTGACACTCAGAGGGAACCTCCTGTGACTCAGGGTGTGTCCGTTGCCTCTGGTCCTGTCACTGGGCACCACTGGAAAGAGCCTGGCTCCTTCCCCACTGTACCCTCCTTTCAGGTATTTATGCACATAGATAAGGTTCTCCTTGAGCCTACTCTTCTCCAGGCTGAACTTTTCCAGCTCGCTCAGCCTTTCTTCATAGGAGAGATGCTCCAGTCCCTTCATGATCCTTGTGGCCCTTCTTTCCATTCTCTCCAGTGTGTCCATGTCTCTTTTCTACTAGAGAGCTGGACCTAGGACTGGATTCGGGTGTGGCCTCACTAGTGCCAAGTAGAGGGGAGGAATCACCTCCCTCTATTTGCTGGCAGTTTTTTCCCTCATGCAGCTGAAGATACTGTTTGCTGCCTTTGCTGCAAGAGCTTATTTTGCATCATATAAATTGGATCATGGAGTGCTGGGCACATCTGTAAGCTTCTGATAACTTGATTTTTTATTTCAGTTTTGCTGGTCCCACTGGTGTAGTTGTGTTCCTTCTTCCCCCCACCTCCTGCCCCCCCTCCCCCCCCAAGTTACATATTTATGTGTTGAAAGAGGAAGGAAGAGATTTTAAAAGTTGCTGGTACTTTCTTTATTTGTACTCAGGTTCTTCACACAAGGTTGTTTATCCTGTTGCCATCCCTGTGCTCTGCCATACATTCTCATTCATACCGTGTTTCTTTCTAGGTGGGAGAACTATTACGCAACATCTTAAATACTTCTTTGTTTTCTAGCAGAAGAGCTGACACTCTTTTGATTTTGATTTGGCCTTCCCAACATAGTGTGAGGATTCTATTTGCTCCAGCCAAGAGTTCCCATGCCAAAAATCTTGGCTGTGTTTGGGATGGTTACATCCCAGATGACGCATGGCTGCTGCCACACCTGTGGGCCTGCCTATGACTAAAATAGCACATCTGTGGGTGTTGGTTGCATGACAGCCTGTGGCAGTGGGAAGAGGACTTCCCTCACCTCAGCGTGTTTGTCCTCAATGCCCAAAGCAGCTTAGTGCAGGCAGAAGTGTGGTAGCTGCTGCACTTCCAGCCATCCAAAAGGTGGGGAGAGGATGTGGTGCTCAGAGTATAAAACCACCGAGCAAAGTGCGTTGGGCATTTGCCTTGGCGTTAAACACTCGTGCCTGCCCTGGAGGAGAAGCGTGTCCTGGAGCAGGCGTCACCCGGCCCGCGGGCAGGGAGGCGGGGGAGCAGGGACAGGGAGGTGGGGAGCCGGGAGCGCTGCTTCTCCGCCTCTGCCAGGCAACACCCCAGCTCTTACAGAAACAGCCCCGCATCCCTGCTGAGATAAGGGCTCCTTTGTTGCTTCACTTCCTAGGAATGCCTAAACCTGCCTCTCTAACAAGTTTGGAAGAAAAAAGGGCAGATAAAGGAGAAGAGGAATATGAGTCACAGAGAAACAACTGGTTCAGGGTAATTCAAGAGACGCTCAGGGCAGGGTTTGGAGACTGCTGTGCTGTTTTCCTCTTGACTTGCTTTCTCTGCTGTGTGCAGTTTTTTCTCCTCTTCAATCGGAGATTTGGTAATCAAGCCTGACCTCACATTTCCCACAGAAGCAGGACTCTCAGCTATCTCAAGGGGAAGGAGGACAGTGCTGGGGATCTGGGTGGAAATCCATCTCACCTATAGCATGCTTGTGCACTAGGAGCACCCTTAACACTGCTGTGGCTCCAGGAAGGTTGCACCAGACTCCTCTTTGCCCCAGTCCTCCATTGTACAAAGTGCATGACCCGTACCATGGTGCTATCTGGCTGTATTTTGCGTGTATTGGGATGTGGGGAGGAGGCAGTGGGTACCTGTTAGTGGTCAAGCAGCCAGGGCTGTCTTTATGTGTGGAAAAGTCAAAGCAGAATTAGAGGCAAGTTTTTCCTGTATGGGCAGGAGGGGAGCTGAACCAAGGTTAAATAATAAAGTAATGCTGCAGATGGGTTTTTCCTCTTACAATTTGTGTAACTGCTTGTGCTGGGAATTGGAGAGGCCATGGTGGGAAGGAGAGGCTTTCCCATGCTGTGCCTGCCTTGCAGCTAGCGGCTGCCAGGGCTTTTTTAGCAGGTGGATGTAAGGGTGCAGCTTATGCTCTGCAAATCTCTAACTGGACTAAATCCCTACTGCGTCAGAGCCTGCCTGTCTCCAGACAGCATCTGCCTGGCTCAGCCGCCTGCTCAGCAGTGGCTGGGTCGAGCATGGGCCATTCCCAGTGATGTGACTGGGGTTCAGTGGAGCCCAGTTCACACTGCAGTGTGTGATGCAGCCTTCAAGGAAGCTATTCAGGGCCTCCAGAAAGCTTTCCCCAAATCTTTAAGTCCCCTGCTCTGCTCAGATTCATTCATCTATCAAAGACGCCATTGATCTCCCTTTCCCCTTGCACACGCTGCAGTTCCCTGTGCCTTTGCTTGGCACTGTCAATAACTGGAGTTGTGCCTGGTAGGTTTCCAGTGCAGCTTGATTTAAGCAAGGTGGGGTAGCGGGGCCTGCAAGGGCTGCTCTGGTCAGCCCCTGTGAAGGGGGGAGCTCCCTGGTGATGGCACTGTGGCTGTATTCTGTGCTTTCCTGTGCTGGGGGGCTGAGCAGAGCTCCTGCTTCGATGTGCTCCACTCAGGGGAAGGCATGAAACTCCTTGTAACTGTGAGGGAGGGCAACCCTTCCAACCCAGGGAACTACCACAGATAAGGGAACACTTGAATCTGATATGAAGATGGAGGCTTCTTCCCAAGGGGTTCACAGTGGAACACCTGTGAAAGAAAATCAGCTGCTCTTTTCCCTCTGCCTAGCGTGCTGTGGTGGCAAGCAGGAAAGGTACGGAGGGGAAGGGAATGGCAGCCAATTTCTGCTGTTTGCCTGTAAACTGAGGACAAAGAGGAAAACTTCAGCTTATAGGTGTTGCCAGTTGTTTTTGCAACACAATTCTTAGTACAAGCAACAGTCAAAGCCCTTTTAAGGAACTGTTATCCTTGTGGGTCCAACAAACTAATGTGAACATGGATGCACAATTCACTGGAAATCTCAGAGGTCTTTTACAACCTTAATGATTCCATGAAACTCATGAATATGGGCTCCCATCTGATAAAATGCTTAGAGTAAGTGACTGTCAGCTGCTATCTGTCCTGTGGGGAAATTGTTCAGTGACCTGGTGTTACCAGAGGAGATGCCAAGCTGTTAGTGAGACCTGGCTGTGGGCTCTGTTACTCCACCAGAGTCCAGTCGCTGTGGTCACTAAAACCTGGTGGGCAGCCAAGCCTCTGCTTAAGCAGCATGTGGTTACTTCTTGGTTTTTGTCTCTCAAGTTTCAACTCTTCACAGATGAGAAGCTTTAAGAAGTCATTAGTGTTTTGGATTTGCTGCTTGCGACGAAGGACTGCTCCAAACAGCAGCACTGCTCAGCCCCAAACACGTGCCATTCACAGGTCTGGGTTTCTCACTCTTATAAGTAAAAGTTTCCATACCTGGAGAAAAGTCAAGTAGCTTTCCAGCAGTCCCGAAGCACTTTGCAGAGTGTGCTGGGTATCATTTTGCTCAGGATGGGGACATTCAATGAAGTTATGACTTGCTGAATGTCGGGCTGAGGTTGGACACAAACCTTTTCTGCTGTTTTGCACGCAGATGTTTTACATGATGGACTGTGTCCCTCCATCAGTGAAATAATGCCAGCAGTGGGGGAAGAAGAGTTTGCCTCCCCTTACCAAGAGCCACTGCCTTGCCCTGCAGAAGGGGCTCCCAGCAAACCCGTGGTGGTTTGCAGAAACAGTTGGAAATTGGCTTCTGTCTGGTCCTCAGAGTGACATCCTACCCTGGGGCCGGCACGTTTGTGCAGGGTCCACAACCTTTGCAGGATCCACAACCAGGAAAGAGGATGTATCTTATATTCCCTCTTTCCTCCCTCTGTTTTAAGCCTGGGCTTTTCAGCCACGGTCTCTCTAGAGATTTTCTGTGGTCTGAGCCTGTATGAATGTGGCCCTTCCACTTGGTGGGGAAGGACAGGAGGTGGTATCCACCTCCTCTCCTGGCCAGAGACAGCTCTGGCAGCCCATGCTGCCATGCCAATGGAGCTGGGTGGGAGGGCAGAACTAAAGAGCAAGTGCAGAAGAGAAGCCAGCCCTCAGCAGGCATCTGGCTCTTTCCCAGCACATTACCATGGTATGCAGTGGTGCAGCTGCCTCGCCTGTTTTTTGTAAAGTACAAAACTGGTAGCTGCTTATTTATCTCATGAACTGAGGGAAGTGCTAAGAGAGCAATCTTTTCCCCTGCAGGCTGCATGTGTGGGTTTTTGCTTTTAACAGGGAAAGAAGAGAGATTTAAAGATATTTGATCTGCAATCTAGCTCTGAGTTGGTTGAATATTTACTTTATTGTACATGCAGTTAGTTATTGAAAGTCTTATCGTGGAAGCAAATCAGAGAAGAGGCTCATGATTCAAACCCAGGAGGCACCTGGCCATGGAGAATGCCACAGGGAGACCGTGCCACACGCAGAGAAACCTGCTCATTGCCATAAGCTCGCCTACATTGGGCTTTCCGTGGTGCAGAGGGCAGATCAGGGTGCAGAGTCACCGTGTCCTTCGGGGCCTTTCTGCACCGAACCCTGCAGCCTGCGCGTACTGAGAGTGGCCGTGTGGTGCCAGTCCCTGCTTGCTGTGTGCAGCTGCTGCCACACAGGGCAAGAGAGATGCTGCATGTGTTTCTGAAGTGCTGTAACTGTCCCAAGGAGGAGCTTTTCAGAAGTCCTGTAAACAAACAGCTGTGTGAGCCAGGAAGAGATGGAGTTCTGTTGTGGGGTTCCCTGCTGCAAGCTGGCTTCCTTTATCAGCCTATTCTGCTGTGAGGGTGATGGCAAGATTTTTATTTTTATTTACTATTTCTGTCTTCACAAGACTTCAAGGCTTCTACTTTTCTTTTTTTTCCATTATTATATTATGTTAAAATATGGTGGGCAGATTCAAAACCTGTTTAAGCATGTGCATTTGTAGAAGAGAAGGACTGCTTCCTCAGAAGACCTGGCTGAAGTTGTACTTCTGAGTCTTGCAACACAAACTTGCTAAGAAACCAAGAATGAGCAGACCTCTTGGAGAAGGCAAGAATTTGGCTGGAAGCTATGCATGGGGAGACTCCCAGCAGCGCTGTGCATTCATTTTTGGGTACCAGTACAGGGCTGTTTTCCTGACACAGAGCAGGGCTGGGTGCCTGTCTGCAGGTGGGCAGGATGGTGCTGTATTTACTCAGGGTGAGGGCAGTGTGCTGCTTCAGCAATGCCTCCCAAAAAACCAGTGGGGAGTGAATGATGTGGTTGGTTATTAATTTTCTTCTCAACCAGACTCTGCCCCTCTCGTGTTTTGTTGTCTTTTTTAGGGGGTTGGTAACACTACACGGCATTCCTCTTCAGCAGAGAAGTCAGGATGGTTAATTTGCTCCAGCAGCCCACAGAAGAGGAACCCTTTTTCTGGCTATTAGAATGGCAGCTGGCTGCAGAGGGCCATGAAAAAGGTGCTGCTGGCTTTTGATGTATTTGGTGTTTTACTAAAGCTGCACCTCCCCAGAGTAATATGAAGTACATCAAATTGTCAGGTTTCATTATGCAGTTAGTGGTTTGGGCGGAAAACTGAAACACAACCCTAAGGGCTCAAAATCTGAAGGAGAAGCCAAGTGCATTATATGTAAATTCTTTCTTTCTAAGCATTGAATTCTGACTTTTACATTCTTGAGAGTAGGCAACTCTGTGCCAAGTGCTACAATGCTCCTGCTTTTTATTTTTTATTTGGCAGCTTTGGGGTGTACTTCCTGGTTAAGCCACCATATAGCTTAATGGCTTAGTGGCTTTGATGTGCTTTCCAAAGCCTTGGGTGCATCTCCACTCTCTACCCCTTGGTTCTCCCTGGAATTCCTCACCATTGGCCTCCATGGCAAATAGTATAATGGCCTAAATGTACAAACCCTTTAAGCAAGGCAGCCCTCTCTTCTTAATAAGTTATGAGGATCTTTCATTGCCAAAGCTCTGTCAGTGAAGAGCCTGGGCAAACCCAGCCTCTCCCTTCCAGGTGGCTGCTGGTGGTGTGATTGCTGCTGGAGGCACTGCCTGGGCCCTGGCCACCATGGGTCAGGTCTTGATATGGCCTTGACCAGGACCTCAAAACCCAAATCTCCTTCTTTTCTTGTAAGCTATTAGCTATTATTAACTGATGGGTTTAGCAGAAGCTTAGTATCTTTAGCCGTAAGGAGGTACTTCCAAGCTGTTTTGCATACCCTAAGGGCATGTGCCCTCGTCCTTGCCCTCACTGAGATAAACACTTTCAGATTAGAGGGACTCGTTGACAAACAAATTCCCTCCCTGCTCCTGTAAGCAGTTTCCACTCGGTCACTGGATGAGTGTATTCCCTTACAGGATTTGGGTGTGCTGGCAAAAGTGGGATGGAAATCTCAGCCCTGGCTTCCTCTCCCAGCCTTGCCATTTCTCTGGCTAACAAGGCAAGCCGCATCCTCCGACATCCTGGCGTGAGTAGAGCAGAGCCCACACAGCCTTCATAAGCCAGGTTTTAACTTAATTCCTGCCTTGCTGAGGGGGAGTAAGTGCAGAGCTGTCAGTGTTCTGTGACTGGGGGATCCTCCCAACCTCTTGCAGCCCTTCTTCCTCAGCTTCCTTTTTGAAATCAACTCCTGGGTCTGGGTCAGAGTCCTCAGTGCACCTGGGCCGGGCCTTGCTGCAGGTCTGGCCTTATGGGAACCCCAGAAGCACGGAGTGCCTGTGTGAGCCAGAACAGCTGTAAGCATGATGCATAAGCAAGGACATGGTATAATTTGGTCTCCTGAGCCTGCACTCTGTTTTAGGGCAAGGCCTATGAACACATCCCTGGGCTTCAGGTGCTGTATAATGCACCTGAGCTGTACAGTGTTCAGTAGATGTTTGCTCCATCTGGTTTTCTCTCGATGAAACAAAAGGAGTGTTTGTGGTGATTAGGGCTGAGTCATAACCAGCCTGGCCTATTTGTAAATTGTCATGTCTCTAACCAGAAGCATGTGCCAGGAGAAGCAGATGCTCATGGCTGCTGTGCTGGGAAGGTGGCTGGAGCTTCAGGACACCTGGCAGGGCAGCAATAAAACACCTTTTATTAGCTGCTGTGAAAACATGTTCTCCTATCTGAATCCCGGCCAGATTACAAGCAGCATGATGAATTAGTGCCAGTTAATGTGCTCATCATAACAACTTCAAGGGAAATCACTAGGAATCACAAATGCACTATTCATTTAAATATTACTCATTTATTGCAACTTGTTGCAAGTGGCAGGTGGGAAGGAATGCAGGGAGTAAACAGTGATTAGCTCTAATTGGAAAGGCTCTGAAACTACAAATGCAGGGGCTGCCCCTGGATGTCAGGAAATGTCCTATGGTCTCAGCAAGAAGAAAGTGGTAATTTTAAACATCACGACTGTCAGGCCAGGCATGTGTGCCACAGGGGTTGAGAGCTGGAGCTGCCCGGGCAGTTGCACAGTGCCACAGGGCCAGCCCACACCACCCTTCTCTAAGTACTCTGGGGTGAGAGCTCCCCTCTAATGAGGAAATTAAGGTCCCCCATCTTTGGTCTGTATGGATGCTCAGGCCTCTCTGGGCTGAACTCACTTTGGACAAATGTCAAAGGCTCATCTAATTTTATCTTTGTTTCCAACCATGCAGACTTTCCTCCCCAGTATTAGCCCCTCCAAGTCACATTAGCCCAACAAAAATCAATTCTGTAGCTCTCAGGGCAGCTCCCCCGTGGCAGCACTGCTCTACAGATGCTTTACAGAACTTCTGAGCAGGCCAAAGCGGCTCTTTTGATATTTACACTGGCAATGCCCCACACCAGCAAGGGCAGGAGCCTCATAAAAGCCTTGGGGCAGTGCAGGGCATGGGGTGTGTCGCTCGCTGGTGGGGATGAAGGGCAGGTCCTGCAAGCTCAGAGGAATGTCCCTTCTTCACCAGGTCTTTACTTACCTAGAAAATGGGAATCTAAATACAGCACCTCGCATTCCTCTTGCACCCAACACCACCCTGCCACGTGCCTGTGGCTCAAGCAAAACAATGCAGAAGCTGAGGCCATAAGAGACCTCAGAAGGGTTTGAGGCTGAAGCCACAGAAATGAAGCTTTTTGAAAGTCTTCCTGAGACAAGAAAACCAAAGAAATGCTAATTTTTTTATTCCAGTGCAAAACCTTTTTTTGGCCTTTTAAAAAAAAAAAAATTATTCAAAAACGAAGCTCTGTTCTGAGACATCAGCCTGCTGAAAAACACCCAGAAGTCCCACAGATTGTTCACAACCAGGCAGGTGGGTGTAAATTGACACTGTGAGGCCTGAAGAGCCCATCTCTGGTAGATGCTGCCAGCCTGCTGGACCAAAATCCACCGTGGATGAGGTGTCATGGAACTGGGGAAAACCACCTGCTGGGCTGGATCAGACCACACTTCTGGCTGGGGTTGCTCATCAATGCCTCTTTCAGAGCAGTAAGTTTAGCAGGAGACACCTGAGCAAACATTGCCACATTCCCACCGTGTTTTCATATCCCACGGTTCCAGGTGTCATTCCTGTGCCTCTGTGGATGCCTCCAGCTTGGCAGCTTCCCCCTGTGCGCCCCACAGAAGGAGGACCCACATCCTTACCCAAATCTATGTGCTTTAGAGTGGTTTTGAAGTAGATTTAGCCCCACGGGTACTGACTGTGCCAGTCCTTGATGTTTTGGCTGCACTGCTCAGAGACACAAGCACTGCTTTTATTCATCAGGGAAATGGCTGTAGCAATCTCTTGATAGATTTCTCTCTCTCTGTTTCCCATATTCCTTAGCTACATTTAAGCACATAAATTGATTCAGCTATAACTGATGTATCTAGGAGTGATGGTTGTTAAACATGTTGTTAGATCACTAATTTACAAGCAGGTAAAGACAATGCAAGTGTACTTGATTATTTATGCTACTTTCTTACTTCTGTAAAACCAATTCCTTAAAAAAAAAAAACAAATTGAAAAAGTGGTGAGTGTACAGGAAATGAATAGACATTTCAGTGAGCCAAAGTTATCTATAATCATAGAAGTTATCTAAAAGAAATCTATTTACATTTAAAGGTTAAACACTTTAAGGAGAACAACTCTGTTGGGAATGGTTCTGCTAGTCTGGAATATGATCAGATACTGTGATTACTATAATTTAAAAAGTTGGTTTAAAGGATGAAAAGGGGTGAAACCTCTGTGAGCCTTTCTCCTTCCCACCATGTGTCACTACCCCAGAATTTGCTTCTGAAGGGATTTGAAGTGTACACTTTATACAGTAATAATAATTCTATAAAATAATCAGTGTATTTTAGTGTGGATGAAGATTTTAAACCTTTCAGCCTCAGTACTTTGTATTTTAGCTGTGGGAACTACTGAACTAGAAATCACACAGGCAAAATTTTCCCTAAGGGGCCAGCTTGGTTCAACTCCCACCTGCCAGCAAGGCTGAGGGATCTCTGTAAAGCCAAACTGCAGCTGTGTGGGGACCTCCCTGTGTGTAGGAGCACATCTGTTGACAGGGGACAGTGGGAAGGCTGGTGCCATGGGTGCCTTGTGTGTGCTGGGGGTTGGTCACCCAGGTTTGCAGCTGGACAGCGATGCTCTGGAAATCACAGCAGACCTGAGCACCTGGGTTTGCCAGAGGTAAGGTGGTGAGAGGCTGCAACTTTTTTTATTTTTGAAGCACCTAGCATGGGGACAGAAAGTGGTGGGGAGGGATCCCACTTGCGGCTACATCCCCGAGTGCGCTTCCACAGCACCTGTGCCCCGTGCTGCAGGACAGCTGGTCAGGTCACTCCCAAGGCATTGCTGTCTGAGGGAGAGGTGGGTTTCATCCCCAGGCTTTAGCTATATGCTTATTTAGCTCACTAAAGAAGACAGTAGTTTTTTTATCTTTTAAAATTTGTCATTTGCCCAGACAATTTCCAGTGCTTATCTAAGGGGAATCCAAACCTGTTGCCAAACTGCTTTTCTCAGCTGTTTTTTGTGACGTGTATGAAGGTGGAGAAAGCACACACCAAAAACCACTGGAACAAGCAATGGTTGAGGCAGGTATGAATGACACTTGGTTAAAATGCAAGTGCACAGTGTTTTGCAAAAGCTTCAATTAGTTTAATTGTTTCTGTTGAATTAATGCAATCCTACATTTAGGTAAGCTCCTGAGGTATGACTCTTAAATAGTTTTTGCAGGAGAGTATCAGAGTCTGTCTGACTGTTCTTATTTCTGGCTAACTCTAGACAGAGCTGAAAGGGATGATGCAAAATCATCTCAGCTGATTTGATGTAACCAGCACAGCCTAAACCAAGCAAAGGCACTGTCACTTGTTCCCCAGCACATGTTAAACCAGTCTTAGTGAGAAGCTGTCCTAGAGCCAGCTTGCCTTGCCTAGTTATAGCATGTTTTAGTGCTCAGACACATGATCAGTTTAGGGGAACACACCACCCAAACATCTTCACGTTGCCTTTAATCAGTGGTGAAGGAAGATTTTTCTGGTGTGCAATTTGACTCAGATCTTATTCTATGGCAGTTCTGGGAACTAAGTTTTGAGAGAAGCCCCCAGAAGTGAGCACTGGTGATGGCTGAGGGAATATGTGTGTGCCGAGCCTGCTCATCCCATCAAGATGTTGTAAGTGTGAAAATCACCGCAAAAAAACCATAGAGCTGCATTAATGCCAGCAGCAAGGGAAAGCTGGCAGTGCAGTAAAGGAAGAAGAGTGAGCCAGCACTTGGGAGCCTCAAAATCCTCATCTAGTGGGCAAGACCTTTGACTGTCATTCCTGTCTTAACTTGAGAATATAACACACACAGGGAGCAGTCTTCCCTTCACCGAAGGCTAATACCAGCCCAGTGGGCTTCCCCTGCAGAAAACCTATCTAGTGTGTTATGGATATGGAGGGTTAAGGCTGTCCTGTGTGCCATATACAAGGCAGCTCTGCAAGGGCAGAGTGTGTAACAGGCCCTATGCAGGTAGCAGCATCTTAAAATCCATTCTCAGTTTGCAAAGCACACAGAGAAGTTTGTTCTTCTGAGGTATCTCTCAAACTGGAACAAAACCAGTGGATTTAGTTCAAACAAATGGCATTTGTGTATGTGCTATTGCCTACAATCAGATTCAAGATCCCCAAGGAAAATCTGGAATTATCCAGTTGAGGGGCTCCGTATTTAAAGCGGAACCTCCTGTTGGTGTGTGGCCTTGCCTGTGCTCTCCCAGGAAGGAAGCAATGCCTCCAGCAGGATGAGCCAGCTGTGGCAGGCATTGCCTGTGGCAGGCATGGCCTGACCCCAGCTGAAGATCAGGCTCTACGTGACTTGGGAGCACACCACGTTTTTTTCCATGGCATGGCAGCAACTGCTGTATTTTGAAGAGTGAGTTGAAAGGATCGCTGTCAACAAGCAGCATTGCGTGGGGAGCATTCCCCTGCCGTGATGCAGAGGGATTTAGGTACAAAACTCCTGACGCAGCCGCATAATAGACACAATAAACTGGTTTTGCATAAGTCCCTAATACTTTATCCATCTGCCTTCCCTGGAAAGCAATGCTTGGCTCTGTGGAGAGCCACTGCAACCTGTGAGGTGAGCAGGGCCAGACTGGAACTGTGCCCTCCAAGCACTGGGTGCAGATGTGGTGGAGAGTAGATGCTGAACCCCTTCTTGAATCCCTTCCTCCACAGCCACGGCTGCCCTGAGAGCCAGTTTGGTCCTTTTAAGAAAACTGCTGCGCTCCTCAGTGGGAATTTCTGTATTTAAATGATCATCTTGCAATTTCTCTAATCCTTCTGTCAAGGCCCCAGCAGTGACCAGGGGTGTGCTTGATCCCTGCCCAGCCGCCCAGGCCCAGTCGTTTCATCCTTTAATTCAGGTTAATGCTCCAAAGAAGTGCTGTACTTATCCCCATTACACAACCACAGTCTGGAGGCATTTCAGGGCTGGCATACCTTATTTTAGCATCAACTCCTCTTAACTATTATGTTCCTGATGCTGTTTGCATCACCTTGGTTTATTTTATGAAGTAAAGGAAGATAATTTCTCAAGGCTGTAAGATGTAAAAATCTGTGTCATAAGGTTGTGGTTGTAGCTTATTCTAATTCTTACCTTTATCTTTTTTTGCTTTCCTTGCTAAGAGGTGTGATCTTAACTTTTTTTTTTAATGACTAGCAGTTTATGAGAGATTTTTAAAAGTAAGCAATTCATGTGAGTACTCATTGTCTTAACTCCCCAAACTTCTAAAAAAGTCTCCTCTGTCTCATCTTCCCCTGTTCTCTGGCTGCTGACAAGCCTTCCTCAAGCACAGTGCACTTGTGGCTTCACAGACTCCTTCTTCTTTCATGGTAGAGCCCCAAATCCCTACTAGTGGTGTGGGATATAGGAGAGGAGGAGGTGTGGAAGGGCCTTCATCTCAGAGGCAGCATTCTCCATCTTCTTCCCCTTTCAAACTCACTGCTACTCTTCTTGCCAGCAACCACCGAGGAGCTCCTGCTGGGAGCCCCTTCCTTTGCATTTAAGGTGCTTGGAAGAAAAATGGAGCCCTGTAGCTGGCCAGGTGGGTTGGTGCCATAAATTAAAACTTCCTAGAGTATAATTAGCAGAGCGAGGGGACCTCCTCAGGTATGCCTTTCCGGTGAGCAGGCTCCTCAGTGCTCACTCACCCCTACCTGGATGGCAGCAACTTACGTGATGACATTTGTATACAAATAAATATATTAATGGTCTATAGTTTACACACAAGTGCTGAAAAAGAATACGTTACAGTGGAAAGATTTTGCTGAAAACATCTTTGCATTTCAAGAAAAATTTGCCTCTGTGTTTTGAAAAACCAGCCGTGGCTGTCCCAGTTGTGGCTGTCCTCTCAGACCTTTCTTTCAATCTGCAAACCCACACTTCTTATTTTTTCCCCTGCAGTACAGTTTCCAGCACAGAAAATTTATGGCTGCTGACAACAGAATTGCTTTTCTTAGTCACCCTTCTTGGGCCTCTTAGATGTGGCCTGTGACCTCCTGGGGCCCAAGGCTATATCAGGACCCATAACTCTAGACTGCACACTCCAGAGAAGAGCTTGGTCTCCATCAAAAGATTAGAAGGATGGCTGTCAAACGCGACAGCTGAATTGGCTAAATTCATTGAGAAACGAAATTTACTTCCTCAAAGTTTGCATTGCAAGCATGCCCTCAGCTTTTCCCAGGCTATGCAGACAGAAATAAGGATTTTTCTGAAGGATGAATAAGCATAGTTGCAAGTCTGTAAAGAAAACAACAGCCAAGAGGAGCCAAAAAGAAGTGTGAGAAGCAATGTTTTATTTTAAAATGTTTGAATCGTGAATGTGCTCAGTTAAAGTAAGACTGTCAAAACTACCAAGTGCCTAAATCCCACTGTGATGTTAGTTTATTGCAATTCTGTCACGTTCTCCCGTGTTCTCCCACGTATTTCTGGTTTTGGCTAAGACACAGCCCAACACATCAGTCCGCAGGGAGAGAAGAGTGTTCCTTCCGTTCCTCCTGGGACTCACTGGGCAGCTGGCATGGAAACACGTGGTGTCACTTTCTTGGATGTATACTATAGCCTGCTCCCCTGCAGATTGGAGGGGCAGTTCTGGTAGCAACTTGCACCTGCGTTTAGACTGAGCTTCCTGTAGGGGTAGTCTTGTCTCAAGGCAGAAGGTGATGCCTTCTTTGTTACTGTCATTCATTTGAGCATGGTTGTAGAAAAAGGAAAATATTTAATTTCAGGCAAGTTAATGAACTCTCATTTTCAGCCCTTAGTCCTTTAAATAGCAAGACAGGAAATATGAGTAACTTGCAACATCTGACAGAAAAGGAAAGTAGCTGCTTCATTCTTTTATGGCCTGTTACCGTATTGAACAATGACGTGAGAATGTGTTGGGACAAACCTGATGAGGTGCTCTCTGCCACGAGGTACCCATTAGGCTGTTTGTTTTTCCCCTATTTAAAGGTGTCATTTGCCTTACGATGGATCCTGAAAATACCCAAGGTAACCACATGCCCAGCACTGGCTGGGAACCCAGAGTAGAGAATTGTTATTGCAAGGTCTGCCAAATGATTTGACATCTGGAAATGATCCAGTTTACAAACATATACTTTATAAAGAAGTAATGTTCTCCAGGTTTTAGGAAGGATTTGCAATATACCACAGGGAAAAACTCTTTTGCAAAACTATAATGATTAAAGATTTTAGCTTACTCTAGCAACCCTGGTGTGGAGCACCTGGCTGGATGGTCTGGTGCTGAGTGCTGACAGCTGTGTCACTGTGTCTTCATGTGCTCAGGAGACTGGTGATGTGCGGTACCCATGTCCAGCGAGCAGAAGGACCCCAATATCTTCTTGACTTGAATTATTTTAGCAATTCAAATCCAGAATGTTATCTTTGCAATGACCCAGGACAGATTGCTTTATTGCTGTTCAGGACATGGGTAGACTCTTTTATACCGCTCCTCTTTTTCACAGTTTGTTTCTAGCCTTCCTCACTGGAACTGAACTAAATATAAATCTAGCATGGAGGAAGGGGAAAGGGAAAGATGTTTCAGACATATGTGTGAAGATGCAACTAAAAGACTGATTTCAACTGCTTCCAGGTCTCAATCTTAGCCAAAATAATTTCTCAGTATACTTTGGGGAACACATGAGAAATGAGACTCATCATCCATAGAAAAATCAGAGCGTAGGATCCGAGGATTTTGTGTCACTTCAGCCACTGAGGAGCACATATTGATGGAATGGTGCTTTGCTGTGCTGTAGGCTCAGGGCAGATGGACTTCCCAAAATATACACACACATAAATCAAAAGGAAAATTGACATCATATGTTAATGAGCAACCGATTACACTGCAAGTCATGTTTTGAAGCCACTTATCTGCCACTTGTAAACAAGACAGCTCACTGATCCAAAGCACATAAGACAATGCAGTAACAGCTTTTATCTCTGAAGAGCTGGAACAAGAGCTGTGCCAACACTGGTATAAAATCTGTAATCTAAAAATTAAACCAGATATTGCAGTGCATATTCAAATTCAGGAAAGGTTATATTGCTCTATGGCTAGTAAAGACTAATAATAACTCTTACTGTGACAAAGTTTTTATTTTTAAAGACACACATCCTCCTACTTCAGCATGCAGGGTAATCTCTTCCTGCAAGTGATAGTAACCCAGACTGAATGAGACTGTAATACACGAAGCACTGTTTTGGATAAGTGGCTCCTGTCATATAATCTCTTCCTAAACCCATCTGCACGTGTAAGACTGTATTCTGATTACATTGATGATAATGGTCTCCCCAGGAAGGGCCAGGCAGCTATCACAGGCTGCTGTAGCAATTTATACACTTTTTCTTATCAGCATCCTGAGCAGCCCGCTCTGCCTAGATAAGGAGTTTGATGCTAAATTCAACCTTCCTGTCTCTGGTTGCTGCTTGCCCCTTCCTGTGAATGCTGTTTACATCAGGGTGGTCAGGACACGGAATTCCGAGCACACTCAGATTGCTGACTGTCCCAAAGCTCCTAGCTAAAACACGTATGCTCACTACCACATCTACTGCAATGTCTTAGAGTAAGGCCATATGGCTTGCCTTTAAATAGAGATTGAAAAATTCTATAGATACTTTATAAATACACTATCACCATTCAAGAGTGAATTTCTGCATTTCTTCCCCTCTGCAGGCAATCACATTTTCTAAGCAGAGGAGTTTAAGGTACTAAGGAGCTAAAACATTATGTGCTGGTTTGACTGCTGTGAAAATGCCTTTCCTCCTCTCTGCCTCCCAGTTCTTTAGCAAAAAGTTCTGAAGCTGCAAGGGTTTCAGTTTCACTAAACTCTCTTGAACAACTTCAGTATCTTTTGCTTATATTTGAGTAGCAGTTATAAACCACTGTCTAAGAGGGTTTTACAAGCCCTGAGTATCTTAGCTCTTTTATCTAAATATAATATCTATGTTAGGTGTTATCTCTGAAACCTATCAACAGGAAACAGATTTCAAAATACTGCAGGAAACCCTGAGGCAGGGAATGGAGGGGGATGGATTGACCCCCATCTTCTGGGCCAGCCTGTGGAACTGCAATCATAAATGATTCCTAGAAAGGATGCCTCCCATGTGAAGTTTTGTCCTTGCTTTTGGCAAATGGTGGACATCTGAACTTCTCCCTGCAGCATGCTATTTTTATTTCTTTCACTTAGTGTGTCTTTAGTTTAGAAGTAAACAAAAACCAATGGCTTAGTTCTTATCTGAAGAAATGTTTTAACAAAACTTTTCTATATGAAACCTCTCACTGTGCTACTCAGCCTTGCTTGTTCCTTTCTGCTGTTTTAAACTTTTAATTCAATTGTTTCTCCTATTAGAAGAAATCAAGTAAGTAAAGAATGAAGTGTTACTCACCTATGGTGTAACTAGGCTAAATTTAGATGGTACTCCCTATTTTACCAGTAAAATAAGCAAACTTTAGTTTCATGGTTTAGCTATGTTTGTGCTTCTAGTTAAAAGCACCTTGTCACTTCTGCAGAGACAGACACAACTTCACTGGTTACTGGTAATAATATTTACTTCCATCCACCGCCTAGTACGTCTCCTTTGTACACTCAAACTTTCTGGATTCCCAAAGAACCAGAAGAGAGTTCAGAGAGTGAGACTTCACTAACCTCAGCCGTGGCTCATGGATTACAGACTGCAGGATGTAGGTCTTTGAAAGAGTCTCATGCTGGATCTCAGACTGCTCTGCAGCATTTCTGGTCTATGTTGCTTTCCTACATAGACAGGAACAACTTTATTTTTTTGCATTTCTAAATTTTGGACTTCTACTATTTCCTTTTAAAAAGCTGTCACCTTGGGTGATGTGCTATATAAATTTTGTATTGAACATTAGAATATCCTAACATATGGAACCTCTACTTGCCAAAATTATTTAACATTTTCAGGGAAAATTAATTTGGGCAGGGTGAAAAAGATCATGAGGCAATTCAGGTTTTCTACTGATGCTATTAGAGGATAAACATACACAAATATACACACAGACAGTTTTTATGCTTCTTTAGATGACAGTTAAAAAGTTAATCTTGACCAGTACTGGTCAAGGATCACTTGAAGACCATTTGGATGAATTCACACAAAAATCATGTGGAATTGCTACAGATCTGGCTACCCCACTTATCATTATAAGTAGTAGGAGACTTATAGTGAGAGACTTATAGACCTATACACTAGTAGGAGACAAATGCAAGAAGCTTCAGACTGTTGAATGTAAACCATTATTACAGAAAAAAAAAATAGAAGTATGAGCGTCTATTAGTGAAGCAGAAGCCTGAACTAACACTCAGCGGTGCTGCTCTGCCCTCTGCAGACTGGACTGTATAATCACATACTAGCCCTGATCACGTACTTCTAAAGCACATCTAACTCAACACAAGAAGAAGTTATCAAAGGGAATGAAACACACATAAACACCACTGTGACACTGCAAGCCCTAAATTAGTCAGGAGTACTCCTGAGGCAGCACCTGGTTTCTGAGTATCTTCACCACATCCACACTGCCAATTAAGCAGGGGAAATAATTACTGCCTGAATAGCACGAATGCCTGGAATCCAAATTCAGAATAAGGTACAGGAAGTATTTATGTTTTTTACTCCAATGTAAGCCACACAGCATTTCTTGATGGGGGAGAAACAAGTTCCAACTCCCATATCCTCCCTGGCACTAAGAACGGTTTTCTACAGCAAGACCCAGGGCACGTGGACCACAACAAATGCTTGTCTGAAACACCAGGCTACCAACACCCCACTCGGCAAAGTTGTTTAGCTATATGCCACCCTGCACAGCACCTGCCTTCACCTTTTATCCTCGCTAAACATCCAAGAAATGTGGCAAATGCATCCACCTTTTTGGGCTCTCTATAATTTCATGTGGTCTCCTCATGTTAGCTGGTAAAGAACGTTAAAGCTTATTTAATTCTCCTCTATTTGTTGCATCCCCATCGATGTGAGAAAACACACACAACAGTACTTACTGCTTTGTATGAGCTGGACAGTGCTTTTGTACTAGGACATGTCATAACCCTTCTGACAGAAAACATCATTTTTATAAGGCTTCTCTTGGATAGGAACAATACAACAGAATTCACACAACACACAATTCAGATTTGTTCCAACTTTTCATTTTATTAAGTGCTGACATTTGAAAAACTTTCTCAAAGCACACATGCCAAACCCTAGGCATCAGATGTGGCCTCACAAATGAGCAGCACCTGACGTTCCTTTACTCCACCTGCCACCTGTCTGTGGTTATTGGGTGTCACACCACAGACAGAAGGTCAGCTCTTCTGAAAAAAGAGCCTGGCGAGAAGAAAAATTTGCATATGCAGCTCCCAACATAGCACTTCTTGTATTGTGTGACTACCACATGTGCTGGTTACATGACCCAAAGACTCACATGTCAGGAAACAAGAGAAGTGGCAGTCTTTCAGCAAGTGGCAGCATTTGCAGGATATCTTCAGTACAAAACTAAAATAGGTGTTTGGGGAAAAAAAAAGTCTTAATTTGATATAATACAGTGCAGAGCTTGCAATAAGTAATATTATTATGCTTCTGAAAGTTAAATTTAATAGAGGGTCAAGATTGTTAATAATGACTCTTCTGAGCTAATTCACCCTCCATAGTTCGCAGGTAAAACAAGTGAAAGATAGTCAGAGCAGCACATTAAAGTTTTATGGAATCTCATTTTGCCATCCTTCATTGCTTTTGTTTTTTTGAGGGATCTGCTGCAGACTAATGGGACAGGCTAGAAAATTTCCAAGCATATCAGTAAGCAAAATAAAAGTCTCAAGTTTTCACCTTGCCCATTTCACAAATGGAAATAGTATTATTATTCCATTCAATTTCCTCCAAAACTGGAGGAGAACAATGGTGACATTTATACTTGGCAACACTGTTCTCCAGTACTTTCATTTGACAACAGCTGAATTGCATTCTTAAACAGAATTCTTTACATATTCTTAAATGGAATTCTTTACATAATCCCTGCTATCTCAGACAACTGACACAGAAATATCACTTAGAGTCTGGGCTACTTCTTGAAAACCTTGTACAATCTGACAATACCTTCATCAAACAAACATTCAAGCTCTAGTTTTACCTTTCTTTACATTCATTTCATCCGAGGACTTTGTTTATAACATGTAACTGAAGAAAGCAAAGGAAAGGAAATCAAATCTTAATACTGCTCCTCCTTCCAACAAAATAATTGTATCTAATGACATAGCAGTTATTCTCAAATCTAGAAATATGCTAAATTCGGAAAACCCATACAAGAAGCACTATTTCTGTACCTGTTTACAACTTCCCTTGGACAAAAAGCTGTCAGATCCCACCACTCTATCCAAGGCCAGAAACAGGTTAACTACACTTGAATAAACCTGATTATTTCAGGGGAATGTTCAGGGTACAGGAGAAACGCTCCTTTTCCAAGTCGCGTAAGACTTGGTCTCATGAACTGAGATGGGAATTAGGATTTTCCCCATTTCCTGCTCACAAATTGCAAGCCCAGCTTGTTTCTACACTGTGGCACAAGTTGCAGTACAACTCTAGCCAAAAGACACCCTGTGGAACAACTTGGTCATGTTCCAAATAGCCTTGGGACAGACAAGCCAAGGCAACTCAGTGCTTTTTGAAATGCATTCTTCAAGAAGAATGGAAAGCAGGTTTCTTTCTTGTTTCAAAGCTTGTTCAAGCTTTCTTCCAGAGCTTGTTCCCTTCTGTTGGGTTCCTCTCTTAGGCTAAACACTGATGGTCTCTAGGCATGAAAGTCTCTTGGGTCCATCTGAAGAAAACCCAGGAACATTCCCTGCATACAGCCCAGACCAGGGCTACATCTTCACAAAGGACAGAAAGGCAAGCAGAGCTCTTGTAGGAGCTGACTGAGCATTAGTCAACTGGTCTCTGGTCCTGAACCTGCAGTTTTGGACTCCAGCAGTTGGAACTTCAGCCTGAAATACTAAATTCACTGAAAACAATACCTGACCCTAAATATCTATACCATCATGCCAAGTAGTACCTCTCCAAAGCCAACTCACCTCTGACTCTACAGCAAGGCTGCATGGGGCACTGGAAGGTGCAGTCTGGAGCACTGAAGAAGCACTGCCAGGCTTCCCAGGCATGCTGCTGGGCCTCTGCAGGTTCTAAAACAAGCACTCATGGAAGGACAAGGTAAGCAGGGTGCAGAGTATGTGATGCCTCTGGTCACTACTGAGATCTGCTCTTTCAGAGGGTGACAGAACAGGAATCACCTCTATAAGAAAGATCATGCAATTGTTTTGGAAAAGCTCAGAAAGAGAGCAAACGTCCAGATTAGAACCATGAGCAAAACTTCAGAGAAAGGGAAATGGCTCTGTATAGCTAGAATTGCCTGAAATAAGTAATTCTGAATTTATCTGTACAGATACACATACTGCACAGCAAAAATACTGACGGATATCCCATTTTGAGACACTTTTCAGTGTAGTAAATGACCGGACTGGTTATTCTTTCCTCCCTCTTCTCCTGCATAAAACTCAAATCTATCTTCTGTGTTATTTATACATAATGAAAGAAAAAGCTCATACACTATAGCAACATTGACTGTAAGCAGGACAATTCACCAAGTAAGTGTTACTGAGGGAAGGGAGTGTGTTGAAAAGGACAGTTACGCTTTCTGAATACACAGTATTTTAAAGAGAAGCTGAAAACTAAGTGAAACTGAAAATAAATCTGAATTTGAACATCACTGGGGATATATATTTTCTCACTCTTAAAAGCCTTAGGCTTTTTGCCTTGAAAATATTGATAAAAGAGTAACATACCCTTCAGAATCTCTTTAAAATTGCATATTTAATAATTGCACAATAACTTGTTCATCTCTTGTGCAGTGAAGGGTGAAGTGAAGTTCAAGAAACTCATTCTGGTAGAAGTCCTTAGTCAGCAGAAAGTGCTCTGAAGGAAGCAGTAGGAACTGGAAGAAAATTTTCAGCACCTGCAGTTTTTGGCTACTGGTGGGTAAAAGGAAGTGAAGTTTTGGGGTGTCCTGAAACCTTTAAGATGAGAGCTGATCCCACAGTAATTTTTTAGGAGATAAACAACCACTTGCTCATTAACAGCTATGAGCAAAGCAGAAGAGCAGGATTCACTTCTGTACAGAAATTCATATGCTTGTGTGTCACGGTTGTTTCCCAATCCACCACTTTGAGTCCAAGATTCTGCACACACGGGAAATAAGGCTCTCTGCTAGATGTGAGGAACAGTCTCAAGGTGCTTTGCCCATGGCCAAGTCTGTCACTTCCTCTTCTTTCCTTTAACACTACTGAGTATGAGCTTTAACCTCATTTAGCTTCCAGAAAGCCTCCAAGTTGATTGTTTCTCCTAATAATTCTCCAAATCCCCACACTGCTTGCAAGACAGTTAAATTAAAAACAAAAAAAAGAGTTTTCAGGTTGAAGTCTGGGTGTTACAACCAATTTCTGGATCTAAGTATTGCAATTTTCCATCTGTTCTCAGAAAAGTGGGTAGGAAACAAATTGATTTTAAGACCCGTTTCCACACAAGTAGGTATCCCACACAAGAATACTTCATTCTCCATGTTTACCACAAACCCACCGAAGCTGCTGCTCTGTTTGGAGATCAGTTAATTCATCAATGGATCTCCAGCTGCACTGACAAGCATATGCACGTGCTCCTTTCTTCTTTATCATCTTTGCTCTTAGTTTACTGAGCTCAGGCATGTTATTCCTGCCAAAGAAGTGAATTCAGCTTAGGATCATGCTGCTT